>LCWF01000018.1:30394-183682 GCA_001006345.1 Phaeomoniella chlamydospora | reverse complement strand
AAAGAATGTATAGAGAAAAAACCGGTGTTACAGTAAGACATCAAGAAATAAATAAATAAATAAACATAATTCAACTTAGTTACATATCTATGTACTATGTATGATAAGTTACTGTATTTGAAAAATAGACGGTCATAACGTTAATGTTAACGTATTTGATTGAATTGATTACTTTCCCCCTCTCCTCCTCCCCTCAACCTCAACCTAGTATTGACAATCTGTATTCCTCTGCATGTATGTATAAATATGTATAACTATGTATATATACGTTATATACGTTATATATAGCGGAGCGGTCCCCTCCCCCCGGCCCTTTCTTTTTTTATATATATATTTTTGGCTTGATTATATGATTTCTTGTTCAATCTGTTTTTTCTCTATACATTCTTTTTCTTGAATTTCTCTCAAATATCCCTGACCCCGGGTTGCCGAAAATTAGTGGGAGGGGGAATTTTCTTGTTGATTTGAGAATGAGGAGCATAGAAAGAAAGAAAGAAAAAAAAAAAAAATTTCAAAAACAATAGGGGGAGGGTTCCTGCGGGGGTATTGATTTGATATGATATGATTTGATCGATTGATTGATTGATTGATCTGGGGTATTATTAAAGAAACTTCAACAACAAACAAAAAAAAAAAAAAAGAAAAGGGGGAAATCCAGGAGTCCCAGGGGTCTTTTGTCTCCCCCCCCCTTTTCTTCTCAAGGTGATAAATATAGTCTCAATCCCAAGAACAAATCACATCACCGTACAACTTCTGATCCAAAGGCTGGGGCAACAGACCCAGATCATCCAGACCGAAAAGCGACCAAGCGGTTGCGGTTTCGGTCTTGAAGTTCCAAAACACCCAGCCCAGGGTCTGCTGTTCGAAGGCGGAGATCTGGCGTTCGAGGTACGCGCGGGTCTTTTGCTTCATGTCGTCGGACCACGTGCTGGAGGTGTTTCGGGCGCTGCAGTCGCCGACGTAGGTGCTGTCGGGGAGGGTGCCGTCGTAGCGAGCGCCTTTGTTGCGCCCGTTGAGCCATAACGCGCAGTCGTCAAAGGCCGCCGTGAATTCGCCGACGATGAGCCATTTGTCGCGCGAGGCGGTGAACGAGGGCGCATCGGTGCACACGGTGTCGATGTGCGTTTGCGGGCTCATGGAGACGTAGTCTTGCGTGAAGGCTTGGTAGTAGTGGTGGTCTGGAGGGGTGAGGAGGTGGTTAGTTGGGAGGGGGGAGAAAAAGAGGGAGGGAGGTTTAGGGAAAAAAAACTTACCCATCACGACGTTTTGCGCGTTGTTGTCGGATGGTGTTAGCACTCCGTTCCATTCCGCGGGTGAGACGAATCCATCATGAAGCATGACGTTGGTGTCGCTGACGGCACGAACTTCGCCGTATCCGTTGTAATAGTAGGTCTTGACGGCATCCATGCCACCGCTGAGTTGCGACATGAGTGGTTCGTTGACCAATTCGATGGCGACGACGGTGTCTTGGTAAGCTGGTTGAGCGTACTTTTGAGCAATTGTGTTTAGGACAGAGAGTGTTTGGTTGTAGCTGTCTCCTGTCAACCAGCCCGGTGTACTATCGTCGAGTCGTTGTCCGGAATTGTCAAAACCGTTTTGACTGAGAGGTGCACCTTTGGAGATGATCGTGTTAGTCGAAATCCGGGTTGGGATGATGGTTGATGTATCCCATCAAGCTTTAGTCTTGTTCTTACCATGTAAATCGATCCAAACTTTCAGTCCAGCCGACCTGGCCCAGTCGATAGCACCATCGAGATAACCTTCTTGTCCAGCTTTGATATATGGCGTGTCGAAGGTATCAAAAGCCCAAAATCCGATCGGGATTCTGACAGTATTGAACCCCAAAGCAGCGAGTCGTTGGAAATCTGCTGCCGAGACCCAAGAACCCCAATGTGCCTGCAGCATCGATGTTGCCGTCGCCGTGTCGACTTGCTGGCCGAGAGTGTACTCATCTATCACTGTGCTGGGAAGGCTTTCGAAGAATGAGGGGACGATAAACGGTTCGAGTACGAGCCATCCTCCTATGTTGACGCCTCTGACCTTTTCACTTCCTCCAAAATCCCATCCGAGGTTGGACCGTTTGACGAGAGGCGAGCTGAAAATGGGGCATGAGTTTTCCACTGAAGTGCTAGATACGACAAGATTGACTTACCCAACCGTGAGGCCAGCAGTGGCAAGGGCAAGAAGGGATGAGACCAACATCTTGGGCGAGCGAGCCCGATTACGAGTCAACGAACGTCGGTGGTAAAACAAACAATAGCGAAAACGACTGACTGAGAGGCGGGCAACGAGGTTCTAAGCAGTTTGCCTGCAGGAGCAAAAAGACGAGAAGAGAATAAAAGCAGGAGTTGAGGAATGAGAGACAGTGATAGGTTACAGACGGAAAAAGCGAGAATGCTTCACTACTCTGTACAACGGGGAGAGTATCGTCCAATCGGTTTCACCTAATCGTTTGCGGTCCTGTGAAATGGTTGCCTTGATTGGGCCAAGTACCGACAACAGGTTTGATCCTGGGGACCATCATGACGCGACCAGGAGCAACCTACCAGGAACAAACACATGGGACTGTCCGAACCCGCCTCGGGAGTCTGTTGTGTGTTTGAAATTCAAGGGAAATACCTGAGCAAGCATGAGGTTTTGCGGAACCAATGAGATCATGGATGGAGAGCCGCAAGCAAGAAAGCAAGTGGATCGAGGGGCGACTAGAATAAAATCAAGTGAGACAGATGGGACCAGGGACTGACGCTTGAAGGCGAGTGATCTCCTTTGCAGGGCATGTTGAATTTGACAGGGAGATGGCGGGTTCCACCCTTTGCTCTGATACCGCTTCTGGAATCCGGATTCGATGGGAGCGACGAACATATTCTGAGTAGCTCAGAGTACCTCGAGCAGTGTCAAGAACACGAGTCGCGTCGTTTACAGTAGCATTTGTTTGTGTTTCCCGAACTCTCTTTTCGCTTTCAGCATTATCGTTTCCTGCTATGAGAAGAAAGTTTCATCGGTTGGCCTGGTATTTCAGCTGTGGACTTTTTTTTCTGGGGATTTCTCGCGTGAGGAATTTTGTTCATCAATGCACACCTTTCCTCCCTCGGACATAATACTATGTAACATAGTATGATATCCAGGCACAAGCACCATGTACCAGGGTATTTTTGGGACGATGGTCCTTAGCAGAGGCAGCGTAACTTTGGACTTGGCAGCGTGTTTCGCCATCCTTGTTTGCAAACTTCTGGGCCCTCATCTCTCCCCTGAATCATCTTTGGTCTGGTTTTGAACGCAAGGACCCTTCGCTCAAAAGTCAAATTTCACAATTAATGCGATCGACACTCTGTGGGTGTTAGCATAGTATGGAGTCGGCGGAACAATGTGGGAACGAGGATCTTCATTTACCGCCCTCTTCAAGCGAGGCAAGGCTGCTAGCTATGAATAGTATGGAGGGGCTGCTCCAGAACACTCCATCATCAATGGATAATATGGTCATTTCGACCTCTGAAGATTGCCACAATATGGATCGATGATGGATGCTCTTATGCTGTGTATATCCAGATCGAATAGGAACTCTCTCCTTTTTCGCCTGCACGATCGTTGTCAAGTACATCATACCTATATCAGTCCAGACATTGTCTCATTCTATTGCCACCAAGCAGAGTCATCGGGCCGGTTCCTATGTAGGTCAGCATTGCTATGGCACATATCCAATTATCGATAGAAAGTCTCGACCTTTCATATGGCGCCAAGAATGTTTGTATCGATAGTTTCCAGCTCACCACTGCAACCCAGCTAATCACAGGAAGGAAATTCTTCCTTCACGTTCGGCATACTCGCCCAGTTTCTCTGCATGTCACTCGTCAAAGGGAACTCGTATTCCACGATCCTTCCATTCGATGTTAACTGAACACATTTGTGGCTAATCTTATCGAGCACGCATAGTCCTCGGTCAGAAAGAACCGCGCGCTTGAAATTTGATAGGCTGGGGATTTCCAACATGTACCTTTACCTGAGTCTGTGATTTCTTCAGACTACGGATCTACCTATAGTATCTATCTTGCTGGAAGCTGGACTTCGAGTAAAGGAATGATAAGATAGTGAGTTGATATGCATTTCTGACTATGTAACATACAGCAACCGAAATTCCGTAGGAAGCGACGGGAATCAAGTTGTCATAGGCTGTGAATACCTTGAGAAGTTAACGGCATAGTGATTGATCCATGAAGCATACACACAGATCGCTCTCTTTTCGTTGTGTTTCTAGATCAACGGTCTGGAGGCAAGTCTGGCAATTTGGAAACAGCTTGAGAAATCTCACCCACTCCGTTGATGTTTCGAAACAGGCTGTAAGAGTGAGGGACATGTCAACATAACGAGTCATTGCCTGTCGACTCTTTTCTAGAGTTCGTTCAGCCATCCATTGCTTACCATCCGCCTTCGTCTCTTCTCCCATATTCCTCCCTTCCACCTCCGTAACCACCGAATCCACCTCTCCCCTGAGGCCCGCCGTATTCATCTCTCTCACCGAACTCTTCTTCACGGCCACCCCCAAAACCTCCTGGAGGGCCACCTCCAAAACCACCCGGAGGGCCACCTGCGAACCCACCTGGAGGACCACCTTCGAATCTACTAGGACCTCCGCCGAAGCCGCCCCCGAACCCACCTGGAGGACCACCACCAAATTCCTCTCGACCACCGAAGCCGCCGCCATATTCATCACGCCTGGATGGCTCCTCGAAATCTGGACGACGTCCGTCAAAGTCACTGCGACCGGAATACTCATTGCGCCTAGGTGGCTCTTCGTAGTCATTGCGACGGCTAGAGAATTGGTCTCCGCCAAACTCACTACGTCCAGGCCCTTCGAAATCAGGTCGGCGACCACCATAGCCACCTTCAAATTCTTGAGGGCGCTCATAGCCTGATTGGCGGTCGCCGTATCTCTCCTCCGAAGAATTTGAATCACGCTTTCCATGTTTTTTGTTGTGTTTCTTCTTTCTGGAGGACTCAGAATTAGAATCAGAGTCTCTTCGTGGTTTTGAGAACGAGCTAGAGTAACTGTCATTATAGGATGATCGAGAGGATGGAATAAAACGTGGAAAACAAGGACTGCACCTTACCTTTCTTCTTGAGAGAATCTTCCTCCGCCGTAACTTTCTTGAATCCTTGTTTGTTGAATTTCGGTTCCATGGGTCAGGCGACTCTCAAATCGTTCTTCGACAGCATGTCCACTCGGCCTGCCTCCATATCCTTCATCCTGCTCATATCTTGAATACGTGTCGGTTCTGCCGCCTCCATACTCTTGGGTTTGGGTGTGTTGAGCTTGCTCGTACCTGTTTCCATGTTTTCCTACTTCGCTGTGGCTTTGAGTATAGGAGCCATCCCCGCCATATCCTTGTTGCTGGGATGACATCTTTTCGTTGTCACCAAAATTACCACTTAGAAGACCTCCGCCAACAGCCCCTGCGAGACCACCCACAATACTCCCTAGCGCACCGCCACCTACAGCTTCGGATGCAAATGAAGAAACCTGGTTGCCTGATTTTCCACCGTAGCTACTGCCTCCATGTCCGCTGTAACTTTGACCACCGCCAAGCGAATCTGACAGGCCGCCGAGAACAGCAGATGCGGCAGTCCCACCGATCGCACCGGACGATTGCGAAGTATTTGCGTTGGGCATGCCAAGAGGCTTACAGCACCCATGACCCGTATCATGAACTCCTGACTTATGGTTCAAACCTTTCTGGACACCCTGTCGACTGAGTTGTCGTCTCAGCTCGTCCTTTTCACTTTCATCCTTATTGCTCCACCACTTCTGGACCACAGAGAACATTAGTTGACGTCCCTCTGAAGCACCATCCTGACCTTGATTACGCAATGCTGGATGGTGTAGGACTCCATGTATGATGCGATCATTGGTTTGGCGGATGTCAATGCTTTCGTCGTCCCAGCAAGCAACAATTTGTGGAACAACCCATCTAAGAACTTGCGAGGCCACTTTGCCGGCGGGTTCATTGAGGACGTTGGAAAAATGATCTTTGGAAAGCATCGAATGTGTTGGATCAGAAGAGTTGTCGTCGTTGAAGACAATGTGCTGCTTGTCGACGGATGATTGAATTATTTCAGAAGACCCGGTATTAAGCTCTGATTTGATCTGCTTGATGATTGGGACGACGAAAGGCGCAAGAAGAGAAAAAACAAAGACGTTGATCTGGTCTTGGATTTGTTCAATGAGCTCAGGAAGAACGGGAACCTTCTCGATCGCTTCAGAAATAGACTTCATAATCTCATCATGGAACTCAATGATAGGGTAGACCTGCTGTTGAACATCACTCAGATAGCGTGTCCACTGCTCTGGCTGCCGTGGAGAAATATGAGTGTTCTGCATCTGGTGAGCAGCTGCATTAGCCTGAAGTTCCGAAGCTTTGCCTTTCTGATCTTTGTCACCAAAGATACCGCTTGGGACCTTATCTAACAGATCCTGCAATACGGAGACATTTTGACCTGAATTCTGTGAATTTTGTAGTGTGCCCTCCAGTTCCTGGATTTCAGATTGGGTGGTCTTGTCGTCGAATTCACCTACAACACTGTGTAGGAAGTCCACTCCACCAAAGGTCCCAGTGATGATAGGGTAGACAGAATGCCGGGCTCCCTGCAGTTGTATTTGTGTGTTTCTGCCGACATGGGGGAAAATGTCGCGTTCGCCTAATTCAATAAGAGCAAGTTCCACATAGTTTGAGTGGGCAGAAAAATCCTCTAAAGCATGGTTGGCGGTTCCGAGTAATCTGAAAGCTTCATACAGGTCTGCCTTGTTACGGGACCTTTTGTACTGTCGGCCGAGTTCGATGCAACGTCGATAGAGTTTCCTAACATGGCCGGCGGTGGTCGTGATACCAGCTTGTTCCGAGGCGATATACGTCTTGAGTCCTGATAAAGTCCGCAAAATTAGTATGTGTTCAAACCACAAAAGTCAGGGGTTGTGTTATACCTGTGTCCTTGTCGATTGACAATTCACGGCGCTCGTCAACTGGCTCTCGCAGGCGCTGATCGTATTGTCGAGCATCTTCGTTATCAGCGTAGTCTTTGGGATTGTCAATGTGGTCTTCTGGTCGATAACATCTGTAGCGAAAGACGTCAGCAACACATCCTCTTTATTTCATAAGCAATGATTACCCTAGTCGAGCTGTTGTCACCTCAAATTCACCTGTGCCATAACCAAAGGACATGAATCCCAAGATCCAAAGAATGATCCGAATGGCTTCTGCTGACACATATTTGACGGTACCTACGTCAACAGCCTGACTGTAGTCACGAAGCCAGTTTCCGAAATACACCTGCATCGTACAAAATGTAAGTTACATAGAGAAAACCCATGGGGCAGACGATGCTCCAAGGCCATGCTGACCGCTGAGGACGACTTACTCTTTTGACATCAAGCTTGCTGAATTTTTTCCCTCCGAAAGCTCTCGCTGTCATGATTGCAAGCAAAGTGTCTTCGATATCCCCATGACGCCAATTCTGCCCCTCCACCTTGGAGGTAGAACCAATGTTACCTGCTCCAAATGCATGAGATGGCTGAACGAGAAGCAAGACACATACTAGGCATGCCAGCCCGATAGATGCTCTGGAATATGCCATGGCCGCTGATGACCTTTCACGTCCCAGAATTGATTCAGGTTGGAATGACAACGATATGAACTAGACTGCTTGTCACGAGTGGAGACAAACGGTTTAGATGTATTCGTGATATGAAGAATTCAGAATTGAGAAAAATCAAAGACAAGGCCTTGATTTCAAATACCAGCAAGGGTGGGAGTGTTTGGTGTCTATGCAATGTAAACTTAGGTACCTGTTGTCCTGAGGTGTTTGGAGACTTCAATCAAGGCTGACGTGAAGGAGGGGCACAACGAAAACACGGACCATCATCAGCCAAGAAGTGTGAAACGGGGCAGGAGACTTGGCGAAGCTTACATCTGCCAAACAGATGCCCAGAACTCACAGAACTAGGCGATCATCTCGATTGCATTATCATTACTAGTTTTCAATGTGTTTCTATGTGATATGTAGCGTGTTTGTTCAAGAAAGGAAGATTGATGGAACCGGCCAGCCATCCCGCCATCCCGCTCTCAGGGGGAAATCCCTGTTAGGAAATCGCATTGTTCATTCAACGAACAAAGGGGGGTATCTTTGGAAATGCGAACGCAAGTATCACAAAGGTGAAGTGATCAACAACATCCGCCACGTCTTGGATTACTCGATCCAGACACTCTGAACACGTCCTCCCATTCTCTTAAACCTGTCATAAACCCGCCGGTGCCGGCCCGTCGTCTGCCTCTTCGTCTCCTGAGGGTTCCATCGTCGATGGTTGTGCCACTCTTTATGCTGCCTGTATCGGTACCCCATGTTCCGCCGTCACCGTATTGTATACCACTTTGGGGATCATCTGGATCGATCTCACCCAATTCAATTTTCGTCAAAATCATTCTTGCGAGCCTGGAGAATAGTTCATCTACATTGTCGCCGGAGAGAGCCGAAACTTCGACGGAGACAGGAATGTTGGATTTTGATGCCCAGCGCGAAGCATCTTCTGCAGTAACATCTCGCTCTTCTACTGCAGTGGTTGCTGTCTGCTTTCCCCCAGAACCTAAGCCTATGCTGCTTGTTGACTTCATGGTCCCCCCGCTTCCGTCTGCTGGAAACGAGGACTGTAGACTAGACACACTTGATGCTCCTGTCATGGGGCGATGGTCATCCATGAGAGACCCCACCACGCTTTGAGGGTTTCGGAGGGCGGATTCTGCAGAGAGGTCTGTCTTGTTCCCTGCAAGTATTACGGTAAGCTGCGGAGATGCGAGTGCTCGGGCATCCATCAGGAACGTAGGCAGTGCGCTGAACGAGGCATGCGAAGCGACATCGTACACAAGAATTGCACCTGCCGCGCCACGGTAGTAAGATCGTGAGACTGAGCGAAATCGCTCTGTGCCAGCTGTATCCCATAATTGTAGTTTTATCCGCTTACGCCGTGAACCGGTCCCGACCTTAACGATTTTGGAAGCAAACTCGACGCCGATCGTCTGTGAGGTAAATACACGCCCTGGTCGTGTCAGCTTCTTGACCACTCAGGTCATTACCCTCTTGACTTACATTCGTTCTTCACAAAGCGATGGAGTAAGCAAGACCTGCGCCGCCCACGGTTAACTCGGAGTTGTTTTGAATAAGCACGCAACTCACTTCCCAGCGCCACTCGGTCCTAGTAAAATAACTTTCGCCAGGTAGTCGTACATGCTACCCAATTCCTTGAGATATCAGCAATCACACATGATAGCGGAGATGCTGACCCACTTGCTCACGTTCGGGTACAGTTGACTCGGTCGATGCAGTTGATGATCTCCTAGGCCTAGCCATG
The DNA here is from genome assembly GCA_001006345.1 of Phaeomoniella chlamydospora. Classification (NCBI taxonomy): domain Eukaryota; kingdom Fungi; phylum Ascomycota; class Eurotiomycetes; order Phaeomoniellales; family Phaeomoniellaceae; genus Phaeomoniella; species Phaeomoniella chlamydospora. The sequence continues at coordinate 174,291 of LCWF01000018.1, read as the reverse complement.
GCTGGGGGCCCCGAGGCAAAATTGCCTTGCGACGGCTTGGAAGTCGTAGGAGAAACAAAAGCGAAATAAATCTCTGTTGATATGGACAGGAAGACAAACCAAACGAACCGCCTAGATGTGGTAATTATCAAAGAAGCACATGGGAATCATCTAATGGTACCATAACACGATCCGTCGGGAGCAGGGTCTTCCCGGTTCGCGTACGTCTCTACTCTGATACGGCTTGACTAGTTTCAAGTTTCGGAGATATGCATCGCCATTGTCCGAGATGTCAAATAAATAAATTACAGTATTGCAGATATCTTACTGTACCCTTACTCCGCACCTCTAAGGTGATGTCGTGATCAGCTTCTTGCTTTGTGCAATTGCCTCGGTCTTTGAACCTCTAATTCCAGATCTGGAGATGAGTTGGTTTGATTGCTAGGTTGTCTTAAATCATCGCCATGAAGGCGCCTCAATTACGACCACTGGGCAAATCTTTGCGCCGGTCCCTTGGAGCCGGCCAATGGGAAGTTTCCCAGCATCGGTTTTTATTGTATCGAACGTTTCATCACACTCGCAACACTTTCGAGGAGCGTCCTAAACATTCATTCAGAGGCCAAGTATATGAAAGTACCCTTGAAAGATTGGAGAGGGAGCGAGCAGAAGATGAGAAATACAGACAGATTCGAGCAGCTCGGGAAGGCCAGGGTTCGCGACATGTCGCACTTATGACCTGTGAGTATTACATGAGCTATTTCCCATGACTCCGGTGCTGACCAATTCAAGTTGTGCTTGCTACGGCTTTTGGTACATATTATCTAGGTACTCTTAACCCAAGAGAACGACTTCCTACATCTACCATTACCTTAGAGGATACGCCTAAGCACCAGCACAAGACCGATGCTTCAACGGTACAAGCTGCATGGGTTGACTTTGCTCAGATCGTGGGCAAGGAGAATGCCTCCACGAATGAAGATGATCTCAAATCACACGCTGGATCTTCGTGGTCATCATACGACACCCCAGAACATGTGAAGCCGTTCGTCGTTGTCTATCCCAAGAGTACAGAGGAAGTGTCAAGGATAATGAAAGTCTGCCACCGTCGGAAAATACCTGTCACTGCATATTCTGGAGGGACTAGTTTGGAAGGACATTTCGTACCTGAGCAAGGAGGTGTTTGTATCGATTTTTCGCGGATGGACCAGATACTTGCCTTACACCAAGAGGATCTCGATGTTGTGGTTCAGCCAGCTGTAGGCTGGGAAGATCTCAACGAATACCTCGCAAAGGACAATCTGTTTTTCCCACCAGACCCTGGCCCAGGTGCTAGAATTGGTGGTATGGTTGGGACTGGCTGTTCCGGTACAAATGCATATCGCTACGGCACGATGCGAGAATGGGTTACATCTCTAACGGTAGTTCTTGCGGACGGTACAATCATCAAAACTCGCCAAAGACCTCGCAAGTCCAGTGCAGGATATGACCTCACACGTCTATTCATTGGTAGTGAAGGAACTCTCGGTCTGGTGACCGAAGCGACCTTGAAAGTTACTGTTAAACCAACTAGCACTTCCGTCGCTGTTGCAACGTTTCCCAGTCTTCATGCGGCAGGTGACTGCGTCTCGAAGGTTGTTGGATCTGGGATTCAAGTAGCTGGGGTAGAACTCCTCGACTCGGTCCAAATGCGCATCATCAATGACTCAGGAACAACCTCGCGAAAGTGGAAAGAAGCTGCCACTCTATTCTTCAAATTCACTGGGACGCAGGCCGGGATCAAGGAACAGATTGGAATAGTTCAATCCTTGGCCAAGAAGTCCAGCAGCAAATCCTTCGAGTTTGCCAAAAATGACGATGAAGCTGCGGAGCTTTGGAGTGCGAGGAAAGAAGCACTGTGGAGTTGTATCTCAGCAAAAAGATCTCCGGAGGATCGTGTCTGGACTACCGACGTTGCAGTACCAATAAGCAAATTACCGGATATCATTCAACAAACGAGAGACGACGTAGACAAAACCGGCTTGCTTGCAGGAATGGTAGGGCATGTTGGAGATGGAAACTTCCATGGTAAGTGGAATGCTCACCATTTCAACACTAATTTTTCTTAATCCAAGCCTTTTACCATCGCTTTTATGATTCAAAGTGCTGACGGTCTCTCCCTTGCCTCTTCCGATAGCGATCATTCTCTTCTCCGAAGCGGAAAAACCTCTTGCCGAAGAACTTGTCCATAACATGGTCGTACGAGCCGTTGAAATGGAAGGGACTGTAACCGGTGAACACGGCGTCGGATTAGTCAAGAGGGACTATCTACCACATGAACTAGGACAAGAAACCGTCGATGCCATGAGGACCGTAAGTATCTTTCCATTTCCCCCCTCTCCTCTCGGTCCATCCAATACTTCCCACTATCCTTGAAATAACCCTCTTTCCAACTGACCCCTCCCTCCTCTACAGATAAAACAAGCATTTGATCCTCAATGCCTACTAAACTGCAACAAAATTGTCCGCATGGAAGTTCCTGCTAAAGGAGAAATCAAACCATGGTAGATGCATCAAACTTTATGCCGAGATACCTCTTTTAATGGATAGGCATGTAGAATAGCCAGGTATATGCTATCTACGTTATAAATAGACAGGAACTGAATCGAACTTATCTTCGGTGATAACTACAAATGAAAGCTTCTTTTGTACATGGGACGTATCAGTAGGTATCCTGAGGTCATGAGAACCCATATCTTCTCGAACGCTCCTGTACTCCAATTTTCTGGTTGCTGGACCGAGATGCATTTGTGGCTAGAATGCCAGATCTATGGCTACCTCATGGAATAGCAGGACGGAAGGGGAATACTTCATGGGTCGAAATCATTAAAGAATGGGTCAAAATCAGTATATGTGTGAATTTTACGGTTTTGTTTTCACTTTCGATGCTATCGCTCGCTATGGGCAATTTCTTGCTACTGAGCACCTTTTCATTTACCTGACAGTCCATTCCCTGTTGTAGATGACTATGGTCTATCTCATGTCTGATTCCTGGATCCGAGGTAACAACTCTATTGCAGCACTGAGATGATATGCCGTTGTGGAACTTCCTGTCAGCGCACTCCAGACGTCATGAGACTTGAGCAGATGCGCATTAGAGTGAACCTTTTCACGATCGGCCGGCAGGGAAGCCACCCATTGAATCGTTCTTTGGGCCTTGACGCTCAGCATTCTGTGAAGCGAGGATTGTTAGCCACTGACTACCGAGCCTTGCCCTGAGGATGAACGACTTACCTCTGTCGTTTGAACTGAACCACCCTCCAAGATCTTGGCCACTACCTCATCATCTACCGAGGTGCCAAACTCGTTCTCAAGTGTAGCCTTTGAAGCGGTATCTAGCACACCTTGTGCACCATGCCTGTGGGAACGATGCTTAGCGGCCATAAGTCTAAACCATGACGTAGATCCGAATAGCTGCAGAGGCAAGGTCGGACACCAAGTCCCGAGCGCTATCAAACCACAGGAGAGCTTTGACTACTTACTTGTGTGTGACAAAGACCTTCCAGCCTGATACTACTTGAGCCAAAGGAGTCGACTTATCGTTCTTCCAGTCCTTGACAGCTTGTGGATCATCAACGAAGACGATGAAATCCTCATCCTTGCCCACGTAGTGAACCTTGGTCTGACCGGCGTTGCCTCTCATTTTGATTGATATAGAAGATAGGTTTCGATTGTTGCGAATAGGAAGGAGCTTGTTTCGAGCTCTGATGTTGCTTTAAGAGCTGTTTTTGAGCTTGTGGTGTGACTGTGGAGGGGATGTGGTATGACGTCAAGGTTGAGATGAGGTTCGATGGATGGGAAACTTTGAATGTCAATAGTTCACTTGCGATGAAGTTCAATGTGGTGAGTTTGAAGATGTTCAATTGTCTGAGTTTGGAATATTTAGAAATCTACGAATGAAGTTGAAGTCGTGTGAGCTTTATGAAGAGGAAAGACGTGTTCCTGACCTAGGTAAGGGGAAACGAAATGATCGCAAAACCGACGTCATACCTCACGCCCACCCACTTTGCCCACCTTGCGTTCGTCCCCATATTGTAATTATTGTAAATTGAATTCCAGCGGCTGTGTCATCATCATATTATTAATTAGATCCATTCATTTGCGTCGTGCAAAAATCTTCTACTACAGAGTCTTCTAGCAGACACTGCGGAGTCATTCACCAAGATTCTAAATTAGGGTATATATCGTAATATCGTATACCTATGTATTATGCATACTTCGTGGTATCCCGTACAGCATCATAAATTACTCTGTAATTGCATCCATACCAATGGCATCATACCTCATCGCTTGGACCACACAATCTCTCCACCCCAGAGTTCATACAAAATAATTAATGATGCCCGATATCTTGCGAGCACGAGAGTTGATACCATGTAAACAGGACATCCTGGTCACAGTATTCCGCCTTTCTTCTGTAGGCCACTAGAGACCCCCAAGCTAGAATATTATGTCACACAAGGTCGGAGCCGGGTATTGTGGAAAATATATTGGTAGCTCTAAGATCAAGAATCGCTCAGGGGGTATTAATATCGCTATTCATTGTAAACAAATATGCCTGTCAACCCAATAGTCCTGTCGGCAGTAGGGTATGTCCAGAAATTGTAGAAAATGAATATCTTCAACTCCAAGCGAGTGCAAGAATTGAATGACAGCACGCCGGCTATCTTCTCCTCCATCAACAGAACCACTACTCGACCGCAGCTCGTCCCGACCAGCGTATCGAGCGCTCGATCCTGGTCAAACCGTTTTGGATGAGTAGAGAAAGTGCCGCATTCCGTCGGATGAGATATTCCTCAAAAGTCCCAAAGGATTGCTCCATCTCTTTCGTCCATCCAACTTCTCTTCAACTAATTCCAACTCAGGTTGGACCTCAACCGGCAGCTCCAAGTTACCTCGGGAAAGTCTCCGGTTCTTCACGGTGCTCCGCCTTGTCAAGCCTCTGATGCCGGTGATGGACATTCTCCTTGAGGTTTGCGGCACTGCACCTTGCTCTAGAGGCGCGAGACATGCAGGGCCATCTCGTTGATTTCCAAGCACGGAAGCCTCTGCCATTGGCAATGTTTCTGTAGCATCCACCTTATCCAAAAGCTTGTCAAGCGATTGCTTAGTTGGAACGCTACCCATGCTTAGTGATCGTCTGGAGAACGGGGAATGCACATTGACAGCACTCAATTTGCGAACAATTGACCCAGCTGAGGCCCGAATAAGCTGAGCACTTCGATGACTGGTCATCCCAGGGAATGGCAATACGTCTCGTGAATAGACATCAGCCAGCGCTTGTTCAAGGCGAATGCGTTCAGAACGTTTTGGAGACAGGACAACGGTCCGATGGGTACTGAGCAACGATTGTGACCGGCTAATCGTTCCTGAAGACTCTCTGGATTCCGAGGCGGTATTGGGTCTATGAGTATTTCGAATGATCACCTGGCAGGAACTGTTCCTGGTTCCCACAGTCGCGGCTCTCTGAATGGAAAGTCGACGGGCCAATGTCCCTGCCTGGCTAAAAATTGGGCCAGCAGGCTTGAGGTCCAGGAAAGCGCTGGTCAATATTTCTGGCGAAGCTTCTCTTGGAGCCGCGGCATCCGGAGAAGCGAGAAGGGAATGTTCCTGAATGGAAGTTCTCCAAGATTCCTCCTCTAGTGAGGTGCAAGCACTGAGAATGAGCTCATACAAATGATTGTTGGACTCAAAGACGATCTTCCACGAATGAAGAGCGGTATGGCATTGGAGCCCTGTTATTATTAGTGCCTGAAAGCAAAGGATTTACAGCCTCATACCTTTGATATCTTCCGCGGACTCGACCTTTAAGTCTGCTAGATGAATACTTGCAACAACATCAAACCTGTTCATGTGCGGCCTTGCCCGTCCAAGCACAAGGTATGCCTTGAACAGCGCACAAAGCATATATTCACCATGTACTTTGGTCTTTGTTTGGTATGCCACGTGCAGGACACCGCACAATGTAACATGGCCTAGCATCCGGAATTGGTTGCCCGTCGATGCCTAATGCTAATGATGAGCTCGTCCCGATATATATTCATTTTACCCACGTACCTCGTTGGGGAAAACCAATCGCTCTTGTAGTAACCACGTTCGCTGTATTCGATCTCTCGCGACGGGGTCGTCGGTTGCGAGATTAATGTCCTTCACTGTCTCGCGTAAGTTGTGGAGCATGCCATCCACCTCATAGTGGGATATTGGACAATCCGCGACCGGTGTGTACCGATGAAGCTCTGTCACGAGCAGGGGATATCTACAAACCCGTTGTATTGGCTGCAATAAAGGTGTCAGATGCTGCAATTTGTATTCGGATAGGCTTTACCTTGATAAGCAAGTCACCCACGGTTAGCCCCTTCTTGCCCTCGCTTGTTCTGTCGTCTATGGCAATGACAGAATTTGCTAATGCCTCTACACCCATCTCTAATGCTTGCAAATTGATGGATCGGCTAGTCTCGGAGAATACTCGAGTCATTATATCGTACTTTGCGCAGTATTCTTCGTAGACGAAGAATTGTGGCATCTCGAAACAGCGTCAGTTCCTCTGGGGCACAACTAAAGGGTTGTATACTTACCAGCTTCGTGAAGATTCGTGCAACTTCTGCGGCTTCCTCGGGAGCAGCTTCGACTCCTGAAATCCTGGACGATGGCACTCTGCTGGGCAAACATCGGCTGCTGTGGTCTTTGCGGTGCCCTGGCATAATTGCTTGATGGATTTCTCCGTGTGTAGGACTCGCGAGCAACATGGCATACTTATATCTGCACCCGTGATTGATCACCGAAGACTCTAACTCCTTTACGAGATGTTCGTGTAGGTGTAGCATCTCCATGATGTTGCGTTGAATTGACGAACGAATATGGATAGATACCCCAGGAAGTGATGTAAGAAGTGTTGAAAAGACCTGAATAGCATTAACTTAAGCACAAGGAGGCGAGGATCGACAACATACATTTGCAAGAGCTTTGAGGTCACTAACATAACCTTGTTCCGACAACAAGACTTCATCTAAGATTTGACGGCGTTTGACGCCCCTCAGAGATGCCCCCTCGTCAAGCACATAGGACTGCGTGTCTCTTGCACTCTCACTAGAATCCCTTGGGGCAGAGAGCGAAGGATTGCTACCGCGACGACCTCGTCCAACACTAACCCGGCTAGTCCTGTTCGAACGACCGGCGACACTGAAACTCGCAGCGCTTACACTCGCAGTTTTTACTGTTTCAAGGAAAGCAGAGGAACAATTCGAACGACGCTTTTGAAGGGCAAAATAGCTTTCCGGGTCAGGATATTCAATGCTTGTGGCTGGACGCCAATCATCAAACGGATCACAGTCAAGAGAATCTGGGGTTAGTGGTGTTCTGGTTCTATCGCTCTTTCTTCGGAAGGAGTCGGCCCAATGTTGAAATTGAGAAGAGTAAGATTCACCTTGGGGATGTCCTTGGGACTGAGAAGGGGGTGACAGACATCCTGAAGTACCCTCCAGTGCACGAAGTGTAAGTTCAAGGTTCTGTTCTCGGTCTGGTTCATCGGCATTGCTTTCGTCATTCAGAAGGCAATCCCCTTGCGACATACAGTCAGTGTAAATAGAGGCATCATCTTTCTCGGACTCGGGGGCTGAGATAGCCCTTAGATTCTTTGCGCCTTCATCTGCAGCTAACGCTGCTGTGGTTTGCTCAAAGGCTCGAAGGAGTAGTCGACGTGGGTTTGACGTGACAGGATTCGTCCTGGGCCGAGGGGGATCTTGAAGAGACACTGAGCGTTTAGCTGAGACCGGCGTGGCTGACACTCGACGTTGAGGCAGTTTGATGTTGTCATCATTGAGATGGGGCCCGGTAATGGTTGCGGGAGAGCTAGGTAGGTAGGAAATGGATGTGAAGTTCCTGGAACGTCCAAAGAAAGACAAGGCAGACGAAGGATCATTGGATGGGAGGTTATATGGATGATTCAGAAGATCGTATGGATTGGGCTCAAATGACCCAGGTAGCGGACTGTGGATAAGTGGTGACAAATGAGTAGTCATTGTGAACATAAAGCACAAGCATTCAAGATTGCTGTATACCAAAAAGAAGTGTAGCAAATGATCCCGACATGACACATGCCCTGCAGAGAGTACAAGGTCGCGTCGTCTGTGTAGCGGTCATCTCTAGGAATCAAGATGATATCTCAGTGGAAAAATGTGGTGACCTGGACAATGTCTGGAGGGTAAGTAGCATGAATGCCTGAAAACATGGAAGGCAGGATGAAGAGATACGGAAACAGGCGGCAGCGATCAAAGAGATTCAGTTGAAGCTGTTCACATCGGACAGGCAGGTTCGAAGGACCACGGTGGAAGTTCAGTGTCTGGAACTTAGTAGATGTAAGGCGTACGCAGGGTGCTTATCGGAACAGTCTACAGGGTCTGTGTTGATGGCCTCATGCAGAACAGCCGCTGATCAAACACGCCATCCGATACTATTGTCGAGTGATAGCACGAATATCAAGATGCTTTACTCCGGCGGGTTGCACCCCACCTGCTGGCATGCACACCTGACCACTGCCTGAGTGGACATTGAAGGAGACAGAGGGATACAATGGTGGTGAATCAAGTAAGAAAGTGAGACATACTAGAGATAAGCTATGAAGGCTTCTGGGCCGTGCATAAGTGCCCAGGCTGGGAGCCACATATCTGCCTACTTATCTTCAGAGTCGGTGTAGATAAAGTAGGCGAGGCGGAGCCGGATATACAGATTTACCTTAGTTGAAGTCCACAGTTCTGTAGTGATTCGTTGACGGAGCTGTAGATCCAGGGTTGAAGGACACTAAAGGAAACATCCGCCTAGAGAACGTCGACGATGATGAAGAGGGTCCAAAGAGATATCCTGGCTATAGAGCTGTGAATCCATGTATCGGCATTGAATAGTGCACTTTTGTGTGATTGACAATCTACGGACCTTTGATGGCTTCTGAGAGGTCGACGGCCCGATAGATCTGCAACACGCACACACACTCTCTCTCATGTTTCTAACATGGCGCATCTCCTCTGCTGCTGTACTGGAGAGTAAGTTTCAAGTTCCGACGGTGTTGTACGTATTGTTGGGAAGCTTTATCTGCCCCGCAGGCAGCCGGGGAAACCTCATAGCTTTCTTCCTGTAATTACGTGAGGCAGTGAATCACTGCCAATGGCTGCAAAAGTCGCTGCTCGTACACCATCCTCCACACAGTAGTATGTGTGTCTTGGATTGCTTTATGGGTCCGACGCTGATCGCGAGTTGATAAGGACCTCAGTATCGCCCTTCCTTCACGACATGGGCCTTCCGATGAACGATCTTCACACACCTACCGTGCCTTCGGGGCCAACTTCTGCCCTTCCGGAAAACGGGAACCAGCTTGATGGCCTGACGCTGACAGAGCTCCTTGCTCGTAAAGACAATGTAGAGGCGGAGCTGAGAGCTTTGAGTAGTGTTCTGGTATCGGTTTGTGCATCCATGGATTCTCGTCGCAACAGGTACTAACATCGAGGGCGCAGCATGGCGTGAACATGAATACAACCCTCACCACTTTCGATGGATATCCTCGTGATGATATAGATGTCGCACAAAGTATGCTTGATCTCAGTCCTCTTTACGTAAACCAGCACTTGTCTAACATAGCTCAGTTAGATCAACCCGTGCGAGAATCATACGATTAAAGAATGACTACAAAGAGCTCATGAAAAAGATCGAAACTGGACTGCATGATCATCATGCCAGACTTCAAGCTAAGGCGGCAGAAGATGCAAGCAAGTCACAGAGCTCGACGGCCCAAGGGATACAGCAAACAACCTCACAGATTGGCATTATCGAGACTCCTTTCGCAAAAGTCAATACGGTGGCTGACGGCAGTCCAGCACAAACCGCTGGCATGAAACAAGGAGATGGCATTAGATCATTCGGGGAAATAAACTGGATGAATCATGAAAACCTGACCAAAGTTGCTGAAGTTGTTCAGCGCAACGAAGGCGTAAGCTAAACAAACATGGGAGTCGGAAGCTTGCTGACATGGTGATAGCAACCCATTGTGGTGAAGATACACCGTAAAGAGGGTCAAAGTTCCCAAGAGCTTACACTGCAACTGATCCCACGACGTGGTTGGGGTGGTCGAGGTCTATTAGGCTGCCATCTCCTACCTGCCTAAACACGCTATTATGACTTAGTGCTACAGGCGATTATAAATGCGCAGCAGTAATCGAACGCATAAACCAGACACACCAAGTCGTGAAGCCCAATTACAGCAGCGAGACCCTTCATACAATGCCAGAGCCGACAGGGCTATCACAAGTTGTCTTGAAAACTCGCACACCGAAAGGGTTGCGGCTATGAGAGAAGGCTATCGAAGTTGGTGCCCAACCTAGGTGGCTGCACTCACGAGACAGCTCTGGCAGGTTATCACCCAGGGCAAATGAAGGGACGAGATCATGATGTCTTGAGAAAAAGTAGAAGGACATAACAAACTGCTTTACAAATAGAAAGCAAGACAGAATCCATGTTTTCATAAAGAAATACATGGCCATATTTACATACATACCCAAAACTATCAGGCGCATCTAGTGAATATTTCAAAACATCTGTAAATTACCATACTAGCCGTATTACTTTTCCGTCATCACCGCTTCACTGGCCGCTTCCCCATGCCTCAAAAGGTTTTCCATCGCCCTACAACCCAACCCAAACAAATAATCATATCTTCAATCACATTTTGTCAAAACGTAGAACATCTGGTTCAACCCTTCTTATTTCGTGCTAAAGATTTCAGCGCACTCACCTGATTGAAGTTTCCCTCAATTTTCTCCCTATCGCACAACATCATGGCTGAAGGTCAAGCCCCGCCAACTTTCAAGCTTGTGCTTGTCGGTGATGGTGGTACAGGCAAGGTGAGTTCTTTTCCCGTCACGACCGAGTATTTCAAGATGGCTTGTCTGCGACGAATGAGTATCATCTTTGAGATACGACGGTTTTCTGAATCGACTGAGAGCAAGCTGACTGATTGCGACACTGGCAGACTACCTTTGTCAAGCGCCACTTGACTGGTGAATTTGAGAAGAAATACATCGCAACACTTGGTGTCGAAGTGCACCCCCTGGGTTTCACAACGGTATGCGATCTATCTGACTTATTGTTGTGCGCATCGCTAACTACGTGTAGAACCTTGGTCAAATCCAATTCGATGTGTGGGATACTGCTGGTCAGGAGAAGTTTGGCGGTCTACGAGACGGCTACTACATTAACGGACAATGTGGCATCATCATGTTTGATGTCACATCACGTATCACCTACAAGAACGTTCCCAACTGGCACCGTATGTCTTACTTTTTGCACAAAGAACCCCACTAACGGATATAGGCGATCTTGTCCGTGTGTGCGAAAACATCCCAATCGTCCTTTGCGGTAACAAGGTCGACGTGAAGGAGCGAAAGGTTAAGGCGAAAACTATCACTTTCCACCGAAAGAAGAATCTCCAATACTACGATATCTCTGCCAAGTCCAACTATAACTTCGAGAAGCCATTCTTGTGGTTGGCACGAAAGCTCGTTGGCAACCAGAGCCTTGTAAGTGGATTTGCTTAGGATATACCTTGAAACGCTAATTCTCATTCTTTAGGAATTTGTTGCTGCTCCAGCTCTTGCGCCACCCGAGGTTCAAGTCGACCAGGCTCTTCTTGCCAAGTACCAGGAAGAAATGCAAGATGCTGCGCAAATGCCGCTTCCTGATGAGGAGGATCCAGATCTGTAGAGAACCAGATTGGAAACTTTCAGCAGTGGTGGGCAAGTACAGCAATTGGCTGTGGTGGTGGAATAGGATTCTTGGGTGGTTCGCTTGCTCATTTGAGTGAGCGAAGGAAAGGCATGTGCTCACGACGACTATCAAGGAGAAAAACATTTTCTGCATTACATTAAAACCCTTGCAATGACCAGAGGAATCGGGCGGCTGCTGTTCACACAAATTCATGGCGAAAGCAAGCAACGAACCAAAGAAGAGTAGTGTATGCTACGTGAAAGAGGAAAGAGAAATCACCCATTCTATCTTTTGTCCTTCATCTTCTCTACTTGGCCCCCTTTCTGTTGACCTTTTCTTTGCAACTACATCCACGAGACTAGGTAGGCAGGTAGTTAGATAGTACTCTTACTTGTCTTGGACGTTAAGTAGTTTAGACCAACTCAATATTCATATAGCATCGTCCAACAAACAATCTCTCTCTCTCTCTCTCTCACACACACACACTCACTCACTCAGTTCTTGCCATAAAGCCATACAGTACTATAGAATGACCCCCCCCCTTCTCTCTCTCTCCCCCAGGAGAAAGACCGAGGCAGTTTCTTGATTTTATATCTCTATCTCTGTAGATGAAGTAAACAAATATCTCCGCAAGGATAAGGCATAAGGCAGTTCCTATGTACCTATGTAATGTAATGTTACAGGAGATATTTATACCACTTTTTAACTAGTTAGTAGAATGCTTTTTTTTTCTACTTTGCATAACTATAAGTTTAGGTAATTATTGTATATATAGAGACTATGTTATATGAGATTATGTATAATGATGATGATGATGATGATGATGATGATGATTATTAGTATTATGGATTAGAAATAGAATGAGTAGTTATTGTCATTGTCATTATCATTGTTATTACATTATAACAACAATAAAATGAAATAAAGATAGAAAATAATAACATTATCTAGGATCATTGTTATTACTATAACTATTGTGAATAATATAATATATAATGTAATGTAATGTGGAACAGAAGACATGAAAATATGAATTTAGGACATGAGGCCATTTGATATCATGAGAAAATCTCGTTCAGATTTTCATTCATTCAAAAGAAAAGTTCTGGATAGATGAGAACTTTTTTTTTTGTTTTTGAATTTTTCTAATCATAAGTTATTTGCGACAGTAACTGCAACAACAATAGAAAGTGTTAGTGTCAGCATGAGAGTGTCTTTCATTTAGGGGGCTTTGACAGGAGACTACTCGGTCCCAGTGATAGCTTTGGGCTAGCAAGCATGTTCATTGTTTCTGTGGTGCTTTCACCATGGAACTCTCCTCTCACATGTAGGTCCGACACCAATGGTGTTTGTACTCGTGGTTGCACCAGAGCCAATTCCCCTCGTGGCTTTCCAGTACTTCTCGGCGATGAATTCCCACTCGCCTTCACTATCGTCTTCGTCGTGTATTCCTCCTTGGCGTCCACCTCTCAAGAGTCTTCCCATTATTCTCCCCAGCTTTTTGAGACCGAGTTTCGGAGGAGCTTTCCCGGTTTCGCCCGTAAAGCCTCGGTGTAAGTCTCGATGATGTTTATGTGGCATACCGACTTCATCAGGACTCAGAATTAAGGCATCGAAACCGGTGCCCATATCGAAATCCCAGAGACGACCTTCGATGCGGGAATCATCGACGATGGGTTTTGGTGTGCGATGGGTAGGGTGAATGTTGGTCTTGATGTGTAAGGGGGCAGGGAGGAGTTGGGGAGAGGACGGGGAGAGGAGGAAGGGTACTTCGAGGGTTTGGGAAAGAGAGGATCGTGAAGAAGAGGCTGATGGGGTCGGAGACGAGGGGATGAGTGGTGGAGTCGGGGGAGGTGAGATGGAAGCTGCGGAGAAGGAGGACAACGGGCGTAGCATGGGGGTCGAGGGAGGCTTGGGAAGAGGTTTGGATCTATTAGGTGGGCCCTTCAGGATGCGTCGGCGAGGGGGTGAAGGAGGACTGGGAACGGCGACGTCGAGAGGTGTTGCAGCTTCTTGATCAGCGAAGCGAACGGATTTCTGGGACTCATTTGATCCTTTCCGTTTCATTCTGCGTCTCACTTTCTGTTTTGGCTTTGCTCTTGTTTGCTTCTTCCATTTGTCTGACCCACTGATGCTAGTCAATGGGTCAAGAGCATCATCCCAGCTTCCACAAAGGAGATGTGTCTCGTGAAATGAGAACTCTCGTAAGGTGTCACGGTTGTCATGGATGAATTTGGAGATTTGGGAGGCAGACGTGATCAAGGAATTGCGGAGGTGGAATGTTTGAAGATTGCGGAAGCGAAGGGGACGGAGAAGTGGATGAGTTATCGGGGCGGTGGTATGTGTGGGGAGGAAGGGGAATGGAGAGGGAGTTGTTGATGACGCCGAAGACGGCGGAGAGGGAGGATAAGCAACCGGTGGTGATCGTATCGGTGTCGCTGGACGAAAGAGGGGATCTGGAACGCAGAGATTGGGTTCTGTATGAAGGGATATGGGCATTGGCCCTGCAGATCCCAGCCAGGTGAAATCGAGATTCTCCAATGATGTGAAGCTAGAGAGGTAAGTGTGTATAAGTTTATAATGATCTGTCGTAAAAGCTGGATCAGAGGCGTACGAGTCGATCTTGACAGTTAATGATTTAATCCTGCTCCATACTCTAGAAGACCTTGGACATGAGCCAAATGAGGCGCATGGCCCCAAATAGAAAGGGGCAGCGGCATGCATGGGAGCTAGAGTCAGGGATTCCAGTTGCCTTGGGCAGGTGCGCTCAATTGCCATTCGCAACGAGAGCAGAAAGTAGTCCACTGCAGAGCGTCGATAGCGTTGCTCAGGCGACTGATTCGGACACGAGATCGTCAAAGAAGAGACATTGGACATGGCCGCGAAGGCACGAATAAATGCTGTTATGTTCGTTGCTGCATGGAAAATAGGGGGGTATTGGAGCACCAAGAGGTCCTTGACATCTGGAGTACCAAACTTGGTCTCACTAAATCTCATCTCTGATGGTCCAAACAGCTCAACTTCTGGGCGATATATGAAGGATTTCTCCTTTCCTGTTTCCGGATCCAGTAATGGGGGTAGGAATGTATCCGGTGTGTGAGGCATCGAGAAAGAAACGCCCTTGCAATGCGTTCCAATCCTGCCAAAGGCGTTCATCCGGGCCTGCCGTGAAAATGTACTCGGGGTAAAATGAATTATGATATCTTTGAATAATGTCGATGCAACATCATCGGCGAAAGGCTTGCACACCATTCGAAGAGTTTTCAGGTCCTTCTTGCTCAGATGAGAAAAGAGAAGGTCATGGGTACAGTCATTCTGCCAGAAGGCACAGAACGCCGGCGATGGTGCCGATGGATGCATATCTGAAGAATGTCTGTATGATGGTCAAAGAATAATATTAATATCGTTTGCAATGTGATGCAAGGTACCGAGAGACTCTAGCCAGAGAATCGCCAGCGGTGACAGCACATCGATGGAAAACTAGATGGATAGATGACTCAGGAGAAATACCAGGCAGATTTACGAACAAGAATGAAAGTCAGAAACAAAAAGGAGGGTGCGGCTCTCATCTTTGAGGCATCTATGGGATCGTCGCCTCTATGGCCATGGCCGTTTGCTGGCGGGGTATTTTCCGCTTTTCCTTTTCGCTTTGCAGATTCGACGTTGTACAGTCGGACTGGGGGGTGAAGGATGGTGTGAGTCATATTCACCAGTCGAGAAGGCAAGATGAGAGCGGCGAGGTGCAGTAGATCGAACGCGAGAATATCGCGACAATGGAACTGTTGAGACGTGATGAATGGTGGAAGCGGCCTTCAGTTGCACTAAGATGCGGTCTTGGCACAAATCCCAGTCTCCCCGATAACTAAAGTTGCATGAGAAGGAACCCCCAACGGGGGACCGCGTTAGTGCTACTGTACCATAGTAGTGTACTACCTAGGTAGGTACAGTATACTACACCGGCACGTCTTTGCGGGGTCCATTGTTTCTTCTTCCTGATAATCTTGTAATTACTGTACTCTGGAGTCGGAGAGATTTCTGGAGTTCGGGATTGGCTGGATGTCAGCAACGGTCAATAGACAACACCAATCATCCAGCGTCCTCGTCGTTATCACTAGGGTATCATCATAGTACACCGTAGTACTTCCAGTGCCTCAGTACTTACTATGTAGATAGAGTAACCGTACTGTACTCTGCACCGCAATCACGGTATCGCGTCTCACGAGAAAGAAACAGAGGGCAACGCGGTCCGCACCTTAGCACTGAAAGACTTGAAACAGACCCTCCCGATGTTTGAAACGTTGCCATCGATGCAGCCAATCAACCAATTCACCGTCACGATGATCAGATGTTCCTGGATCTGACCTGGGCCCATTCCAGGTCCTCACGAGGGTGGTGTACCCAGAGTCTGGAGTTGTGATTGTGACAGCAACGGGGATTTGCGATCACGACCGTGTCGAAAACGACATATCCACTTCCATGAGCCCATGGAAGCAAAGCAGAGAGAATCTGCTCGCTAGCACGCATCGACATGGGTAATGCAGTAGAATCATGACTGGAAAACTCAATGATTTGCTCTGGTGAAGGAGAAAGGCAGGACGCTTGGAGCGAGGATAGATGCTTTGGAGCCAATGGTCAACTGGGATCTGTGTTGGGATGACAGACAGGCCTTTTCTATTCTGCCGCTCTTTCTTTTTGAATGCAAGAGCCGGTTCAGATACACACAGATACAAAACAGAAAGACATCAGAAGCAGAAGATGGTGATATATATGCACGCAGGAAGAAGCCAGAATGTTTCGAAGTCCACAGGAAAATATATATGATTATGTATGAGACCCCTCGGTGACGTGGCCCTGGAGGGTCGGCGTGGGATGACCGACATGCAAGAGACTTGATTGCGTGCGTTGTGCAGCTGTGAAAACACAGATCTGACTCATGGGTATGGCCGTTGAAGAACAGTTACCAGACATGAAGGATGTACAATTGAGCTTCAAAGTTCACCACTGTATAGCCAGAGAAGCAATGTGATGTTAACGTCGACTCTTGCGATTGACTTTAGGCCTTTCACTGCCCGACACCGAACACGATTGCAATTGAGAGGAGTTGAGAATAGGAAAGCATTCGAGAGAGAGGCGAAAATCACACCATCTGGATACAACACCGTGATTTTGAATGCTGACCTGGTTGATACTTTTTTTTACTAAAAGGGGTATGCCTATGAGCAGGATGGACCGTAGTGTACCTGCTGAGCTTTCTGCACGTATTGTATACCTGGCGACGTGTATCAGAGTATACCTACTGGTTGATTTACGAGTTCGATTAGGGGTCCTGGTAGTCGATCCATCGCTAGAACTTCCCGCTTGGTGTGCCCAGAAGAAATCTTTCTCCACCAGACAGGATCAGACGCGCTTCCCCATGCACGTCCCGGGCAGGGTCCATCAGTGGATTGAAGAAGGTAAGGAACACGGCAATGAGCTCCATAGGAATAGTCTGTTCAAATGACATACCTATCTCTCGAAGTCTGAGAAGCGTAGACGCCCTCTATCGCCTCTCGCAGAAGCCGGCTGATCTGTCTGACAGTCTCAACGAAATGGAGTGCGCATCATCCTCTCCGTGCTCAACTTAAAAAGTGCAATTTTCTACGTCCGCTTTTTAGTCGTGTTTGCCACTGCGCCTTGTCAGAAAGGCATGGTTATGAGCGAATTAAGCCAACGAAAGTTTCACTTCACTAATCTACGATCCTGTGCCGCCTTGCAATTTGTTTCCCACTTGCCTTGCCTGAGCCTCATTCGCCATGGAGCCTTACTCTGCAGCCTTACCACTCGAGCACCTGGAATATGAATTAGACACGACCCTGGTGCAGTTAGAAACACTCGAATCGACGGATGAAGATTATGAAAGCTCGAAGATGGAACTTGAGAACAGAGTAAGGTATCTTCAATACGAGATCAGGCACGCCGGACGGGAGCGTGGCGACATGGAATCGAGGTCTGTGACACCGGGCAGAACCAGATATTCGCCTTTCGTCGATGGCTCCCACGATTACGACGATAACATAGCAGCACTGCCTGCCAGCGACTCTTCTTCACAAGGAGAAACTTACAACCCGTTCTTGACGTCTCCTGTGTCGCTACCGAGTCGCAAGCGGCAACGCGAAAGTCTGGATTTAGTGTCCCAGACCCAACACCTTGCAAAATCCAGCCGACCAACTCCGTCCTCTCTCAGCATCGCTTCCAGCCCATCAGCGTCGATCTCAGATGATTTCAATGACGAAGAAAGTGAGATGATGCGCCAGTTGCTGGGCGATACCATAACCGAAGAGTACAGAGGTCTCGAGCGAGAGTCCAGACGGGCAGAACACGAGCTGCGTAAACGCCGCGAACAAGAACGCAAAGATGAAGAATTAGCTAGGGCCTTGCAAGAGGAGATGAACCAGCAACAACCCGGTCCATCCGCCATGGCCAGGAACACTTCCCAAGCTGTGTTCGATCCTGCCACAAGAAGACTGCGTACAATGCTACCACCCGCTGCTCCTGCAAAGCCTTCTCAAACCTCATTCTTTAAGCTTAGTGATCAACGCCACGACCAGCCGTCATCATCAAGGACGACTTTATCTGACTCTGGATATTCCTCCGCGCCTAACCTCCTGGGAAACGAGAGTTCCACGAGCTTTTACGATCTAAGTAGCGACGACGACGATTTCCAGGAGATTCCGTCAGCACAATTTCGACCTAATATGAACAAAACGCCACAATCCTACACGCTTAACAATACCTTTATTCCACGTGTTGTCCCTTCTTGGAAACATCCCCACGCCGACTATTCACCTTCCCCCTGGGTCGGAGCTGGTGGCTCGAATGTCTACTCAAATCCAGCCTATGATCATCTAGATCACGAGATCAAATCTTACCCGTCAGCAATGGGCTTTGCGTCGGGAACGATGCCGGGAGCTTTCCCTAGTCTTAGCGACCTCAGCTCCTTCTCACCAATTTTACCTGTTCCGAATGTACGAGACCGCTTAAGGTATGGGATTGACGGTACCACGGGCAATACAGAAGAAGAGATCAAGAATCTACTGGAGAATATCCGCCCAGACGAGGAAATTGCGCCAGAGGACCGCGAAGGTGATCCAGAGGGTATGAAATGTCCCTTGTTACCACATCAAAAGCTAGGCTTGGCTTGGATGAAGTCTATGGAGGAAAAGTCAAACAAAGGAGGCATATTAGCTGACGATATGGGTCTGGGAAAGACAATCCAGGCACTGGCTCTCATAATGGCTAGACCTTCTGAAGATCCTCAGCGTAAGACCACTCTCATTGTTGGTCCTGTTGCTTTGATGCAACAATGGAGACGAGAGATTGAGTCTAAGATCTGTGCCACACATAGATTGTCAGCTTTGGTCTTGCACGGTAACGATCGCAATATACCCTGGCGGGATCTCAAACATTACGATATCGTTTTGACAACTTATGGCACAATTGCAACCGAATTCAAGAGGAAAGTGGCTTGGGATGCCAAGAAAAAGTACAATCCAAACATCCGGCCATCTGGAAAAGAAGACTTTCTGCCCGTTTTGGGTGACGAATGCAAGTGGTATCGTGTGATTCTCGATGAATCTCAGCACATCAAGAACAAAGCTACTAAGGCTGCATTGGGCGCTTCGGCTATCCAAAGCCAATATCGCTGGTGTATGAGCGGCACGCCGATGATGAACAATGTCTTGGAGCTGTACTCGTTGATACATTTCCTCCGCATCAGACCCTACAATTCTTCTGAAGCTTTCAATCGTGATTTCACCAGACCGCTGAAAAATTCTTACCCCGAGCACAAGGAACGAGCGATGCGAGCATTGCAGGCACTGCTGAAGGCCATTCTCTTGCGCCGAACTAAGAAATCAAAAATTGACGGGAAGCCAATTCTTCAGCTCCCTGAAAAGATCGTTGAAACCACTCACGCGGCATTTAGTAGAGATGAGCTGAATTTCTATCAAGCCTTGGAGGGCAGAGCGCAATTGACATTTAACAAATATCTCAAAGCAGGTAGTGTTGGACGCAATTATTCCAATATGCTAGTACTGCTTCTTCGGCTTCGTCAAGCCTGCTGCCATCCACATCTTATCAAGGACTTTGCAATCGACACTGGAGCAAATAGTGAAATGGATTTGAAGGCAAACGCAGAGGCTTTCGGTCCCGATGTCGTTGCTCGTTTGAGAGATATCGAAGCTTTCGACTGCCCGGTTTGCATCGACGCGGCCGAGAATCCTCAGATCTTCTTCCCGTGTGGTCATGCTGTCTGTCTAGATTGCTTCTCAAGATTGTCTGACCCTGCCCAAGGGCTTGCTGAAGGTCGTGAAGGAGTCTTGCAGGTCAAATGTCCCAACTGTCGGGCATTCATCGATCCCCAAAAAGTCACTGACTTCAATACATTCAAGGCGGTGCATTTTACGTCAGATGTAGACGAAGGAACCGCACAGGCCGATTCTGATGAAGAAGAGGCTGCGAGCCAAGCCGAAGCGGATGGCGAAGACATTGACACTGAGACTGACAGCGGTTCTGACGACGAATCAGAAGCTGTTGATGATAGCATCAAAGACTTCGTCGTCAAGGACGATGATGAAGAAGCCTTGAAGTCAAGAGCATCTAATGACGACGAAGATGACGACCTCAACTCCCGTCAACCTCGCAACGTTAAGGAAGAGCCTGTGGTCGAGGGGAAAGGCAAAGAGAAAGCAGACGGTGGCAAGAAGAAGAAAGCCAAGAAAGCCAAGAAGAAGAGCAAAGGCAAGGGTAAGGGTAAGGAGAGAGACAAGCTTGAGAAGACGCAACTGTCGTTGGCGCATCTCCGAAGAGAGGGACAGCGAAACAAGGCTTCGATGCGAAAGTATTTGAAACGTCTGGAAGAAAATTGGATCACCAGCGCTAAGATAGAGACAACCATGGAGATACTCGAAGCCGTCCATAATCGCGGAAATCGAGAGAAGACTATCGTTTTCTCCGCCTTTACCTCATTACTCGACCTTCTTGAAGTGCCTGTATCTAGGAAGAATTGGCACTATAAGCGCTACGATGGTAGTATGACACCAAATGAGCGGAACGCGGCGGTCAATGAATTCACAGACAAGTCGAGCTGTACGATAATGCTGGTATCCTTGAAGGCTGGAAATGCGGGTTTGAACCTTACGGCCGCCAACAACGTGGTGATTTTCGATCCATTTTGGAACCCTTACATCGAAGAACAAGCTATTGACCGTGCATATCGGATTGGTCAGATGAAAGAGGTGCATGTCCATCGAGTGATTGTGCCGGACACAGTGGAGGATCGAATCCTCGATTTGCAAGCGAAGAAACGAGAACTAATTGAGAACGCACTGGATGAGAATGCCGGTCGTTCTGTTGCCAGGCTTGGGGTGCGGGAACTAGGTTTCCTTTTCGGCGTCAACAGACATATATGATAGTATGCGATAGATCGATACCCGGATTGCAAGGCGTTCGGAGGCCTATCTGATACGAAGATGATGACGGCGTTTCAGCCGGTCCATAGCTAGGCGTACTGTATGACGGATAGAATTGTTGGAGTTTGATGAACTCCAGGCTCTACCTGGAGAGATAATGATACGAAAATTTAATGAAGTTAGAGCTGATATCCGGATCTCTATCAATGCAGCCTATCCTGTGCACCCGAAATGCACTAGACTCTACGTATGTATCCAACTCAGGGGCGCTATATCGAAATTCAAGAATCCCCCTTCTTGTACCACTTGATGATTACAGGACAAGCCGAGGAAGATCTGCGCGTTACATCTGTAGTCAAAGTATACCCCATGTTTCTGCTCCTTAATTACTGAATAGCTTCTAATTAGGTACTATTATGCGGTACCTAATTATGTACATGTTCCGAGACTCCGTGATTCGCGAAGGCTGTTTAAATAGGTTAGAGCGTACCTGATTGTATTATTAAATTACAATTAACCGCCCAAACGTCATGTTCCTGTCCGAATGCATGTGAAAGAAGCCTCGGCTCTGGAGTTGATCAACCTCAAACATTTATATGCTCTCGTGGTTGTTCGCTTTCTTGTGAATTTCCAACAATCTCTCACTTTCGACCACATTTTCATATAATATCACGTATAGAAGTGATTGCTCGCGCTGCAGACTTTTCAGTCAAACGAGCTATTTTCAGCTCCAATCGGTGTTCTTGATAGAATATTATACATCATTCAATATGTCGCTCAAAAATGGTAAGGATATGCGCCAATGCACAGTATCCCTTCTAGCGAGACAGTTCCCCTTCTTGACCTGGATGGCGCCATACTGACTTGTCTTTGCATGCAGATGCTTTTCCTTCCTCTGTCGCCTTTGACCTGATCTCCTCATCGCTTTCAGCCTCCGAAGCCGACAAGAAGGATGCGCTCAAACAAGGCAAGGCTGTCTTCGCTTTCACGCTGAAGAATACCGCTGGTCAGACCGAGAGCTGGTACATCGACTTGAAGGAGACGGGAACCGTTGGCAAGGGACCAGCCCCGGAGGGAAAGAAAGCAGATGGTATTTCTATCGCATCCTGACGAGACACCAATCAACTGACTCGTTGCGCAGTAACTCTACAACTGTCCGACAGCGACTTTGCCAACCTGGTCAGTGGCAAGGGTAATGCGCAAAAGTTGTTTATGAGTGGGAAGCTGAAAGTCAAGGGCGATGTCATGAAGGCCACCAAGATGGAACCCGTCTTGAAGAGGGCGCAGACAAAGGCCAAGCTGTGAGTAGGATATGGTGGCGAATTCCTTAGTGCTGCATCCTGCTTCTGGGCGGCGGTCTACGTACTCTTGGGTATCATAGACCATGGAGTTCTGAGATTCTGAAAGCCTGGAGCCGTGTAGCATAAGAGTTGCTAGATTTATGTTATGTACTATGTAGCCCGTCCCATTCTCCTAGCATCGATCATTATAACGCGGAAGTACCAATTGAAAGATTGACGTGTCATATTGGCCCTGTGATTACCATAATTCGTGTGCACATCACACAACCTCGTTTTAAGACCATTGCATGTGCTGTGCTTGAGCGTTGGCATCTTCTGGAAGATCCCCATTTGACACAAGGGTACCTTAGGTACCTGCTAAACAGTGCGAGAGCCGAGGCAGAGAATGGAGTCAATCGAACCCCAGAGAAATCGTGGCGGCCGTGCATTGGCGGTCGATCGCTTGCCGTCCCGCAGCCCACAGAGAGAGAGAACGAGGAGACAAAGAACAAGCGACGAGTTACGATGTTATTACCATAGTACTGGAGTAGTACAGTAACGTACTGTACAATACCAAGGAAACTTGGGGCTGTGCATTTTGTTTCAGCGTCATAACTATGAAGAAATCCGGCGTCACCAACCTATATAGCTACTGAGAATCATTCCCTTTCGTCGTTATTACTTAGAAACTACCTACCTAGGTACTTGATTATTCCGTAGTCCAGCGACGACATCCAATACATATCTGCAACATTCATACAACTTCTTGAGTCCGAGGTAGCCGGTAGCGATCAATCGCCCGCGATGGCGTTTTGCATCACTTTTGGAACACATAGTAAGGCATCTCATTTCAAATTTTAAATGTAGCGAGTCAGGCGACAGATGTACTGACACTCTGAATAGCTTTTACCGATCAACTGAAAGGGTATGAGGGAGTGACGGCGCAGGTAGATCTTCTCATCCGACATCCTTGTCTCAGCGTCTGACTCGATCGCAGTGTCATAACTGCGGCAATTGGGCAGCACATTGCATAACGACCTGGGAATGGTTTACGATTTGCTTTGTGGTCAGTACCACCTGTTTCATTTCGTCCGGAAACACAAGACTGACGTTCGGCGCGTAGCCACTGATTCCGCTCTCGACGCATAAGTACAAAGAAGTCGCATGCCCAATATGCAATTTCAGACAAAATATCAAGAACCGTCCCGACGTCCAATCGCAAATGGGTTCTAGTGGGCCGCCACCTCAGCAAATTCATAATAATGGTCCTCAAGGATGGGGTGGCCAGCCTCCTCAGAACCAACAACACATGGGGTACAAATAGGGCGTTTTTGTTGAGCGTGGGCAAAGTTGTATGGTGTTCAAGGTGTTATTTTCATTTGGTTTCGGTCGTGTGCGAGAGAATGGGAATAGGATGATACAAATCGAGAATCGAGAACTTGGGGTTGCCCGAGGCTTAGGTCTAGATCAAGCCATGCTGAGTCAATCCTTCCGGTCTGCGTGATCAGCAGGAACAAGAATAGTGTCGAAAACGAGGAGGCACCAACAAGCTTGCCTGTCAGGAATGGATACAAAACTAGAGCATGAGCTGCAGGGCAAGGCCTACCTATATCGGCACCTTAGGACAGCCTGTGAGCATATCCCTAATACTACCATAGTATGTGCACATTCAAATCCTCCAAGAGTACTGTACAACCTTGTGATCAGGTCCATTGGCGGAGTGAAATAGCCACAAATCTTGGGAGATAAGGGCCCACGATCGTCCAATGATTTGAAGTCGATCTTGGATTCATCTCCCACGTAGGGGAGGAAGCCCTCCCCATGGTCCCCTTACTGTTCCGACTTGCTATCCCGGAATTTTGATAGTACAGATTCCCAGAGTCCAACGCCTTGACAAGCCAGGAGGCCCAGCAACTAATGGGTTACCAGCTGTAAGATCCTGTAGACTATAAGATGCAAGCGGACAGCTCCGTGTGGAATCAGTATTTGCTTCTTCTCCTCAGAGGATGGCATGCCAGTCGATGGAAAGACCTGTACTCTTCGTATCGTGCAATCGCTATTCCCTTCCATTGTCAAAATGTCACCGAGCAACTGCAGATTTTGAGCGTAATGCCTATCAAACTGGATCCAGGGTAAAATGTTTCCGAAGTACGGGGAACTTCGGTATGATGGCAACCTTGCTTAGAAGTAATTAGGTACTATGTATTACTCTGAGTAGAGCAAATTCGCGAGTGGAGTATAGCTATCGTGCTCTAGTATAATATCTTGCTACAGCTACAGCCATCGCGTTTAGATGAAACTTTGGGCTAAGCTTTGCGGGATGGACGGGCGGGTGAACTACGGAGTGCAGGAAATGTTTCAGCTCGAAAAAGCCACGCAGGCATAAAGAGCAGCAATTCATGCCTGTGCCCGTCTGTTGCAAGTGGTTCTGTGAGAAAAACGTTGAAAACCCTCTAGATCAACCAATAACAGACTACGATTCATCAGGTTCATATCACTACCGATAGATAAGGGTCGGCTTTTGCCTTTGGTAGCGATTTCATCCCACATATCGTCTCATCAAACCAAGTGGGCGACCAAGCCAACCATGTCACCTCGCTACTGGGCGTTTCACTCGATCGAATTACCTATGCAAATCTAATCAATTCTACTGTAGCTCCCAGCTTCACTGTCTCTTATCAGGAGCTCTGACACTTACCTTATCACAACATCAAATCGGTCTTTTATCTATCTTTCCCCCCCCAACAAGTGATTAGCCCTTGATGCAAAAGCAAATTCAAATCCACGGTCAAAGAATATCATCTCCCAATTGGGCATCTCATCTTACGACGGGAAGTCGAGCTATCATTTTTCTCTATTCGTGACAGGGTTTATGAACGAGTATGACGGGTCTCCGATATCGTGAAGACGACGGTATTTAGGTAAGAGTAGGGTACCTATCTGGAATTGGCAACCTTGCTGGGGTGTTTCTATACTTATTGCTTCATCTGCCTACTTTTCTGTACGACATTGTCATTTCCTACCGTTTTCTCTTGATCTGCGTTGCGACAGGCTCGAGTCCATTTCCTTGACGGGCGACCTGCAGTGCTTACGGTGACTGTTTCTCCTTGTTGCTCCTCCCCACCTTGCATCAGAGATACTGTTCCTGAAGTACATTGTCACCTCTTGGATCGCGTTGTAGTTGTTGAATCCAGAACCAAGCTCTCTCACGATGTCGGAGCCGCCGTTGAGCAAAAGCTTTGGCTATGGTATCATTCTAGGTTTAGGATTCGCCTTTGCGCTGGGCATGATTGCCACAACAGCTGCCTTACGAAGATACCACAACGAATGTAGGACCAATTGGCCAGTCCCATAATACAGTATACTCACTTCATAATAGTGCAAACATCTGAAGTCTTCAGTACTGCTGGAAGAACAGTCAAATCGGGCCTGGTCGCCTCTGCAGTTGTCAGCAGTTGGACATGGGCCGCAACACTCCTTCAGAGTTCCGCCGTCACATACAAATACGGCGTTTCCGGTGCCTTTTGGTATGCATCTGGCGCAACGGTTCAGATCCTTCTATTCGCAACCCTGGCGATCGAGTTGAAAAGACATGCCCCCAATGCCCACACTTTCCTCGAAGTCGTCAAAGCCCGCTATGGCACCGCCACGCATTTCGTCTACATTACCTTCGGTCTCATGACCAACATCTTGGTCACGGCTATGCTTCTAACCGGTGGCTCTGCCGTCGCGACCTCACTGACCGGCGTCCCCACCGCCGCGGCCTGTTATTTGCTCCCTATTGGGGTCGTGCTCTACACCTGCTTCGGTGGCATCAAAGCCACATTCCTGACGGACTACGTCCACACGCTCATCATATTGATCATTCTCCTAGTCTTCGCCTTCACAGCGTTCGCAAATAGTGATACCCTGGGATCCCCCGGCAAAGTGTACGACCTTCTCGTCAAAGCGGGTGACAGCCATCCCGTCAGTGGAAATGCAGGTGGTAGTTACCTTACCATGCGCTCTCAGGAAGGAGCCATTTTCTTCATTATCAACCTGGTTGGCAATTTTGGAACTGTGTTTTTGGATAACGGGTGAGTTTGCCCGATGATTTTCCTATTCGAATCAAAATTTCCCGCGGAAGAGATATTATACATGAAAGACACAAGAACTAACACCTATTTCTCTGATAGATACTACCAGAAAGTAAGACCCCTTGCAACCATATCGAACATCAATTAGACTCTTCCCGAGATCCCCTGATAAAGGGACTCCATTCAATTCAGCAACCCCTATGATTCCCAATACCTACACACACACATACATTGTCACGGAACTAACGCTCCTAACCCCAAGGCCATCGCAGCAAGTCCCATTCACGCTCTGCCCGGCTACGTAATGGGCGGTCTAAGCTGGTTTGCCGTTCCCTTCCTCGCGGCCACAACCATGGGTCTCAGCGCGTTAGCGCTCGAAAGCAACCCGGTGTTCCCAACGTATCCCGAGCGAATTTCCGCCAAAGACGTCACAGCCGGTCTCGTGCTCCCCGACGCGGCCGTTGCACTCCTAGGCAAAGGCGGTGCCGGCGCAACTCTCCTCCTCGTCTTCATGGCCGTCACATCGGCTTCGTCCGCGGAATTGATCGCCGTTTCCTCTATCACGACTTACGACATCTATCAAACATACATCAACCCGAAAGCCACAGGCAAGAATTTGATCAGCGTCTCCCACGCCGCGTGCATCGTCTACAGTATCATTCTCGCCAGTTTCAGTACCGGCTTATATTACGCTGGCATCGGAATGGGATATCTGTATCTGATGATGGGTTGCATCATTTCCTCTGCCGTGATTCCCGCGAGTTTGACTCTGCTCTGGGGACAACAGAATTGGGTCGCTGCTGCTTTGAGTCCGCCTTTGGGTCTCATTTGTGCTTTGATCGGATGGTTGGTTCAAGCGAAGCAAGAATGTGGAAGTTTGAGCGTCGATTGTACCGGTTCCGAGTACGTTTAATTTCCCCTTGTCTCTCTCCCTATCTTTTCTCCCAACTCAATATCTACTCCCCCCCCCCCTCCCCCCCTTTTTTTATATATTTTTTATTTTAATAATTTGAAAATACTAATATCTTCCTTTCCCCCTACCTTCAGCTATCCAATGCTAGTAGGCAATGTGGTCGCCCTTCTATCCCCGATAATCTTCATCCCCCTTCTAACCTACACGTGCGGCCCGCAAAATTACGACTGGCAATCCATGCTCGCGATCCGCAAAGGTGACGATAGCGATCTCGCGGCCGCCGCACACGTCGATCTCGAACTCATCCCTGGCGAAACCTCTCGCTCACAAGATATGATCGCGAAAGAACAACATCAATTATCCAGAGCGGCTGTGATTTCACGAAGCATGACATTATTCTTAACATTTGCTTTGATCATTTTATGGCCATGGTAATGTCTCCCCCCTTTCTTTCCGTTCTCCCCTCCCCCCAATCCTAATCTGACCATTCCCCAAAAAATAGGCCAATGTACGGTTCCAACTATATATTCTCCAAACCATTCTTCACCGGCTGGATCGTGGTAGGAATAATCTGGTTATTCTGTTCCCTGATCTGCGTTGGCGTTTACCCGATCTACGAATCTCGTGCCACCATCATTCATACGGTGAAATCCATGTTCCTGGATATGAGAGGGAAATATCATCCGAAGAAATGGGATCATCATGATCATCATCATGAGGATGTTGTCGTCGAGGGAAAAGAGGATAATGCAAAAGGAGAAAATACGCCGCAGTCGTTGGTGGGGGAGAAGGAGAAGGAGAAGGAGTAGGAGGAAGAGTAGGTTGGTGAGTTAGGAAATGGGATGATAAAGAAGAGAAAGAAACAGGAGGTGGGTTGTATGTAGGGAGAGGCGTGGTTTATTAGAATGAAATAAAGAAAGAAAAAAAGAAAGGAAGGAAGGAAAGAGAAGAAAGGTAGGTAGGCTCAATATCTAGCTAAATACCTAGTAGCTACTGATTGATTGAATCATTATCTGCTTCTCGTTAAACCCGGTCTCATATCCCGATTCCCGTTCCCATTCACAGTTTTGGTCTCTATGCCCTCACATAAGTAGCATCAATCTGTTTTACCTGTGGTAGAGCTAATCTGACTTTATTCCTATAAACTGCCATGCCCCTCTTCTGTAACGGGTTTCCTTCGAAGTAAACTGTTTGTAATTCCTTTTTGTCGGCCAGGACTGTATCTAACTCTCTCCAGTCTTCGAGTTCGTTATCTGATGCCCAGAATTCTTCGAGATGGGGTACATTCTCGAGGCCGGTGATGCTGGTTATGGTGTTGGAAGAGATATCGAGGACGCGGAGAGATGGAGTGGAGGTGGAGAGGGAATGGAGAGCAGTGGAGCCGGAGAGGAGGTTATGGGAGATGTAGAGATCGGTTAGGGAGGGAAGGTGAGGTAGTGAATCTAATGATGTTACACGGTTTGAGGGAAGGGAAAGTATGCGAAGAGAGGCTAATGTGTTGATGCCCTGGAGTTGAAATAGTCAGTTCAAGAAGTCACACGGCGTTTGATATTCTTAACCCGGAGAAAGCCATACCTTGATTTCGGTGATTTTGTTCTTGCCGAGCCAGAGCTCTTCAAGGGAGGTTAGGCAGTCAAGGTTTTCCATTTCCTGGATTTGGTATTTAGATTAGTCTTAATTCAACGGTGGTGCATACGCGACAACATTTCTATGACCCCTTAAGGCTGGGGTATAGAAAGAAATCTGCCCCGTTCAACTCACCCTTATTCTATTAGCTGCTAATTCTAGCATCTTCAATTTCTGTAGTTCATCCAGCCCTTCGATCTTTGATATCTTATTTTGTACCAGATACAGGTTCTTCATTGACTTTAAATGCGAGATATTCTTGATGTGCTTGATTTTGTTGAAACTCAAGTCGAGTGTCTCAAGATGTTCTGGAGATAAGTCGTCGAATCCGCGCATGTGAGATATAAGGTTGTCATAAAGATCCAGTTCTTTTAAGTTGGAAGCTGGTAGAGATGGAAGAGAGACTGTAGATATTTCATTTTGGCGAAGGCAGAGACGCTGTAGCTCGAGAATTAGTAGCTGTTACTTCAGTGATATGCGTCTTCCGCGGATGTGCATGTGTATAAATATTGGAAATCCAAGAGGACAGAGAACCATACCTCGACTTTGGGGAAGCGGTCCAGCTTTAGAGCGGGTATTGACGATATTCGACAATGTACCAGATCGATATCCTAGATTGGGTTAGCAATCCTGTTTGTATAGTACCTCTCTCAGCCGAGAAAGTTATCACCATACCTCTGTATCATGCTCATAGCCCTCTAGTAAATCTGTGATTCGGGACCAGTCAGCCTCTTAATCCTGTGTTGCCACCAAAACCCTCGGTTGCACAGCGCCTCTTTTTGACATCTTTGCAACGTATTGGTAGAGCTTCCAAAAGGGTTTGAAGAACACCGTACCTTCATCCGCTTCAATCACCTCCGTGGGTGGAGCTTCGGGATCTGAATAGTCGGGATCGCTCAGAGCTTCTGGATTGACCAAAGTCGCCTGCTTCTTCCCGGTTTCCAGTTCACCAATTCTCAACTTGCCATCCCATCCCTTGCTGTCCCTTGGTTTGTGGTCTTTTGCGCCATTGTTCTCCGCCTCTGATGCAGGCATTGCCATGCGATGGTTGACAATTGATTCTCTCTGAGCCGTCTGCGGAGTGGGAAAGCTTCAGTAAAGTCTAGTGCGGTCAGCCCGAAGCGCGACTCAAATCAATATACCACGAAGTCGTGGCTATGGCGTTTGCCTTTGCTTGTCATGAACCGTGATCGTCACAGAAGCTTCTCCTCTGACACTGGTTGGCTGACGGATCATGAGATGCTTTCGGAGAAGATGGGGACATATGGGCGCCCCCGCAAGCACCTAATTGCGCCTCCGGCTCCCTAGAAAGAAGTTAATATTGGTTGGACTACCCAACAGGCTGTACAGAGTACGTCTACCATTCTAGTGCGACCACTTATGAAAGATACCATGTAGATATTTGTACTTTAATTGATTGTATTAGTGCTCTGATAGGATCAAAATGTAGGTACTATGATAGAGCACCCAGTCCTCTATGTACTTATGGGAACCCCTTTTTACCGTTTACCCCACGTGGCCAGGTTTGGATGAGAGGAGCCAGTGACCAGCCAGTCAACAGCATGCTGATAATGCTACAAAAAACCAAAAATGCCACATTGGCTAACCACCATGGTTCAAACATGAAAAGGCAACGCCTGCTGAATGCAACAAATGAAAGAAATGCTATGAAGCTATTTAAACGGTGCATGTTTAGAGCTGAAATGCCCTGCCGAAAAGAAGAGGATGACGTCAAGTTGCTTGATCCCTAGAGGATACCGGATGAATCGAATCCGAGAAGGCTGACTTCTATGTGGGCAAATTGCCTGAAATGGCAATGACATGTGCAAGAACTCCGGCCGCTGGTTGAAGGCGGCATCCCTTCACATAGCTTTGTGCCTGGTGGTAGTCATCCGGCGAGTCTCAGGCAGAACAATGCTCCCCCGATGACAGTTGGTCTTTGGACGATAGAGATCCAAAGAGAATGGATCTGTTGCTCGATAGAAATTGCGAAATAATACCAACAGAAGAATAGAAAAGGTGGTGAGCTGGTGCTGACTTTTGTCTTTGAAGTATTTTGGCAAAAAAATCACAAAGCGACATCCAGGACAAGGCTAACGTCACGAACGTTTGTACCTGCTAGGTCTTCCAAAACTGGTATCAGGTCCAACAATTCGTTATCATGGGCGTCAGAGAACCAGCTGCTGATGGGTACGGCATGCTGAGGGTGGAAAATGTAAGATGTAGGCGAGTTATCGATAATGATGGTTTCCTTCAAATCGCGACCGACTTGAGACAAATCCTACATACATCAGTATACTTGGCAAGACATACGTTCCTGAATGAAACTCACCTTCACATAGTTGCCTTGATGGTTGTAACAGCTCTCACGGAATAAACGGTGATGGACGACTTGGTGGATATCAAGCTGGTCAAGTAAAGGATCTCCGTACTGGAACTTTCGTTAATGCTAAACAAGGATGGTGAATGGTTCAATCTCACCTTTGATACCGAGGCTGTGAATACAACAACTTCGTAAAGCTCACCAACCCGCTTCATAAATTGGTCGACACCAGGGCGCTTGATTACATATACGTTATGGTACTGTCCTTCAATTTCCACGGGGATTGTAAAATCGGCTTGATTTAGAATCTGATAGGCAGTAAGTATCAAGAAGGTAGATACAGGAACCATGGATGCATACCTTAAAGCTGCTGTGCACGAGCGTTTCATCGAGATCTAAAACGAGGCATTTTCGACCCTTCAGTTGAGGCGCCACAGGTGGTAAGAGCCATTTTTGTCCTTCGAAAGAAGTAGCAGGTACTGATGGCACTTCTTGTGCATGTGGCTGCTCTTTGTTGACGAGGGGAGGAGGTGGCGGAAGAGCGATTGCTGCTTCGTCGGCGGCTGACGGTGTTACTTGCATCTCATCAACAGGGGGGGCGTCCAACATATCAATATCACTATCACGCTTGATCTGCTTCTCTGTGCGGTCTGAAATTGGAGCAGCTTCTTCATCGGCTGGCGGTGTTGGGAGATGCGTTTGTTCCGATTCTCCAAGAGCAGCGGTTGTCGTGGCAATCTGAGAGGTCTCGGACGATGTGACAACGGACATTGCATTGTTGTTTGTTGAATTGCTGTTCGTTTGTTTCTGTGACATTTCCTTATCATTCACAGGCAGCGGTTTCCCCACGGCACCGTTTCCCTGAGCCTTTTCGTTAAAGGCGTCCCCATCTGACGCTCTCTGTGCTGACCCTGGCTTCTCTGGGTTTGAGGCGGTCCTTGCGCGGGTTTCCTCCAACTGTGTTGTCCTCTTAGGCGGAACAGCCGGTCCATCATTGTCCATTGTACTCCGCGATCCACTGCAGCAGTTGAGAAAGGAAAGAAACCTAAAGCCAGACTTCTTCTCATGGGATTTCGACACGTTATCACCACCAGAATTCTTCGCGTCTTTCGGTGTTGTTTGAGCTCCCCTCGGCCTCCGACTACTTGCTCTACTTGTCTCACGCTTTGTTTCTGGCAGACTGTTTTTCGAATTCTGCTCTATGCTTCCAGCCTCCTCGTTCGCCGTCGCTCCTGTCAAAGCAGTCGATGCCGCCGACGGTTCTTGTTTAGTGTGGGAAGACGAACGGGATGGGATCTTTAAAAGGGACCTTTTCTTTGATATTTCCTCGCCCGTCGACTCGGCACCTTGCGCCTCATGTTCGGCGGACGCGGCAGCCGGGACATCACTGTTTGCCTGACTAATTTGATCTTTTCCGGTTCGAGTCTCCGTCCTCGCGTTTTCACTCATCTGGGGCAATCGCCTCACCGAGGCTTGCGATGCCAGATAGTCCCCAAGCGTCTAGGCCCACGAAGTCGAGGTCCAAATCCCCCTCTTGTATATATTCTAACAGCTTTTCTGGGATATACCGAACGATCAGCGAGAGGCAAATTGCCGATCTTTAGCTTGGATCCGAGCTTCGTGACATGCAGCAGACTCCGGAGGCACTTGCGATAATGCGCGCAATCGAGAACGAAAGGATCCAGAAGCTCATAGACAGGTCGCTCAAGGCCAGACAGAATGTCGAGCAGTAAAAGGTTGGTGAGGTAAGGCCGACAATGGCTTCTCGAGTAGGTTGCAGGAGTGGTCGCGATGGGCTACTGTAACTAGCGGGAAATGCAGCAGCGGGAGGGTGGATAGGAAAGAGTATTAATGGGTGGGTGATTGGGGGGGGGGGGGGGGGGGGGGGGGGGTTTGAGGTAACTAGACGGACGGTACAGTAGCAGGATTGTGGAAGGGATGGGTAGGTAGAGAAGTGCGGTAGTGCTGTACTGTAAGTACAAGCACTGGGACTTAGCGGTACCTATAAGGAGTCTTCAAAAATGGGAGGGGGGGGAGAGACCGGGGGGAGCGAATCGCAAAAGATGATTGAAAGCTGGATACAAGAGGGAGAAGCGTCTGATTCCGCCAGTGAGTGGACACAACTACGGTGTATAACAAGCTCTGATAGGCCTAGGGAAGGCAAATTCAAGCTAAAAGAGGCTAGAGCAAAAAGCACAGACTAGTTTAACAGGATGGGGAGTGGATGTGAGGAGATACGATGTATTATGGTACCGTATTAGGTACTATGTACTTACGAGGCACAGAGGGAAGTACAGAGTACTCCTTAGAGCAGGCGGTTGGGGGGAAAGGTGATTGGAACTCTCTTTGGTGGAGGGTGTGGCAGTGGAGTCAACGGCCTAAACCAACCACAGCGGCTAAATCCATCCAGTAGCCGTGCCTCTCAGAGGGTCAAGTTGAAGGTCACGGCAGGTACGTACAGGACTCGATTTCATACCCTCAACAGAACCACCCCCCCCCCCCTTTCCGGTTGTCTTTGGGTATCCTTAGAGTCAGGTTCTTACTTGCACAAACAGTCAAAAGGTACCTAGAGTCAACACGGCAGGTATCACTCAAATGCAGGGTATGAGATACTGTAAGTATCCGAGGTAATTTGCAGTGGCTGTGGCTGTGCCTGTCCATACAGTAATGTACTCTGTACCATGCATGGGTATCAGGGTATCGACCGAGGTATCCATGCCTCAAGGGCACAGGACGCAATCACAGGTCGTTCTCCCGTCAACATGCATCGCTCCTTTTCCGACATAGGAGTTCCGGATGGCAGCATCGAGGCCGGGTGTTGATGTATCCCTGACGAATCAGGCATTCCCAAGCTGTATCCTAGTTGGACGAAATGGAGCCAAGATGCGCAATTCGGACCTCTGATTGGCGAAAAGCAGGGCTCTGCATGCAGCTTCCAGACCCAGGACTGCAGGAAGAAGGGATGCCATGAAGTCAACAGGTCATCCCCGCGAATCATGGGTCGTTTACCTGTACCCTGAAGGTTCGACATGTTCATGATACTGGAAATGATGATGGCAGAACTCGATACAGGAAGGGGGTTTCACTTAGAGTCGGGGAAATGGGTACGGGATTTTACATACGATACACGAAATGGCATGCGATTTTCCTGTCTGTCTGCTAAGGCCATGAAGATAGCCCATACTCATTATTGTGTCGACTGGTCTCCTCTTGCATTGAATAATTATTAATATTGATCCAAGGAAGTATTGTAAGACGCCTGTCCGATATTCCGTAAAGCTGTTACGGGGCCTATCAAAAGTACACTGCTGGCTTGAGGCATTGTAAGTTACAATACTTTCAGAGGTACCTTGGCCGCCTCAATCTCTCATGATCTGATTGCTGCATCGGCCTAACCTGTTCTATTAGACTACACTCCATCAGTCCGAGAATCGTTTAGCTTCCCTCTTATGGCGTGATGAAATGGGTGATGATCGCATCTTGTCACCTTCCACGGTTTGCGCGCGTCAACGCTGCTCTACCAAGTAGGGCTTTGGCGACTACTTTAAGCAAAGAAATGCTGACATGAAGCATCAGAAAAGCATCGCGCGTTTCTTTTTTTCTCCAGTGAGCAGGCAATTATCTACATATTACATTTCAACAGTGCCGCCAACATCATCGTGAGGCTAAGTCTGCCCGAAGACGTCGAGCTGCTACCATGATTTCGCAGTAAGCGAAATTACAGTAACAGGAAATTGTCTCCATCCCAGAAACGAGCCGGCTCTTCAGAACCTTTGCGAGCAGGCCGCATCACGTTTGCTGGCTGAAGAGTGAATGCACAGAATATGAGAGTACACCTAGACCAAGAGTCGAGGCCATAATTCGTATTCGGCAGATTGCCAATACCACTGGGACTAATGTACCGCTTGAGAATCGGCCAGTTCGCATCTTTCTTTTCCCTCCATAACCGACAAACACAGGGCCCCTGGTCGAGGCCAATTCCTCTTTCGTCATCTGCCGAGCATTCTGTATGTCTCTGGAGGTCGTTTTATGCCACATCGATTGTAAGTCATGAGCCTCTTTCGACATTATCTGCATGAATCCCACGGGGGTTGTCATCCGACTGCCTGCTACCCACCACCATCAACATCCTCAAAATCTACACCCACACCACTTCAATACTTTGACTTAGTCATGCGACCACGTCTTCCGCCTTTCGCAAGTCGAGGCTTGCTCTTCCGGATTTTTATATCCCTCCCAGTACCAAAGTGGGTATTGCTTGGATTTAGGCTCCATCTGTGGCTGTGATACTTCGCGATAAGCATATCTTGCAAAAGCGAGAATGTTAAACGACAGGCGAAAGACCAGCTGCCGATCTCCGAGAGGACCCTTGCTAGTTGGCTTTGAATAATCGACGACATTTGGGAAGCCTGGTCGTCCTCTCGGTTGTCCTACCGTATCTCACTTATACCTCGTATATCATGACTTACCTTCTTGACGGACCGGGATCAGTAGATCACGTAGAACCTTTATGACACATTTGACAACATGGTCCAAATATCACAAGCCAGTCAGTATAGACACATACCTCCAAAGTGCAGGTATTCTCTATCAACGATGAGCTCGATCCTGTACAGCAATAATGATAATGCGGGATCTTGGACCCAGTGGATTAGTTACCCCGGATTTTTTTATTGCTGCAAATAGATGCCGAGGCTTGGGGCGCTGATGTCAATTCCGCTTCGGTACCTTCACATGCCACCGCCCCCCCCCCCCCAAACGACAAGGACAAGACTCATCCCGTAAAAAATTGTTGCCCGGAACAGTGGCTAGATTTATCAAGAAGCACTGAATTTCTTGACTTGACAGACTCCTTCATAACATCCTAGCGCCATATCGAACTTACACACCGAGTAGCATTATTTGCGCATCATCATGCAACCCTAAACCACATATGGCTTTCGTCCATCGTCCTCTCTAGAACAGAATCTTCCTTTCAGCCAAGCACCTCTTGAGCCTGGCCAGCGCAGGGCAGCGATCTCAATGGCTGCGCAATCAACACTGCGCACCCCCGAAGACCCTCTGTTACTCCTCTATACCTACTACAAAGCCCTTGTCCAAACCAAGCTTCGAAAGACCTCCAAGACAACGCGTCTTGCGGCAGCATGTCTTCTGCTCGTCTCTATTGTTTTGAGTGGATATGGAGGATACAGGTGTTGGGTAGTTAGGGCGAAAGAGAAAGCCGTCGGGAGGCGACTGGTTCGAACGAACTCTGGCCTTAGAGGAAAAGATGGTTCAAGAATCATATTTGTGCCGACTAAAGATACAACGTCGAAAGTTGTTATTTACCCAACAAAAGCAACGACGTTCGATGCCCATCGCAGGCTGTTCCTCAACCCCCCACGAGCGGCAAGATTGGGTAATGGCTCGTCCGCCTTGCAGGTGCCACCTCCAACAACGAAGCCTGGTTTAAATCTGGCATTCCTGCATCAATTCCTTAGCCTATTGAGCATTATGATCCCCAGGTGGCGCAGTAAGGAGTCAGGTCTTTTACTGAGCCATGGTGTCTTCCTTATGCTGCGGACATACCTGTCATTGCTGGTCGCCCGTATTGACGGAGCTATTGTTCGGGATCTCGTTGCTGGTCATGGCAAGTCCTTCGTATGGGGTATCATCAAATGGTTGGGAATCGGCAGTCTTGCATCCTATACAAATGCGATGATCAAATTCCTTCAGTCCAAGATTTCGATTGCTTTCCGGACTAGATTGACAAGATATATCCACGATCTTTACCTCAACGACAACCTGAATTACTACAAGTTGTCCAATTTGGATGGAGGTATCGGTCAAGGGGCGGATCAATTCATCACGCAAGATCTGACCCTTTTCTGTTCCGCGGCAGCATCGATATACTCATCGTTAGGGAAGCCGTTGGTCGATCTTTTTGTCTTCAACTATCAGCTCTACCGCTCTTTAGGTCCGCTTGCATTGACAGGACTTCTAGGCAATTATTTCCTTACCGCTACTCTTCTCAGAAGGCTCTCTCCACCTTTCGGCAAATTGAAGGCTGTCGAAGGCAAAAAGGAAGGTGACTTCCGCGGCTTGCATGCGCGACTCATAGCAAATGCGGAAGAGGTCGCCTTCTATGGAGGCGCAGACGTAGAAAAGGTCTATCTCGATCGAAGTTTCAAGGATCTACGGAGCTGGATGGATCGCATCTACAGCCTCAAAGTTCGCTATAATATGCTTGAAGACTTTATCCTCAAATACTCCTGGTCAGCATTTGGGTACATTATCACATCTCTTCCAGTCTTTTTGCCAGCTTGGGGAGGTCTAGGCGGAATTCTCGAACTAGCGGGCGACAGCACCCCTGGCAGCAGTCGAAGCGGCCTTGAGCGTAACCGCATGAAAGAATTTATCACAAACAAACGTCTCATGCTCTCTTTAGCCGACGCAGGTGGTCGGATGATGTATTCAATCAAAGATCTCTCCGAACTCGCAGGGTATACTTCCCGCGTGTACACCCTGATTTCTACTCTTCATCGAGTCCATGCCAACGCCTACCAACCCCTCCGTCCTTCTCAACACAATCCCGCGCCTGAACTCTACTCTCTTTCCGATATTCAAGGTACCACATACCGCGGCTACGACGGTGTCCGTCTTGAAGACGTCCCTATAGTCGCACCATCCATCTTCCCTCACGGCGGCGACGAACTTATTCCATCTCTATCCTTCCTTGTCCAGCCAGGTACACACCTCCTTGTCTCCGGCTCCAACGGTGTCGGCAAATCCGCTATATCCCGCATCGTCGCCGGCCTCTGGCCCGTATATCGTGGGCTTGTCTCTCGTCCTAAATCCACCGGTCTCGACGGGATTATGTTCCTCCCCCAACGTCCCTACCTTAGTATCGGTACCCTGCGCGACCAAATCATCTACCCCCACTCCGCCCTCGAGATGCGTGAATCCGGTCGCCGCGACGCCCCGGACCTCGAATCCATTCTCGAAGCCGCCCATCTAGCCTACCTTCCATCCCGTGAAGGCGGCTTCGACACCCGCAAAGAATGGCAATCCGTCCTCAGCGGCGGTGAGAAACAACGCATGGCCATCGCCCGCCTCCTCTACCACGAACCCCGCTACGCCTTCATCGACGAAGGCACATCCGCCGTCTCCTCCGACGTCGAGGGGCTCCTATACCAAACCTGTAAAGACCACGGCATCACGCTCATCACCATCAGCACCCGCGCCAGCCTCAAGAAGTACCACACCTACAATCTGACCCTCGGCCTCGGAGACCTCGGCGACGAATGGGAGATTCAAAGGATCGGTACCGACGAAGAAAAATTAGGCGTCGAAAGGGAATTGGCCGAATTAAAGAGGAAAATGGAATCGGTCGATGAATGGAAAAAAAGAAAACATGTTATCGAAGCCGAATTGAACAAAGTCTTTGTCGTTGGTGCTGCTGCTAAAGGGAAGGAAAATCTTGGAGACAGACAACGCGAGGAACATGTTCTAGAGGAACCTTTGTATTTAAAAGGGGAGTGATGGACAGAGTCAAGCGAAGATCATTTGGGCGTCGTGAGTCTGTTGGTCATGGATATAGGTTAGGTTAGATTAGTTCAGATTAGTCAAGAGGTACTGTAAAATGTAAAAGGTTATCATGAATATCATCATTATCATTCATTCGTTCATTCGTTTTTATTGAGTTGTACATAATATGTAGGTGATGAAAGTTGAGGAGAGGAGTAGGATACTGTAGTACTGTGAACGATATGATATGATTTGTTATCCCCAGTTATAACATTACAGTATATCTATCCACATAGTTACATACATAAATACATACATAGGAACCTTATACAGTATTACTATACTTATCTGTCTAACTATCTGTTTCTCATTTACTTACACAAAAATTATTCATCTATTCTCTCTTACAAAAGAAAAAGAAAAAAAAGGAGCGATGAAATGTTGTGTTTTTGATTCTTGTTACAACCAAGTCAAGTAACTAATTATACCCGAGTTAGATTAGGAGTTAAGTAGAGGGGGAGGAGTGAGGGTATCTAAGATAGATAGATTGCAAGTGGCTTTTCAGCTATATATTTGTTCGTTCGTTCAGGTACCAGGTACGACATCTTGGAGTCCTGTATCTTCTATCTTAATAATAAATATGTATGTTAGGCGCCACGTGCAATATTCTGATCCAATCGCTTTCCTCGTCTCGTGTGAAGAAGATCATCACAATTGACATGAAGGCTATGTCTTGATTAGCCATTCGTGATGTCAATTGTACCTCAACAGCGAGGTTTTGAAGATCGATGTGGGTTCCTCGAATGTCTTGCTTCGGTATTGGATCCGAAGGGGATGTAGGTGACCCTTTGTTCCATATCGGCTTGTAGTAGTGCATGAAGTGACGGGTTCAGAAGCACTGGTCGCAATTCGAGCCCTGTTCGCTAAGCTCGCCTTCTAGAGTGAAGTCTCTAGACGTACGGAGAAAGGTATGCGAGTATGTCTTGCTGATTTGTTGGGTAAGTAAGTAGTCACACTACGTAAGGTTGTGTGCCTAGAATTGGGTAGAGAGCTAAATGATAGCAGCATTTTGTGATGTGGCTGAGTGGCTTGTCGTGATGATACTGCTTGTCGAATCAAACAAGACCGTCTGCGCGTGGTTATTGCAGTGAAATTCCCACCTGAGGGTGATGAAGAGACTCGTACGGTTGTTTGCTCAGCTCTATGAAACAGAGGGACGGTTCTAGAAGAGCAGGCGGATGTCTCAATACTTGCCAGGATGTGGACGCATATCTGAGGTCTAGGAATCGAAATCCGGTATTTTCGCCTTTCTAGCGTGAAGGAGACAAAAGCCCGTGCAGTGAAAAAGTCGCGGAACCATCATGTCCAAGGCTTGACAACGAATTCTGCTGGAAGATTCTCCGTTTTCATTGTGGAATTGCGCTTCAAGTTTTGGTGTGCTTGTCTTCTGTAGGTCTTGGTTTCGATTC
Organism: Phaeomoniella chlamydospora; assembly: GCA_001006345.1. Lineage (NCBI taxonomy): Eukaryota > Fungi > Ascomycota > Eurotiomycetes > Phaeomoniellales > Phaeomoniellaceae > Phaeomoniella > Phaeomoniella chlamydospora. The sequence continues at coordinate 133,886 of LCWF01000018.1, read as the reverse complement.
TCCCGTTGCCTCTGCCTTTACTTGTCTCCAAAGACCCATCATACCACCTTTGCCGAAACTGCTTCTCTTCAACAGCTCCTCTTTCTTTTTAGAGTATATGATATCTCTGTGCTGCATCTGGTAATCGGCCAGCGCTCGATCTGGAGGGTCCTGTTGACGAATGGTCTGGTATGCTATGCTACTCCGAGCAACCTCATACGGTCCGTAGAACGGATTGCGCTGGACGGATGTCGTATGGTCGAAGTTTGAGGACTCGATCTCGCATTGAAATTGTTTCGCATGATCTGTCATCCATGTCGTTTTAGGGTCCGCAGTTTTGTTGGTCAAGCTGGGAGGCTGCGTACTAGCCGTGATCGAGATTGGGCTTGACGCTAGGGCTTTGTCGTAGGCCGCCTTGTCGGCGAAAATGGCGAAGATATAGTTGTGGGATTTCCCTAAGTGTCGAGGTTCGATGAATGTGTTGACGCGCCCAAACCGACTCTGTAGGGTTCGAAGGATGGAACGGGACTCGGAAAGGTTTTTGGGCGCCGGTCGGAGCTTGAGAAGAACAGCCAATGGGGTTGACATTCTGTATCGTCAAATGGATGTGATGATCCTTCCTCTTGCACCGGCCGGATCAATAATGTGCAGAAAGAGTTGGAGCTTTCATGAATGCAGGACGTCAATGACGCACTCTGATCATGCAAGTCATGGGAGTATCTGCCGTGAGCCTTACTGAGTGAGGAAAAACATCAATAGTTGACGTGAGGCTGAGTCGAAATTCGCCTGTCCCCGTCTCGATGGTGTTGTGGATAATTACCAATGCCGACTACTCTGTACATACTATGTAATTACATAGTAGTACATTATTCAAATTCATTCTCCCGTGCCAAGTCCAGGGTACTGTGCAGATAATTTACTATAGTAGCTTTTTGACGTTTTTCTGGGCTGGTGGCTGTGGCCTGCCTTTACTCTGTAAAAGGCTTTCCAGGGCACATTTTGCTCCGCCTCCCAAAAATAGAGCAAGAAATTACATTACATACATAGTAGTAAATTAGCCAAATCGAACCTCAACCTCCTCTACCCGGACAATCTTTGCGACTAGGTCCGGTCAGTGAGTCTCCTCTACTCTAAGAATCATCAGTCCTGGTGGGTCATCGGCCAGGATGAAGGGATGTGAGAGATGACTATTCTACTATGTACTCTGTACATAACCCGAAGACCGACTACTATGTAACTACACTGTCGCAATTAATGATCGGTTTGTCTCTGGGGAATCCCGATATACTGTAGTTGGAGTACAGTACCTTGTGCTGCTGTACAGAGTATATCAGAGTAGAGTAGCAAGGGGTCCCTCCGTACTATTGGCGTATTGCGTACCTATTGCAATGGTTGGGGAATGTGGAAGTACTGTACAGTACAGTACCGTAAAGTGGAGAGAGATACTCAGAGTAAACCATGAAGGGCACGCGTCATCTATTCACTCACGCGTGCGCTGGTGTCATTACTACTCTGAGTATCTAGGTAATTATTAATACCCCATTCCCGCTATTGTGCAGAGTGTATGTACTATATACAGTACAGTATATATCTACTATGTACTCTGATATTATATACTCTGTACCGTGTACTTGGATGTACGCTCGGTATACTCAGACGATGGTCATCTCATTACTGCACTTACTCTGAGGACATACATAGTAGTATATATGGGACTGTACTGTATGTAGTATTATCTTCAAATATACAGTACTAATTTATGGTACGAGTTTGACTTGGCCGTGGGTCGTCATTTGGGAGATGCACGGTACTTGGACTACTATTATGTATTAATACCATTTCATTGTACCATCTCATTGTACTTGAAAGAAAGGTAGCAACAGTCACCAAGGTACAGTACTAATTACACTTACAGAGTACAAAGTTCTGCTATGTATGTACCATAGTAGAGCATAGGGTCGATCCACCAAGTTCCACAGCACCAAGAATTCCCCCTTGTCGCAGCCCCAGGGGCATACTCTGTACTCTGTACTCTGTAAAGAAAGAAGGATCCTCAGAGGGTTCGTCAACACCCGAATACCATTTTGTCCGTCTTTCATTACCTTGCACCATAGTACTATGTAATTTGCAGAGTCCCCAGTCTTTTCAATGTACAGAGTATTGGAGCCTTGCAAACGTCAGAGACCATTTGTTGCTGATGCGCCCTCTACTCTTCGTGGATCACCTAAGAGATCACCGTTATCCACGGCATGGCCGAATGCAGGACAGTCTGATGTGGCTTTGCCTTTGTCAGTCGATAGTGTTGGGCTGTACCTCTCCCCCCTAGTCAATGACATGGAGGTCATACTATTTTCATATGTACTATGTATAAACTTAGCAGGATCCAGTTGCTAATTGTTGATCATTCCTCTGAAGTATTTGATGTCTGTATCCTCAGTAGAAGAAAAAGCCTCGGCGAGCAATGTTCTTGGTATTCATACAAAAGTGATCGCATTCCCCGAGTTACTCGGCCGCGTGCTGACAGTAAACTAATCTGCCTATCACCCCGATCTCCTCGCTGTAGCTGCTCACACGCAACACTCGCTCCACCGAACATCCTGAACGATCATCTTGTACACTTCTCGCCGACAACCACCTCGTCTCTCGTTTAAAGCCTTCTTGTCGCCAACCACATCTTGGATTATCATTTCAGAATCCACCGCAATTCTCGAAGCATTGTCCAGCCTGGTCTCCAGAATTTAGCTTCGCAGCTGACACGTCTAAACAATCCCGATTGTCTTATCCCCCTCTCGGCTCTGCGCCACGAGTCTCGTCAGTTTCAGACTTCTTGAACCCCACCCGCCAAAGAAGGCATCGAGTCGTACACATCAGGCATCTTGCGACACTGCAAATTCACCTTTCCATCGCTCAACTTTCCCTTCCATTCGTTTCAAACTGGTCGTGACACCGGCCTGACACCATTCTCGCCTTGGCGGTGCTCATCTCAAACACCCGTCATCCGCCGTCGAGCCGCACCGGCACCAAGCGCATCGACGCCGTATTGATACAGGATCCAACGCAGTCCGTTGTCCAAACGACCCGTTCGTTGACCGCCTCAGCGCCGTAACCCCAAAGTAGGGTATATACATCCCATCGCAAAGACACTTCTTCCAGAAATTCTCGCTCCACCAAGGAGCGTCTTAATCACCATTTATCAACACGAATCTCGGGCATCCCTCCTCGGAGGTCAGCCCGTAGATTACAACCCATACAGTGGCAGCTTTGCCCACCGCCAAGGTTACTCGACAGCGACAGCAGCAACCAAAGCAAGCATGTGGCGACCGGCTTCACCGTGGTCATGGGCCTTCGTGGGCGTGGCACTTTTTCAGACATTGATCGTTTTGGCTTTTGAAGCGTGAGTATGTCTTGCTATCTGCAGGGACGAGGCTGATGTCGAACAGGTACATCTTTGCGCGATTTCAAACCGATCTAACGGGAGATTATTCGAACCAAACCCAAGCTCGAACGATACCGACGTTCTTGACGCTCTACTGCTTCGGATTTTTTTATCAGCTGGTCCTTGTCTGGGACGCATTGCGATTGAAGAACACAATTCAAGTCATCGGACTCTGCTTATACAACGTTGGACTTTTACTTTACGGAGCGATTCAACTGGATCAGATTAGAGACGCTGTCTTGGAGCTACAAAGACTCGGTGAACTCAAGCACAACATCTGGCTAGAAGCAAAGCCATTTCTCATCGCGATCCCGTGCGTCCTCGCATTGACAACCGCGCTGATGGCTTTCATCGCATGGAAGCTATACGACGAGTTTGCATGGACAATCTACAAGCATATCAGTGCAGATCTACGCATGAAGAAGCGATACTTGACATACCAAGTTTATATTGCCTTGCTGAAATTTGACTTTTTCTTCTTCCTGGGATTCACCGTTCAATTTATCGTGATTGTCAAGGATAAAACCACAACCGAATACGTTCTCACTATCGCCGCTATTCCGGTCACGATTATCATCCTGCTATTTGCTGCTTTTTTCACCCGAAGGGAGAACAAGCTAGGCATGATCATCACCATTGTAAGCTTAAATTCATCCAGGGAATTTACGATTCATGATACTAACTTTATGCAGATTTGTTACTTCGGTGCTTTGGCGTACTTCTGTTTCAAGATGTTCCGAATGTATCAACCCTCTCATGAAGATGCCTACAAACCTGCTCGAAAAGAGCTTACAACATTCGCTGCAATCACTATCCTTCTCATCGTTTGTACCATTACCAACGCATTCATGTGCATGGCCAATTTCAATAAGGGCTTGAAACCCCATGTCTCGAGCAGGAAACTATCAAGTGATGAAGAAAAATTGACGGCGGGCGCAACAGAAATGGATTCTAGAGTAGGCGGCGTAGCCAAGCCAGCCCAATCCAGAATGACCATTGATTGAGAATTGATGCCATTTCACGACATTACTTTTTTTTGCCTTTATGAATCACTTCTACTCGGGGGTTTTCTGGGGGGAGGGCCAAGTGCCGGGGTTTCCGCCGAAGCAAGGGAAGCCATTCTTTAAGAGGGGGCATGGCAGACTCTGCGTGGTCCTAGCAGACAAAGGAAGTGCTCCATATCTGATGAACCATGCATTGATTGAACGGGCCGGCGTTACCATGAATGCGACTTTGGGGGAATCTCTCCAAGCAGAAGGGACAAGCAAGTGACTACTGCTTTTGCTTTTACTTTTACTTTGTTCAATGTTCGGCAAGCGTTTCACATATTTCATCGGATTTTGATTGGATTGAGCCGACGATCCAAACCACGAAGGAAGGGAAAAGGGGATATTTTATGTATGACACCAAATTTTGTCTTTTTTTTTTCTCTGTTTTTTGAACGACACGATACCATTTTGTTTTTTGTTTCTGTCTCTATCTGTTCTTCAACTTCCCTCTCTGCCCCTGATATAAAAAATAAACATATCCTATGTAGTTAGGTATTTCATTTTGTTCGATATCGATCAGCCCCGTATCAACACAAGACTACGTACAGACGTACCTTTTGGTCCAATATAATTGTATCCCATAACTTACATACACATAAATTCTTTCCTTTCTTGAATTGAATTGAAGTATTTACCTCAAATCGATTGATTCTTTCTTGATTTTCAATTCTTCTCTTTTCGTTATTCGATTCTTTTTCTAAACGACGCGCGTAGAAAAAAGGGGGGGGGGTATCTATGTAATCTGATCTAAAATAATTACATTCGAAGAAAAGAAAGAAGAGAGAGGAAACAGGACATTTTATCTTTTCCATCCATTCATTCATTAAATCATTCATTCCTTGCCGTTCATAGCATGCCATGTCATGTCATCTATTCTATCCAGCCAATCTCAGATAGATTTGTAGAACACCCTTTTTTTGGGGGGGGAATCTTTTTGGATTCTTTCCAGATTCGGGATTTTGAATTGCTCTCTGTTCCAATGCAATGCAATGCAATGCTCGCAATAGAATTGTAAATGCACATTCGCTGTAAAAATAAAATAAAAAAGACGACTTTACCAAGTTCTCCTTTTGTTTTTCCCCACCCCTCCTCCGGCTCGAAATCGAATTCATGTGCCGAAAAAAACAAAAGAAATAAGGCAAACAAGCTCCGCGTCATGAATGCTGAGCACCTAGAACACCACCCGCATGAAAGGAGAAGTATTTGGTAAAAGAAACCGGTTAGGAAGAAAAGAAAGAAGGGAAAAGAAAAAAGTCCTGCAGCTTTTTACCAAGCTTCCTGCAAACCCTGTTCGGGAATCAAACCCTCGATTTTCTCTGTTTCGAAAACCATGAGTTTCAGGACTTTCTTCATGTGTGAGGAGAATTCTTGGATGTGTTTGATTTTGCGGGGCGGTGCTTCTTCTTCTTCTTCTTTTTCCGATGTTGTTGATTGATCGGTGTGTTGGACTGAATGATTCTGATCGTCTGGCGAAGAAGATGATGGTGGTGGTGGAAGAGGAGGTCGTAAACAAGCCCATTGAGCTTCATACTGATCTACTTCCCATGTCCACCAGAGGATTTCGTTGGGGGCGCCGATGTACCAATGCGTCCATTCCGCGTAGCCTCTGTGCGGGGCGGCTTTGTCGAAATACAGACCGCCGTTGACCCAGAAGGGAGTCGTGCCGTTGGCGTCCATGTGCAGCATTTGACGGGAACAGAGGCGGGGGCGGTCGAATGCCGAGTCGAGATTTTCCGGGTCGGAATCTTCGGGCGCGATCAGGACTCCGACGTTGCCGGCGTAGTAGGGTTGGAAGAAATATGGGATTCCCATGAGTTCGGGGGCGAGCCAGTAGGTTTCTTTGTCGCCGTAGATGTGTTGGTACGTCACCTGGTCGCGGACCCGGGTGTTCATCCAGGCGGTGAACATGAGGGCCATGAAGATGTGGGGGCGAGATTTGTCCACTGCAACGAGGCCGGAGTCGGCTTCTTCGGAGGTCTCGCCGTTGTAGAAGGGGCTGGAGCTCAGGCGCGGGCTGGGTTCACGGTGGACGGCTTCGAGCAATTCTTTGATCCAATTCAACCGGCCGGGGTCCAGGGCGGTGGAGCGGTCGTGGTAGAAGAGGGTGCCGGTGTCGATGAGACCGGGGTGCGTGGAGAAGAGGTTGTCAGGAGACTCGAAAAAGACGACGTCGGCGTCTACGAGAATCGTCTTCTCGTATTGCGAGGCAAGCATTGCGAAAGGTTTCATGGCGTAACCACCTCGCGAGAGTCGGATGTAGTCATCGTCAAACACTTCGGTCATGTCAATCATGTGGATGTCGGAACCCAAACCGCGGAGCTTTTCGCGGGTCGGAAGAGGGAGATCGTGGTTACTTGCGTAGGCGATTTCGATCGGGATCTTGGATTTCAGGACATTGCGGAGACCGACGATGAGGGATGCAGCAAGTTGAGCGTTGCCGCTCCCTACCGTCATGATCAGCGAGCTTCCCTTTTTGAATCCTTTGGAGTTCCATGGCGTGTAGATCGGTTTGCTCTGAATCCACCACGGAAATGTTTCTTCGAGCATGTTCATCAAGGGTTCTCGGTCGAGGCTGTTGTGTTCAGTCATCAGCAGAGCTACCTCGGCGATAGCCGTCATTCTGTTGGCGATGGCGCCGAATTGTTCCACGCTGATGTCCTCATTGTAGACGAGATGATGCGCTTTGGTTAATTTGCCGTCCAGGTCTTCCCAAAGGCTCCGATACTCGTCGTGCTTCACTCGAAGGGTGTAAATCAATCCCAAAGCCAGGAAAACAAGACCGGTCAGTCGGATCCAGCGATTGGTCCATAAATGAGAAGCAGATAGAGAGTACATGTCGCACTCCTCTCAACGCCAATCAAGAGTGGAGATCCCGGCACCAGCCAACAGAAAAGAAAAGATAAGGGAGCACAGCACGCAGCGCTGGTAGGTTGCAAAGAAAGCGATGATCACTTCATCATGGACACTTCATAACGATGCAGCGAATCTTCTATTAAAAATAGAAGCAGGAAGGGAGGGGGGGGTTAGTCAGATGATTTTGTATACGAACATCGGACGGAGGAAGATGTGGTGAGCTGAGACAAAGCGTCAGTTAAATCTGGACGGACTTATATAAAAGGGTTGTACTGTAACATTTTGCTGACTGCATGTCCGGTAAGGTGGAAGATTACATATCGTGAAATACACTTTTTGACTCGAGGACTTTGGTCCTTGTTCGCTACTCGCTACTCATACTCATCCTCGTACTCTGTATGCAAGGCTCGATTGCCGACAGCCCCACTGGTGGATACTCTGAGGAGCAACTCTGGAATTTGAGGACGCAATGAAAACACCATGATACAGAGAACATACCACAGAGTACGTGGTGTTATTGTCGGCGTCGATCAGATTTGACCAGTCTGATTTCTGCCGACGTTCTTGGCCGGTACAGTACTATGTACAAACCATACTCCCGAGTCACAGTGTGTCGTGTCGTGGAGAGATCACGACATCAGCATTGAAGTGTATCATGATTGCGTAAGACTCATACTCTGCTTCCCACCCAAATTCCTTAGACTCTCCTCCAGAGCTGGCTGTCCACCTCCAAACCTACAATGCGCATGATGGAGAGAGAATCTGAAGGGGAGGAGGACACCCTTCGTACAGTAATGTACCATACCGATTGCTTGTACGACGTAGGTACAGAGTATCCGGTATAGTAAGATATACATAGTACGTACGCCTGCTGTCCGGCCGGGTACTGTACAGAGTAGTGCCCTGACGGCGTCGAGGTCCAGATCTTTCTTCTCTTTGGTACTTTCTCAGATAGCGGAGGCCCCGACAGTCGGGAAGCCTTCGATCAGCCACTAGTGGTAAAAAGCTTTGTGGCACATGCAAAGAGCACCTAATTACTGTACCTAAGTATGCAAATTACTATGTACATACCTAGGTATTAAGCATCGAAGGCTCATGAATGTACTGTACTGTAATTACCCCGGTATCCTAGTTATCCCAGTAACTAGGAAACACTTCAACAGCTTTCATTCAGAAACTGTGTCAGACAATGATATGCTCAGATTAATTGACAGTATGTTAACAGACAATGATCTCGGTATGAGCACTCTGGTAGACACTTGATTTGTGTTTTTTGAGACAATGATGCTTCAAAGTGTTCATCAAATGAGAACAAAGAGGTTCCTTCATTGTCCTCCCGCCGCTGCTCCCACCAGGGTGACAAGTGCGCTGTGCTATCGAATGGAGATCTCGATGCTTCCCGTTTGGGACTGGATCTTGTTTTGTTAAGAGTACAGACAAGTGGTGGAGTCCGACTGCTGTAAGCTTGCCTTGAGAATCACGAAAATCATCATCACCCCAGGCATGCCCAAAATCGGCGGTAACTTTTAGCCTTATCGAGCGGCCCCCGGCCTAATCTAGAAGAGCCTATCGGCCAGACTAACTGAAGACTACATGACTAGGGACTGTACCTAATAGGTTCATGTACTCTGAGTATAGCAGGTATGGTGCTTGTTTCCGACTAAATCATTTGAACGCAACACGCTCCAAGTCTAGATCCCCTGTACCAGTAATAGGCAATCGCTGGACAGGAACAAGGAGCAGATGCTCTAAGCAAAGGAACCGCTTCCGAAAATCCTTGAAACCTGCCAAGCCTGTAAGTAGGTACTCAGAGTAGTAGTACATGCCTACGTAAGCAGCTGCAGTGCCTAGATGCCTGACACATGTGCTGTACTGTACTATGGATTTGGATATGGTTATAGATATGGACACCAAGGTGCAGTTCGACATCTGGAAATCAAGGAATCGTAATGAAATGACTGAACAGACATCGCTCATGTGACATCGGGGTGATTTCACGCAAGCGGCGCCTCTGGTTTTCTTGTCGAGCAAAATGAGTCGAAGTCACTTCGGAGCCAGCGTATGCAATGAGAATCTCACGACAGACAACTGAGCTGTGTGCTTTCCAATCCGGGCAAAAGCGACATCGAACCTCATATTCAGGGGGTCTGACATGTGGCCGTCAGTGGTGACGCGCAGATACAGTAGAACTGAACTTGCTGACCCCTGTCATGCCTTTGCACGAGTTGTATAGGGACATCTCATCGATATGATCTCAGATCGACTCTTTGTTGCCAAGACACGCAATACTCTTGCCACTAAGAGCCACCGTTTCTACAGGGCCTCCAAGAACATCACCGGATTTGCTAGCAAACGGCATCAACATATCGGAAAAGTTGCCCACCTCCTATCGGATGTCTCTTCCGAAGCCATTTTCTGTAATGATATTTGCCACCTCCGTGCTCCAAGACGTGCTCACTGTCATCACAAGACTTTCACCATTAACACTACCTATATCTACTGAGCAAGGTGTATCTGTATCGAACATCGCTCGGGTCGACGCTTGCTTGCCATCATGATGGGCCTGTTCGGCATCCTTAGCGACCTGCCCATTCTTTCTATCGAACTGTGAATCTGCCTCGTGCGTTCTTCTGATGCACCGTTATCGATATCGGGAACATGCTTATAACTTAATCCCTATAGCAAGTCCAGTGAGGCTCTCATATTGTATCCCCAGCTATCCAAGACGTATTTGCTAGTGGCGACAGCATCGTTGCCATCATCGTCGTCGTCATCATCATCTCACGCCAACTTCTGAAAGCAATCACAGACGATGCAGCATGTGGTATTGAGTTCGACACACGGTCAAAGATGCCTATGCGCTAAACTTACCCATGTATTGCGGGAAAAGCAGCATATAGAGCGGCGCACAGGTAACACCAGCGGAATCTTGGGGCCATTCAACTGGAGGTTTGCAATGCACCTTGTGGTCATCAAAATCGCTGAGAGAACCAGCCAGGCTCTAATTTCTTTCTATGTCACAAGCGCCTAGAAGTCGCCCTCCAGCTTGGACAGCCGTTGAGAGACATTTTCCATCAACCTAAAGGTCCTTTGCCTTGTTACCAATCCTGGGAACTGGCGCTTCGAGCATATGGCGTTGTACTGCGAGAAGAGTATGCAGGTCATTTACCACTGGATCTCAAGATCCGACGTCGCCAGACAAGGTTTTTCTCGGATTCCTGTGCACATGAACTGGCGTTTCCACGCGATTCTTCGATTTGTAGTAGTCTTTTCTCGGACCTGTGATCACAATTGTGCACTCTCCCGGGGCAGAGCACGACCCTAGCCTTACAAAGCTTTTGCAAACGTAAGACTGGATATGCTAAACGGGTCCGGCCGGCGGTCATGCGATAGAAATCTGATCAACAAGCGCGATACACTGGCGATTTCGAGGTCGGCGAGGGAGGTTCGGACTGCTCTATGCGGCATAGCCATGACTTTTGGACTTCTATGTTGTGTCAGAAACCCTTGGAACTTGCGATGAAGAGCTTGAACATATTACCTACTTTTTTTTGGCTTGCTTCGGGATAACGAGCGCTGCACTGGCCTGGCTCCTGTACCTGACTTCGCGGCCGGGGACGTCTTTGACAAGAGTTTGGATTGGTATTGCTGGCCCAGGCTTACTCAATCCTTCAGCTGCGATCCTCTTTGGTATATACCAGCATTGGAAGAGTCTCTGGTGTCTTAATGGCACGCTCAAATTCAGCCCGTGACGTCCCGTGTTGTGCAACCACGGAATAAGGTTGTATTTGATGCGGTCAAAAGGACTCCTGGTCGAGTGTAGAAGTAAGCCGAAGAAACAACAGCAGGAAACTGCAGCAGGAGCGCAAAGCGGATGTGTCATCCTACATGTTCCGGCTAGAATACGTACGGGGTAAATGCGCATGACGGAGCCGTGAATCTCATTGGCTACTTGTCAGGATCCGCTAGGTCAGGAGATAACATCCGACGGAGGTAATACTTGCCATGCCCACCTCCTCATAGGGTAACTGAGGCGTATAGCATCTTGGGCAACGAAACTCTTATATTAAGACAGGGAGCGCGGGCAGTCTGCAGTTTAGCCGCCAAATGCGTCCCCTCGCCCCAGCTCAGTCGCCTGAGCATTCACAGCCACGCATACCAAACCCTTCCTCGTCTTCCTCTACCGCTCAAACGGCTCCAGCAACGTCAAATCAGTCACGCAAGAATATCACCACCGCCTGCCTGGCGTGTAAGCAAAGAAAAACAAAGGTAATGTTGGAAACTCTTAACTTGGTGTCATGCATGCCAACCATCATTCAGTGTGAGGGTGGACAACCCTGTCTGAAATGTGTTCAGCAACAGACAGAATGCGTCCTCGATCATACACAGGATAGACGCAAAAAAACACATCAGAAAAAGAAAGGTGAGGAAGCGAATAGCGAGAGGTTACTTTCGCGCAAGTTATTGCAGGTCATACGATTTTCTGGAGACGAGGTAGTATCCGAACTTGTGAAATTAATTAGAAATGGTCATCCCCAGGAGGCTCTTTGGGCTTTCCTCGAGCAAGAATTGGATCAACTTGCAGAATTCGCGATCGAGGGCCGAGAATCAGACGAGCGACGGTCTCTCGATAGCCAAACGAGTATACAGCGTCCCAGAAGTCGACGAAACGTACTTGACATCTGGCGCCTCTCTGATAGCCCCCTTTTCCGTGTGCCTGCGCGCCCTTGGACCACAGTGATTGATGACGACGATCTTGTGTCGCATCTCATATCTTCTTGGTTCGCCTGGCACCACATTTGGTTCAATTGGATCGACCAAAACTCGTTCATTACCGACATGCAAAGTGGGAAAGTGGATTCAACTTTCTGCTCATCTTTTCTGGCTAACGCGATTTTGGCAGAAGCATGTGTAAGTCCTCTGCCTTCAAAGCAAGCGTATCTATTTTGGTTTCTTTTTTTACTCCTACACGAACAGTGTGCTAAACCCCAAAATCACAGTCCTACTCAGAATACCCAGAATCCCGAGTCTCTTCTGGTGACTGGTCTCCCTTACAACGACAATTTTACGGACAAGCAAAAGAAATTTTAGACCAAGAAGCAGGAAGATTATCTCTAGCTTCGGTGCAAGCTTTAGGTGTGCTCATAACAATGTACTTTCAGCTTTGGCCGTACCCCGGATGCAACTAACAACCATAAGAACGGCCGCCATGGGAAGAGATAGGCAAAGTCTGCAATACATAAGCTATGTACTATGCGGCTGGGAAGAAATCTTCAACGAAAATCACGAACCTGAGTCTCAGGGCTCACCTGCCATTCAGCAAGCAAAAGATTGCGCTAAGTCAGGATTGTTCTCGTTGGCTACGTTGGTCTTTCTCCATCAGCTCATTCGACAGCGAACTAAGTACCTTCTAGTTCCTTGTGTCTTATATTGCAAAGACCCCTTATTGTACCGATCCCAAAAGGGGAGCAAGCGCACAGGCACCCAGCGGTATGCGCAGACGCTGGAAGTTGGGTACCGTATCCCTATCACACTGCACTAAGAGCAGGTCATCTCAAATGCGTGTCTCTTCAACTTGCAAACCTCTGTACTATCAAAGCTGGCATCACACAAACTTTGTTCTCGAAGTCAGTCTCAAGAATGGGCATTGAAACTGGACAAGCAGTCCAAGTACATCATGAAGAGTTGCAAGCTTGGCACCAGGATCTGCCAAAATGTCTTTCAGATGAAAGCAATCTTGACCTCCCTCATATCTTGAGCCTTCAGTAAGATTGGCACGTAGGAAACGTCGGCAGTCTGCTAACATATGCAGCATGGACTACTATGCCACGATGATAACTCTACTAGAATTCGTCCAGAAGCATCAGCCGGACATCGGTTATGATCATCTGATATCACTTTCGTCTTTGGCAAAAGCAACTTCGTTAAGATCTGCATTGTCTATTGCCGACATAATGAACAAGCACAATCTTAACTGGGATTATGGACGCCTCCCTTCTATTAACATCCACTTTGTCACTGTGGCTCTGCTGACCTTATTGGGCGATCTCTCCAACCCCTTACATCAGTCCGCCTTCACCCAACTCTGTGGACACGCTCATTCATTCTGCCGTCGATGGGTTTTCGCCAAAGGGACCCTAAGATCTGTACAGATCAGGGCACGGCAGATGTCAATTCGTCTTCCAGATGTGGCCCAGAAGATATTCGACAACTTTGAGGCCGAGATGTGGAGAGCAGGAGATTGTTCCAAATTCAGCAGCTGTTATCCAATTCGTCGCATGGACGGGTATTTCAATGGAGAGGATGCAACCACGGAGATGGATGACTTGCTCCGACAGTGGGACGACTTGCAACTTGGATCTGTGGCTTCATGATACACATCTTTCCATTGATGCAGGTATAGATGAAACATGAAACCTATGGCTTTACGTCTCCGATCTTGCTCTCAACATACAGGATCGGACGGCTTTCACTTGCATGGAAAGATATTTGCTGTATCGTTGAATAAGGTACGGATGTTTATCTGGGCCCACTATCTGCCAACTCTGATAATTAGATACAAGTTTTCCGAAGTATCTCAAAGCTTATTGAACCGGGTATATTATCCAGAAACCCCAGCTAAGAATTTTCTGCCCCATGATGTTTCGAGTCTTGCGACCTGGCCAGGCATGGAGGCCACACCAGCCACAGTTGCATCATTTCCGATCCGAGAAGCCGTCGACCGTAAGATTTGTTCATCACTCTTATTAGGTCCAACAATCCATCAAACACAAATGAATGCATGACTAGATTCATTCATGCTCTCGTCGCCTTCAAACTATCATTTACATTACCAAGAGCATGTCAAAATCCTGAAAGTATCATTGCGAGAAGGTTCGAGACTTCAATGTATCCGTCTTTCTGGCCATCCCAGATCGGAACGGAGGCCTCTATCAAATCCTTTAGCACCGTTGACGCTGCTGTGGAGCTCTGCCAACGTCGAGGGTGTCTGCGAACGATCAACACACCAGGAGGAAACAGTTAAGATCATTTACCTTTGTTACATAGTATTCACAGAGCAGAAAGATGATGTTGGTGGTGGGTGAACGATAGCATTATACTATGTAAACAATCACCAAATTCAACCTCGCCAAATCCCTTTCCATTCTCAGGCCAACGGACTCGCTGTTTCAACCCGAGCCATGACTACACCGCCCTGAGCTGTGGCTGTGCTGCCTGGTGCAGTCAGCTCCTTCCCGCGCCTCAGTAGATGCAGGGTACAAAACATGTATCTGTTGAGATCCCCGTCACGGTCTTCCCATTTTGTGCTCCTGAGTGTCTACTTTAAGCAATCCCACCCCTTCAGATTGAAATTGCTGGATCATACTCGGGTATCCTCACTTTTTATTCTGAATTGTCTGCTGTTAAGTAGTATTTACGGTTAGAAGTATTATAGCAAAAGCGCCGAACACATTTCATTGATATTAGTCCAAAAATAACCTCAATCCAGGATCAGGAATACGGTGACTTCAACCGCGTCGGTCTAGCAAATGAATAAATAAGAGCCTACTAAGGTACTGACAGTTATCTGCCGCTTCTTGACATCATCATCATCATCATCATCATCATCATCATCAAAAAAGAATGGGTTTCGTTTGTTGTGTTTCGCCGACTACAGCTCCCCAACCGGCAGAGATTCACCTCAGCTTTCCATCCACCCCGGGAAATGTACAGTTTTCTTCGTAAACACTCGTTCAAGTCTGAAAGCCTTCGGAAACCACTCGGGCTCCGCACCTTTTGCCATCATTTCAACAAGAGCCTCAGCGCAGCGGAAAGCCATAGCCATACCATGGCCATTCATACCGACTGACATCCATAACCCACTTTCGCCAGGCGCCTCGCCCACCAAGGGAAACGTATCGGGCGTGTAAGCTACGATGCCGGTCCAGTCTCTAACAGGAGGGCCTTCTTCGCCCCACTTCTCACGGCCGAAGACACCGACTGCGGCGTGTTTGAGGTACTCTGCGATATCCGCGTGGACGACTGAGTCATCTGTGGTGTTCCGCTCTCCGGTTCTGGAAAGACTTTTTCCGCCCCCGTACAGTACATCGCCTTCTCCTTTCAAACCCGGGGCTCGAGACATGAAATAATCTCCCGTAGCTAGGTCGTCGACGTTGATACTTCTTCGGAGCACAGGGTTGCCTCCGATGTTCTTCCCAGGACGGATTGCCGCAACCTGATTTCGGGCGGGTACCAGGAACTTCGTGGCCGCCAAGCCAGAGTGAAGCGCATTGGTGTAGCCGTTAGTGGCTAGGATAACTTGGTTGGCTCGAACTGTGCCCCTCTCTGTCTCAACACTCCAAATGGCTCCAGACTTGACGATCCCAGTTGCCGGGGTAGTTGTCTGCAAGTTGAGCCCCTTCTCAAGAGACAGCTCAAGCATGCGACACACTAGTAAATATGGATTCTGCGTATGCGCCGGGTAGGTCACAGAGCCCACGAGATTAGGTATTCCGATATACTCGCTCGCTTCAGCGCCATGTCGCACTTTCAGCTTCATCCGAGCCTTGATATTGGATCTCCTCTGATGCACCCGTTCTCTGAGACGTCTCATCTCCAGCGCCTCAGCCCAGGCTTCCTCCGTGAGGTAGACATCGGCCGTCTCGACGTCCTCAAAATCGCATTCTACATCATGTTCACGCACGAAGTCGGCAATGTCTTGCACGTTCTCCTCTTCTAAACTCTCAAGTTTGAGTGCCTCATCCTCACCAAATGCGTCGTAGTACTGCTTGAAATGCAACCACCGTCCTGCGCGGCAATGGCCACCGTTTCGACCAGATGCACCCGAAGCCGCGGTGCGTGCCTCGAGCATCAAGATCGAAAGGTTGGGGTCGCGTGATAACAACTTGTAGGCCACAGCTGCGCCGGATACCCCTGAGCCGACAATGATATAGTCAAATATTTGGGAAGTGTCCAGCTGGGGCGTCGTGCGATGATTGGCGATGGCGTGAGGTGGGAGCTGCCAGTACGAGTTGGTGGGATACGGGTGTGGAAACCCCGGAAGACACTCTCCGCCGCCCATGGTAGGATTGGCCTAAGCAGAAAATAGGATGAACTGATGAAATGGAAATTGGGAAATGTACGGCAGGTAATAAAGAAAGCATATGTAAGTAGGCAAGAGAAATACCATGTAGACATGGACAACGAGCCGGGGTAGTCGGAGTGCATTTCATTCCGGTGTTGCAATTGGCGATGGATATTTGAAAACGAACAGCTCGATGTAATGACGAAAGCCAACAACATCCCAAATACTCTCGGGCTTTTGATTATCTATCCACAGTACCATTGCTTACTAGGTACTTAGATAGTCAACGCACGGGAACAGGGGTTCAAGAGGTTTGATTGGATCTGACCCTGTTTTCGGGTACACTTTGACGTGACTATGCCAGGCGAAACGGATTTTGACGTTTGTGCTCATAATCGAAAATAGAGTAAGTCGTTAGGGGCTATCTCGAACGCTTTGTAGTGATGTACAGTGATAGACCCCTGATCGCGCGGACCTAATGCTCAAGGATATATAAGAGTAGTAGGATATTGCAAAGAAGGTACAATGAAGCAGAACCGTTAACGTTATACAGTAATTAATGATAATCCTTATAGTATGGAAGTTGAGACCGGTACCAAGGTGAATGCTTATTTTATACCAGAGACCGATTACTTTCATGCTCGATCCGCCACACTCTTCATGGCAACATATAACGACTCATACGATTGACATAAGGCCCGAACGGGAAGAGCACTTTGCTAATTACTCAGAGTGTCATGAACTTCTCTTATCAAGATGTATTGGAAAGGAAAGTTTCGGTCCGAGTGTCTCTTAGCATGAGGTTGAGAGCCTTTCTGCCGCCGATTCCAGTACAAATCTCATTCCATGCTTCATGCGTGCCTGAGAACAGCTTCGGGAGTGTCTCTTTTCTCGGATGTCCAAATTCTGAATGCCATCTTCAGTCAACGCTGTCGTCGAGTCCCATCGTATGTCATGGAACAACATGTCGCCGGAAATCTGATTGGTGGCATGGGCACTTGAATCGGCCATGTACAAGTATATCAGACTCGCCCGATCTATGTTGATTCTCTCCCGAGATTCCGCGATCGTACTCAGTGGATATATGAGCTCGAAGAATAATGGCTCCTACTCGTCCCAGAAGCAGATAATTGACAGTCAGCAAATACAAAGGCGACATCTATGCGAGTTCCTGCAACCAAAATTACGAGGCACTCGCACTGTTAAAAGCGACGTCTACAAGGTTGCGGGTGCAGACGATAGAGCTTCAGAACCTTAAAAGAGTAGGATTATATTATACGATAACTAGATCCTTTTAAACTACTTGATCCCATGGCAGCATGTGGATTATGCGTCAACCATGTTACTCAAATGCTGAAAGATCATCGTGATGTATTCGATCACCATGCCTATCTGTGCTCCAAATCACTGAGGAGCACCTGTGGACTTAGCCGCCTTGGTTGCTTGATCTTTTTAACGCCGTGGTGCCAGTCATGATCTTTGGACATCCAATTTGGCTATCCCAGGCTCTCAACAGTTGCACTCAGGTATCGGATTACACTGAGCCCCGCTCCACGAGTCTATATTGACACAGTTCCAGTAGCTGGTACAAAAGTCTTCACAAGAAACTAGTGGTTAGAAGATTTCATTAGCATCACTTGAACTTTCTAGGGCAACTTCACAGGAAGGAGCCCTGTGGGTTGAGTTGAGGTCAGCTTACCCCTTTTGTTAAGATCGCTGTCTTTTTTGATAAGGTCGCTTGCTGGAGCACCCAAGGCAAACGTGACCGAGGTGAGAGCAAGGCAGAGGTACGTGGAAAATTGCATCTTCCCTTTTGTTTGATTGGTGCCCAGGAGCTAGGTTCTGTGGCAAGCCGGCGCTTGTGTTGTCAATGCGCTCGTGGTACTGAGCTTGAAAAGCTTGGGGAGCTCCCTTCAATATCGCGGCCCTGCTGAGTAAGGACGGTGTTGTTGAACTGATATTAGCTTGTTTTTGCAGTTCCTTGGGTACGGTGGCAGTTGAGGGAATCGATTCTCGTTTTATACTTCAACCCTTAGGTATAGTGCAACCCGTGCACTGCCTACTTACCTGCCCCAAACATATATCTTATCTTACGAAACGCTTTCAGAACCACCGTCTGAACAGCTCAACGCTACGGAATCACTCTAGCCCCATCTCTTCGTTGTCTGCATCTGTAGCAATATGCGGTCACATTGGAGTACTTACGAAGGTTAGCCTGAGATTTGGGCAGTGTCACCACTACTCCACGAATCGAAAGTCAAAACCCATTTGATTCCGGAACGAGAGAGTTTTTATGTCCAGATTATATCCTGGGACTTGACATCTTCCGCAACCGCTGACAGCCCTTACAAGCCACTTGCGTCTTTGCTGATCCGCTACAATGGGTCGCGATTGAATTGAACCCTCAGTAGGTGATTATCATGGACAAACAAAAAAGAGCATTGCGTTGCACTGCAGTGGTTTTCCGAGAACCTTTTGTGACTCGCCCTTTTGGCCTTGCACAGCTATTCGATGCCACGGGAAACGAATGAATCTATCAGCGCAAGGCAACATGCGACTATCCTATATCCATCAACTTATCTCGATCATCAGATCCAAGAATAAGGTTCAAAGTAACCACCAATTCGATTGCGGAAAAGAACCATGTTCTAGAACCCTTCGATATATAATTAACTTTATCCCCAGATTTGCATTACAGCGATTAGTTTCCGGATCGAAGATGCGAAACTTTATTCAAGAAACTTTCATTGTCTTCTGAAATATACTTTCCTCCCTTTCATCTCCCAACATCGAACTCCCAAGGCAGGAGAACAACGATAGAGCATAACATCGCATCAGGGTGCCTTTATCTCTCAGAGATCAGATCCAAAAGTTCAATTTACATGTTATGTCTCTTTAAACGTTCTAGGTCTCTCAGCATCAAATGATGAAATCCGAAAGCGTAAGTGGCGTAGATCAAACTTCACATCTCAAGCCAACAGCCCGTTCAAGGTACTAAAAGTTGGGTATATAAGAATCGAGTTGCAAAGCCTTCTTCTTTGATCGATAATGTCTACGGACATAGGAGAAGAGAGGAGGGTAGATAGAGTTGTATATATTCTCTCTGACACTTGATTCGGGACGAAGTCGAAGACTACCAGACCAGAAGACGTCGTACATACACACACACACACGCACGCACGCACATCGACCAACAACGACAACGACGACGACGACAAACAAAAGATACATACATTTCCCATCCCTTCTCACCTAGAGATCAACCAACCATACTACATCATCATCATCATCATCATCATCATCATCACACCATCCCTTCATCCTCCCTCTTTCAAAACAAACACAGAACCCCCTAAAGGACCCCCTCTCCAAACCCCGCAATAACAACAATGCCCAATCCCAACAGCATCTTCCCCCTCCTTCTTTTCTTCCTCCTAACCTCCGCCACTCTCATCTCCGCCGCCCCCTCTAGTTCCACAATCGACGTCCAGAAACGAGGTAAAGTCAGCTCGCATCTCCCATTTCTCTTTTTTTCCGAGTCCCTGACAAAAACTCTTACCCGACCGCTCCAGACTGCTCCGCTCTATGTGAATCGTACGCCGACTGCCTGCAATACGACATGTAGAATGGCGTGGTTTGTAATCCGCCGCAAGAATGCGGGCCTTGTCCGAATGTTCATGGGTGATTGAGATTGAGGGGTTGGAGAAAGAGAGAAGAAAGGGAAAAGGATCTAAAAGGCGTTCTTTTGGGGGGGGTGGATGGTACGTAGATACATTAGCATAAAGGTACTGTAGGAAGGAGTATCGATCGGTATTACACACACTATATCTCAATAATTCTTTGATATTTTACATTTCATGATCTTATGTTGTTGTCATGTCATCAAACAAGGGCGGAAAAAAAAAAAAAAGGGTGGGAACATTTTTCCTTGACTTTTGGAATGTATACAAAAGAGTTTGCAGTGGTTCAAATCGGTAGGATGAGGAATTTAATAAGTGATGCTATGTGTAATATGGGAAGGTTTTTTATATGTCTGTTGCGTCGTTGAAAAAAGGGGATCTGGAAATCAAGGTCACACACACAGTACATAACTTATATTCGATCGTGAGTCTTTTCATGTGATAACTCGATGGAAGCTGTTCGTAAAATTGCGCGCTTTTCTTAACGACTCTCATGACTACTTTTCGAGAACTCCGAATTTTGAAAGAAACTTTGGGGAAAGAAAAGCGGATAGGACGGGGGAGGGGGGGGTTGTTTGACGATCGGAAATTTGTGATCAATCTTGACGTTGTATATTGGCAAGAGGTATTGTCCGAGTTAGGAAAGGTAGAGAGGGTTAGGAGGAAAAGGGGGTTGAGTAGAACCCTAGAAACTTAATATCCGATTGACAGCGGGGTGAATAACATCTTCGTTGCAGTTTGACTTGTAATATTTTTTTTCCGGAAGATTTCCTCGAGTTCCGCCGAAACACTCCGAAGGAAAATGCCAGTCAAAGATGCCTCTGCACTCCGCCATCCGAGGCCTCAGAGTTGAAGACCAGGCTGACATTCTGTACCAATCCGCCGTTGCGATCTTCGTCAGATTTAATTTCATATTTAACTGGAAGTTGATGTTGCCGGACGATCTGATCAAGCTCGTCTTGGCTGTACAGCCCGACATCTACACCCAGAGCCTTGGATAATGGCTCCGCCAAATCCAATAATGCGCGCCACGTGCCCATATTCCTTCCCTTTTGCACCAGATCGCTGTGAAAGGTGGCATCTATCCACACAAGGAGCAAGGTCGTCGACCAGGTAATTTGCAAAATGAGTAATATGAGCAGTAACTCCCATGACACGCCCCATTGGTATCTGTCACTGTCTGGAATGCAAGTAATCAGATTGTCATAAAACGTCTGGATCGAGCTCTGTTTGCTTGTGTCGGCTCTGACAAATGCACCCTCATAGTAGAACCCGCACGCCACTTGTGTATCGTTGCTCAGTGTGTAGGTGGTTCCATTGACGATGAAGTTGTTATAACTCGTTCCTCCCCAGCCGCCGCCGGCAGTCTTGAACCTCATGATTTGCGAACAAACGTCGTATACAAGGTCGCCGATCCGGGTAACATCGTTCACGCTCACGATCCACGAACTGGGCATCCCATCCAGACCTGTATGATTCAGTCGATACGATGCGGTCTCAAAGAAGTCCTCAAGTGGTGCTGTACCGTTATTCGGCAATGATATGGCGGTAGTGGTGGCTCCCACCAGAGACGAGGCTGCTGAGACAATTGTAGGGTAGGCCAGAACGTATGCCATGGCCAAGAAGATCCAGACTAGTGTCAGAGTCATTCGTAGGTTTGTTTTGCTCAATCTCCATTCCCTGACCGCTGAACCAAGTGTCCGTACTTGATTTGGATGGAGGGTGATGGCGGCGAAAGTATTGTAACGAAGGCCGAACTGCTCAGCGAGGCGGGTGCAGACGTCGCTATGTACTCGATAAGAGACCCAGCCGAGGATGAATTGTCCCCCACGGCCAACAACGATATCGAAGGCGACGTCGATGATTTTGGCCGCCGTGAATGACATCTTGCCTGTTCTGATATTGATCTGAAACAAAGTGGCCCAGGATGTCCATATTCTTTGGACGTCGCAAGGCAGAGTGTCCTGCACGCCTTCGAAGTCTCGAAATCCATCTAAAAAGCGAGAGGCCAGCTCGTGGAGGAGGATTGGGCCTCCCACGCAAAGGACCAGCATCGAGACTGTCACGGGAACATATTGCCACCATGGTCGCGGACTACTTTTACGTAGTCCCAAAGGTGAGGTTGATATTTGTCGGTCGTCATGCTCTCGGGTTAAGGGCTGTATCTCATTCGATGCTCCATGTTTTGTCCGCATTCGCGGTTGCGTCTCGATGCGACTGGTTCCCTGATCGACATCTTCGCCGGCGGCATTTGTGGGAAATGATGCCCAGCCAGCTTCGCCGCCGGTACTGACAGCCATGCCAGGCCAAAGATGATAGAACGAAGCCTACAGCGGATGCAAAGGCAGCTAACGACTCGACGAGACCCGTTACACGATAACATAAATTGACCAGCGTACAAAGAAGCGTGCTGGCGTAGCCTGTTCGCGTATTCTATCATCCTGGTCAGGCTGAGAAATTGGGGGCCGATTTTGGCAGAGTTGTACACAATGACGTATGAACAACGGCAGAGACCAGGGCCAGCAAGGTTAAGATCTGGACAATACACCATGCAAAATTCAGGTGAAGAGGTGACCGTTGCTTGCCTCTGACAGTGCAAAGTGGTGATCACCATCACGTCGGAGATGGTTAACATTTAACATGGATGGAGACAGCATTTGACCATCGGGGCACTTCAAGATCGCGGTCCGCACCGCCCGTCACATTGATGTGAAGGTCAGGTACAGTATGTGCGTGGTGTGTTGACATAGGCAAAACTAGATAAACCGAGTCACAATGATAGAAGTATTATCTCTTCATCGCGCTCCACTCGTGGCGCCTTCATATTCTTCCACGACTGAGTCGATGGAAGCGGGGTGTCGAAGAACCCAAAGTCGTCATCTACAGGAATCGGTGGGCGGTCGCACGTCACTCGGTCTCCCATATTTTCCCGACAGCCGCTGCAATAACATTCTGTATTCTCAATATCAGGACATACTTCGTCGGGGATATGTCCTCAACAGGCATTACCGCCCTTCAATTTGCTGCTAAGGCTCTCGAAGTACTGATCCAGGCTTCACTTGCAACAATGCTCCTCGCCGTTGTCCGGTATAACGTGGGGTAAAGAACTCACAAACACGTACTTCGCCCACTACCGCTCTTTACGACTTCAAAACCTCCCCAGTCTCATAACGTGGGAGCTGAGACTCTCTCAACCTTCCGAGAGCCAGTGAGTATACGAGCAAACGATATGGGAACCGTGGAGCTGGATTTTGAGCACGATCCCGGGACCAAAGGGAGAATATGGCAGGTTGTGGTTCCTAATGAAAAGTACTAGCTTTCATGAAAGTATTGGGATAGGACCCTATGAGATATCAAAAGTCGTAAGCGGGAAACAGTCAGTTTTGGTACGATTACTATAATTTCTGGCCTGATGTTTGTTACAAGCGTCATGACATAAATTGCGTCTTGGTTTATGGATGACTTTTACTTCGCCTTTCCTGTTTCCTTTCCTTCGAATACATACACATACTATATAAGTCACCACCCTCCTCTCCACGACGGACCCCATCGATCACGACTTCTTCGGTCCCATTGCTCGTCACCCCAATGCCCCCTTCCCTGCTGCCATCCCCCAGATTTCCTTCCATAACCAGGTCCATCTCTTCGACTCCAGGCGTGATC
This sequence comes from Phaeomoniella chlamydospora, assembly GCA_001006345.1. Lineage (NCBI taxonomy): Eukaryota > Fungi > Ascomycota > Eurotiomycetes > Phaeomoniellales > Phaeomoniellaceae > Phaeomoniella > Phaeomoniella chlamydospora. Next base: position 110,162 of record LCWF01000018.1, on the reverse strand, counting down.
TGTATCCCTCGCGCGTTCATCGACGACGGTGTTCCTCGCATCGTCGGATCGTCTTGGCGGGATATCGCTGAGGGTCTGGGTATCAGCTTTATTCCATTCTTCTGGGATTAGGACTGGGGTTGCTTCGGGGATTTGTTGTTGGTGTTGGGTTTCAGACTGTTGCTGGGGCTGTCGCATGACATTATGGACGTCTGACCCGTTCGGGGAAACGGCGACGCCTAAGTAAACACCGAGGAATTTGCAGACTTGCTCTATGCCTTGGATGTCTACCTGGAGAAGTCTTTTTTTCCACCATATTCCACTGCGATTGGTCTGGGGCTTTTGTTTTGTTACTTTGGAGGTGGGTGTTGGTTTCTCTTCGGCAAAGAGTAGTTCTCCTCTCATGATGATTGCGTTGAAGATGACGTTTCGGGTTACATCATCATTGCTCATGATGAATACTTTTCCTCGCAGATCGTCCTCCTCTTGCGGAGATGCGTGGTTGAGTTCGTCGTGGAAGTCGTGGGGGACGACTGCAACGCAGGGGAGACCGGAATTTGGTTCTTGGAACTCGAATTTATATATTGGGTCGACGATTTCCATGGAATGTTTGGTGGTGGATGATGGAGATGCATGGATGGCCTTGGAGAATAGGAACGGATACTGCGATGAAAGCCGTGTCAGGGAAGGTCGGAACATGATGATAGCAATACGGTTCTTTCAATCAAGGATGGGTGTGGTACAAACCTTACGGCCCTCGTCTAGGATCTGGAGGCAAATATCGAGATGTTCGAGACAAGTCGGAATCCGATTCTCTCTGTCGTTCTCTTTTTCTTTCTCCGACCATCGGCCCAAGACTGCAGATACGTTGTATTTTGCAGGAGTTGGTGGTTGGTGTTCTTGGTACTGTTCCTTCTCTTTTCCTTTCACCCCTTCATTTTCGGGCCTTCCTGTCTTCTCCTCTGCTGTGATCCCGCTGCTCTGAGGTCCGACAATGTCTTTGAAGTCGGAGCTGCCCGGTTGAATCGTGTCGGTGGACTCAGAGTCTGACTCTGTCTCAGACTCCCGAATGGATGACTTTCCTATAACTCCTTGATTCAGGTTCATGTCCACGACGGTGCTAGCTGGCGATGGTGACGCACGCATGTCAACCTCGCTTGAGACATCCGTTGGGAATGCCTTCTGAGTAGGAGGCGGTGTCGAAACGGGTAGAGAAGTTCCTCGGGAAGGTGAAGCCATGTTCTTTTCGAGATGGCCGTGTAGTCCTTTGTGCAGGTTTGGCTTGAGAAGTTCTCCTACGTAGCCAATACAGCATACGTTCCGGGATAAGATATATACTCCTTCTTGGTACGGAATAAAACACCTTGCTTGATACAAGGCAAACTCTGGAACAGCCTCCTTGACAGGAAATCAAGATAACAAGAGAGTTGCGAATGAGACCGTTTCAAAGTGATTTACGTGGCAGAGGTAGAAGAAGGCAAAGGCAAAGCAAGGCAATCTCTGTGTCACCCACTTCACTGCTTTAGTTGGCCGTTCTGTTGGACAAGAATAATTTATCTGATGGTTTGGTCGCACAAAAGTTTGACGCTATGAATAGATACAATGACAAGATCGGTGATCAGGCCTGTGCATTTGACATTTCATCTCAGCCTGCCACTCAGCCATATATGTTATGTCTGTGTGTTGCTCTTGACGGCATATGTTGTGGTTGTGTTGGCAGTGAATGTAGCAAAGACTGGGTGAAAGCAACCAGGATACCGCATGTTATATATTTTGATCCTGCGAGCGTAATGACTAAATGTTTGTAAGCCTGACTAGACGTCTGGCGTACATCCAGGCCGTTGCTTGATCCAGAATAGTAGGAATGGTGACTCTTATACCGCGATTTTGCCCTTTTCTTCCCTTTTCATCTCGTTTTCCACCTCCCACTCGAATTCCTTTAATGCCCGAACTTCAGTTCCCACGAATAATAATCCAATCAATCCATCGACAATTCCCGTTGCAAGAGCAAGAGTGCTCACAAAATTCAATGCAAATGCCACTCCATTTCTGGGAGACCAAAATGTAGCAATCCAGCAACCGATGCTGACTAGGAGGGACAGATGGAAATGCAGAATTCGACGTGATTGGTGAAGGTGTTCTCGAGAGGAGTAGGCGTTGATGAGAGATAAAATTGCCGGATAGAGCGATTCTTGAGGAGTAGAGAGGGTTGCTTTTTCGGAATGAGAGTCGATGACAGCTGCACCATTCGAACATTTTCGAGAGTCGGATGGAAGGAAGGATAGAGTCGCAGTGACGGCGAAGTGATCCGATAAACTGCATTTGAGGGTCGGATGGCGTTGAGTCATTGATACTGACACGGCTGTAACGTTCCAGGTTTTGGACGTGGTGATGGCAGAATATTTCTGACGTCGATTTCGAAGGTATGAATTACCATCACCCACGAAAATGTAATCAAGGCGTTTAGCTCTGGTGTCTTCAAGTTCAGGTCCAATATGTACATTCTCTCCTCTATCCTGACGCTTTTGCCGCTGTTTACCCCACCGCCAGGTATTGGCAATGGAGTCACAGGTATGTCCATCAAAGTTCAGACTTCGCTCCACTGTTGGGATCCCTCGCCCACGCTTCTTTTCAATTTCCGCAGTTGACGGACCCAAAGAGGATTCGGGATATATGACCCTCCATGCATCCTCCACTGGAGCATGAGCCGTAATAACTCGATGTGCAAAGCTCAATGGCAACATGTTAAAATCACCCATCCCTAAAACCAGGCTCCCGCGTTCTGCTGCTCCTCGCATCAACTTGGCGATCTCCCATGCCTGAGCTGTACGATGACAAATATAAGAGTCATTTGGCTCCCTTTCGTACGGAGCATGAAGATGGGTGTTGAACACCTCAACAACCTGGACATCATCTTCCCCATCTCCCACCTCGATCCCCAACTCCGTCTTCGACACCTCGATCCTTGCGGAAGCAACTCCTTTTCCGACATACCAGTCTCCTCTCCAAAAAGCACTTGGTCTTCCATTTAACGGATATCGATACATATTGCTTTCGACTATGGGCCATTTACTCAGAATAGCCAGACCACCTCCGAAACAACCGGAGTAATAAAATTTGGAGTACGGTAAGATGGCAGTACATGAATGGGCAATGGACCTAAAATCCTGTTGCGTCCAGCATTCTTGCAGGGCGACTATATGTGGAACGGGGTTCACGGCGGAAATCTGACGTCCAATTTCCGACAACCTCTCGTGACGATGCGTGGCAATGTATTTGAGTCCCCAACAATTGAGTGTTAGAAGGTTGAGATGGGGAGGTGGGTTGTGATCTGCCATGGCAGCGTTCGACTTCATATACGAGGCTTTTAGGTCGATACTTTGGGCTGCGATTGTTGTTGGTATTTAAATTGTATAGGACTGTGGTCAAGAATGCGATGTGCTCTCGATATATCAGGCAAAGAGGAAGGTGGAGTCTGAAGGAGACCAAGAGTCGGTCTCCGAAGAGCTAAAAAGGAAGGTTGATACTCAGAATCTAATACCTTGATGCTGAAAGAAAATGAGATCTATAGAAGCCCAGCTCGCTTTAAAACAGCCCGCTCTAAAAGACGTTGCTCAGTCAGGGGTTGCTTCCGGAAGTAGTTGTTGACTGAAATTTGAGGAAGATTGAGGCCAGAATAGTTCAAAATGCCAAGTCTTCATATCAGTCCAATTACTATGTCAGAGAAGAACTCTAGAACATGTATTACAGTATATCATACATAGTACATGCCCACATCACATTGCGTGAGCACATTGATAGATTGAAAGAAAGTTCAAGTAGGATCACTGAGCACAGATAAACACTTCTCAGGGATTAATACTCACAGAAACCATTTGAAATATCTCTCATGTGCCAAAGAATTTAGTGACCCCATACCCATACAGGGTGGAGATCCCCCCGGCAGTCAGCAAGGCACCAGACCAAAAAAGCACACCAACTTTCCCCACCCGCAGGAACGCCATCGGTCAAAAGTCGATCATCCAAAGTACTATGTAACACACCCGGAAACCAAACTGTCAGAAACATCACTACAATAGGCGCCGAGCCGCAAAGTGATACCCATTTGGCAAACAGATACGAAAGCAACGACATTTCTATCACTTCGAAAGATCATGAGGATCTAAGTGATCCTTGGTCGCAATTTTAGTCGACAGTATAATATCTAAGAAAACGGGGAAACGAGGGCGCATCTGCCAGACCTCTAAGTCACGAGAGGAATATACAGCCTGTCGACACGATGGCAGTGGATTTAGGTATGCGCCTTACTCCTTGATTTGTTTCTTTCATGTTGCTGTTCGAGTTATGTGCTTGTATGCGCATGTTCGCGCCTGTGCGGCGAGGTTACGGTCTAGAAGTCAACGCTTCCTCGTTCGCGGCGATTCATGTGACGGCAGACTCATTTGACCGATGGACTTACACCTTGCCACAATTTTAGATTACGCAACCCTTGAGGAGGTCGCCAAAGATGGGGCCATGGAGTAGTGAGTCTCTTCCGCTGTTTAGACCGAATACTGGATGTCGCTATGGGCATCGGAAATCATGTTGAGCGCAGATGGGCAACGTGGTGCATGCTTTGCGCCGCGTCTGCACTTGTACGATGTTTCTTGGCTGATGCTGACTGTCTCGATAACAGCAATAAATGGCCAGGCATTCTAGAGCCTCTGCTACAGAGGTTGAGTGAGGTAAGCTGAACAGAGTCCTTTGGGAGGCGGTCCCGGCTTCAAGATACTATATGTGAGATATGTTATTAATTCTACTATCTATAGATCGTCCACACTGATTTTCCAATTCCCACAATACCACCCACCCCTAGCGAAGAACGCCAATCATCTACAATTCAAGGGTCAGAATCGCCTGCCCAAACGCGCAGTGACGCTACGGCAACGAACGTAAGTCGTTCTCCACGACAGATGCCCCCAGTACCTCCCTTCTCATCCTCAACCATCTCAACGACTACCACCAATATACCAGAATCCGTCCCAGGATCATCTCAGAATCATACCAGCACGAACACAGATCTCGAGACGATTCCCGACCAGATCATTGGGCAATTGACATCTATTCAAGACACACTACGATCATGTTTCGCCGAAAAACCACCACACACGATCCAGAGACTGGCCGAATTGGTAATATCTCCTAAACGACATTATAAAACGCTACCTGCTTGGCTCCGAGCAGTAGATCGTGTCGTATCAGTATCATCGACAGCGGATATCTTTCCTCTGCCTCATGCTCAGCCGTTACCGAACAGCATTATTGACAGCGGGTTGATCAACGGGTTAGTGAATGGCGACTCTGGCGGTGGACCTTTGCATGGAAACGGGGCGGGAGGGATCTTGTGGAATAATTCTGCAATTGATAATGGGCTGGGGAGTGACGAAAGTCTGGGAGGAGCACTCTTGACGCCGATACCATGGTTGGCAAATCGAGAAAACGGTGACGCTGTAGGGTCACCAGAACTGGGACTCCTGGGTTCTAATGCTAATGACGAAATGCTTGTACCGGAAAGGGAGGATGGTGCTGTGACACAAGGGGAGTTGATAAGGATGGAACAAGAAGCTGGAATTGTGCCGGTGAGCCAAGGAAGGAGTAGTGTGAGAGGGACGACCGATGAAGGTGACGGTCTAGGCGAGGAGGAAGCAGATGAAATTGGACCGCACGCGAGGGGCCCAGATGTCGTCGGAGTCGAAGACATGGGTTTGCAGGATGGAAATAATTTGGAACTCCAATTGGGACGTGGTGTAGGCGAAACTGAATCAGATACTTCAGCTGCTGTCGCAATTTCGGAGCCTATCCAGACGCAAACAACTAAAACCTTGGATATCGATGCAGAAGGGGATGTTGTTTTGGCGGATGCTGAAGGCACTGCAGAGTGCCCGTCAAACCTGAAAGAATGAAGGAGTAAAAGCTGGTCCAGATGCTATTACTAGCGCAGCTTCGTGGCTTTAATATTAGAACCTTCGGACCAAACATGTAGTGAGAACAAGATAATGCCATGCATAGTTGGATTGCGGAAGCATGACCACCCCTAAAATGACGTTCGTATCGCATCTCGTACGAACAAAAGCTCTGTATGCGACCACTGTTGCTGCGCCGAAAAAAGTGGCGAAGAGCCTATCTAGAAAACAGTGCATTCGCCGGGGTGGAGAACGGACGTGTGGTGGTGACATTTGAATGCGGTTCTGGATGGTTCAGGGCCGCTTCATGATAAGGCCTCCTGAATTCACCGTATAGCAAAGCCCTGGTGAAACATGATGAAGTAACAATGAGTCATGGTCCAATTGAGTTATGTTGGGATCAAGCGCAAGCACGTGATTTCATCCACTACCGGAGCTCGTTCTTTTCAGTAGGGAAGAAGGTTGACCATTGTTACCTCCTCTCTTCTTTTCTTTCTTAGCCCACCTCAAACCACAAGCATTGCATAGAGTCTTAGGTCCATTCGGCCCTTTACGCCATTCTGGCGAATCAAGAGTGCCGCAGTCAGTACACACGTATTCGTCTGCGACTTTGATTTTCTTCTTCTTATCGCCTCCAAGTCGATTGTCTTTGTCGATAGGAATGGCGATGCCAGCATCTCCCCGGATCAACGCTGGGCTCATGTCACCCGTACTGATACCTTGAGATCTTTCTCCATGACCATATCGGAGACCTGTGAGCATCTCGATGCCTTCGATATGAGTGGCGCCTTCGTAACGAGCCATCTTGTCGGTAATACTATCGGGACGTGAAGTCGCATTTGCTTCGTCCAAATTCTGTTGAGTAAGGGCCGTATTCGAAACCGAGGGTTTAGCCGGTGGAGGCATGCTGCTATAGTCGGCAGATTGAGCGGATGTCATGCTATTGGAACCAGGAGTTTCGCTCTCACTCGTTCGGAGTGATTCAGATGGAGCTTGGCTAGCCTCATGGCTTTCCTTCTTGGCCCAGTGCCGCTGCATGGCTTCATTTTCTTCTTGCTCCTCGCGCCGAAGGTCGGCGATTCGACGCGAAAGTCTTTCATGTTCGATCTTGTGCTCGAGGAATGAATCCAGGAGTTCTGCATTTCGGGTAGGATACGGGCGAGCCATTATGAAGAAGCCACGGCAGAAGGCAGCACTATTGCCCGAACTGAAGTTTGACACCTCAGTACTTAGATGAGGATGACCATGAGATTCAAGAATCACATTGGTTCCGTCCTGCTTTTTAAAGCGAAAGAAGAAACGTAAAGGCTTTCCTGACGCAATGGATTCGTTGAATTCACGAACAAACAGGCCGCTATCATCATTGTGGATGAAGTCGATAATGAACTTGCCAGTCAGATCGCTTGGCTCGTATCCGGTTATTGCTTTGCTCGACGGTGAAATATACAAAACTCTGCCGTCAGACGTCAGGATATACAGCAGATCTTTGAGTTCTTCCAAAACTCGCTGCGACCAATTCCGTCTCTTGGTGAATTCTGTAAGCATACTACCGGTGTTCGGTGGTTGGGGGGCTCCAAAGCCAGTGGGCAGCGGTCCTGCTCCTGCTCCCGTCATAGGAGTGTTAGAGACATCTTTGCCGTTGTTTCTATCAATTGTCTGGTTGGTTTCCGGAAGTGTATTGGATGGTGCCTCCACGGAATTGACTGCCACGCCAAGGGGGTCGTTCGCAAATACATTATCACCTTGAACAGGCATTGCTCCAATATCTGCCATGTTGAGATTGCCACCTGCATCCCGCCTTGCGAGTGAATCCTGAAGTGGCATGGATGGGTCCATGCCGTTCATGTTCAGTGACGATGGAGTATTGGCTGCTTATTCCTTGTACACCTTCCACAAATGAAGGGGATACTTTGATCGGAATATACGTAATGACGTCGCGGCTGAACAGCCATGCCACTATCTGCTCATCATGTGTGAAAGATTAATTTTCACACAACGCAATCTAGTACAATTCGATTGAGATCGTCCAGAAAGTAAGATTGCCTGTTTTCGATTGGATTTGGATGAGTGATCACACAGGACTACGTTGACCTTGGCCGCTGCATCCTGTCTTTGCCAAAATCGGAGGGGACGAGATTGGTGAAGCGTAGAGACCCGCTTTATTTCCCACGTGAAGACGCGACCGATCTTTCCTTTCACCGCCCTGGCAGTATTCATCAATATCGCGGTTCCAGAAGTAGCTTCCGTCAAGATCGGCCTCGTTATCAAACAGCAATGACTGTGGACCTCACTCGAGGCTGAACATCATTCGACCGATGAACGGCTGTGAAGATGTCGAGCATCGACAAGATCTCCATTACGGGCATCCGCTCGTTCTCAAACCGACAGAGCGAAACGGTCAGGTTCTTCTCTCCACTTACGCTTATCGTCGGTCATAATGGTTCAGGTAAAACTACGATTGTTGAGTGTCTTAAGTATGCTACCACCGGAGAACTTCCTCCTAACTCCAAGGGCGGGGCTTTCATTCACGACCCAGGTCTAGCAGGCGAGAAAGAAGTCTTGGGTCAGGTCAAAATACAATTTCAGGGTACAAGTCAAGCACGACTAGTTGCTACTCGCAACATGCAACTTACGGTTAAGAAAGCTACACGGTCATTCAAAACCCTTGAGGGAACTCTAACCCGGAAGAAAGATGGAGAGACCATGGTCATCTCTTCACGAGTTGCGGAGTTGGACCAGGTAATTCCTCAATACCTAGGGGTCTCGACCGCCATACTCGATAATGTGATTTTCTGTCACCAGGATGAAAGTCTCTGGCCAATGAGCGAACCATCGGTCCTGAAGAAAAAGTTCGATGAAATCTTTGAAGCACAAAAGTACACAAAAGCCATCGAAAACATCAAACAGCTGCGCAAGAAGCAAAATGAAGAACTTGGGAAACATAAGATCAATGAGCAGCATCTCAAGAGTGATAAAGATAAAGCGGACAGAGTGCGAAAGAAAACGGAGCAATTGGCCGACGAGATTGAGGAGATACGAGTGGAGGTCCAGGAATTAACAAATGAGATGGCACGCACAAGAGAATCGTCGGACAAAGCCTGGAAAGAATCCGAAGCATACGCGCAAGTCCTTGGACAGTTAGAGGGCAAGCGAATTGAGGCAGAAGGAAAGCGTCGAACCATCCAGGATCTTCAAGTCCATTTGAAGGAAGTCGATGAGTCTGAGGAGTGGCTTGAGTCAACGCTTGAACAGTATGGGTCGCGTCTACAGCAATACCACGAACAAAATGAGTCGAAGAAAGAAGCATACATGGAACTCAAGCGCCGAGTGGAAGTGAATCGGCAGCAACTCGGCGTGAAGCAGAAGAAGTACGGCGAACTCGAGAATGACAAAGCCCAATATCAACGAAACCTTACGAAGCGCCAAGCACTTGTTAAACAAGTCGCAGAACGTCATAGCATTCGTGGGTTCGACGAGGACATCGACGAAGACATGTTCTCAGATTTCATGCGCAGACTTCGCAAACTAGCGAAAGACCAGGCGAATCTTTTCAATAAGGTCAAGCAGGACGGTATCGCAGAATTACGAGAGGCACAGAGCCTCCGAAATCAGCTTGATCGCCGAGACGAGGCTCTTCGGCACGACAAACAAAATGCAAGACAACAGGTAGCAGCTAACGAACGCGATCTCTCCAGCTGCCAAGCAAAGGCTGACCAGATACTTGTTGATGAGGGCAGCAAGGCTGTTATCGATTCTCAGGTAGAAGATGTTACCGGCAAGCTTCAAAGACTTCGAGATGATGTAGAAAGGGCTCATCGAGACGAGCAGATAAGCAGCCTAGAGTTAGAACTGAGATCTCAAGAAGCGGAAAGCTCGAAGCTTAGTGAAGAGCTAATTCAGGGGACCAAGAAGGCCGGTGAGACGGCTCAACTCGATCATCTGAAGAGGGAACTCAAAGACAGGAATCGAAGTTTGGAGACAATGCTGGGAGCTCACAGACAACGGATCGAAAATCTTATCGGTAAAGGTTGGGGACCAGCAAACATCGAGAAAGTGTACCAGGAAGCCTACACGCAACGTGGAGAAGCTCTTCAGGAGGCAGAAAGAGAGCGCGATGCTACGTCACGAGAATTAGAACAGGTTGAATTCAGATTGAAGACATTACGTGACAATCTCAAAAACAAGATCCAAGATGCCACAGAATCAGAGAAAGTTGTGCGTGCGGCGACTGCCAGGTCACCGGAGGATTTCACCAGAACTCTCGAAGAGGCCGAGAAGGAATTGGAGGAACTCAAGAATGAGGCTGGCGTGTATGCGGGATATCGAAGTTATATGATGAAAGCCATTGCACACGCTGAAAAAACGAAGACTTGCAGAACTTGTACTCGTGAGTTCGGATCAGCAGAAGACATTCCTGCGTTCACGCACAGGCTTAAGCTGGCAATACAGAAAGCCTTGGATCAAATCGACCCTGATGGGATGGCGAAAGCTGAAGAGGAAGTCGAGGCTATGCGACGAGCATCGACGCATTATGCCACCTGGCAGCATCTTTCTACTACGGAGATTCCAGAACTCCGAAAAGGAGAACAGCAGCTCAGTTCCAATCGTGAGATCTTGCTTTCAAAATTTGAAGAGCATGATCGAGTTGTAGCAGAAAAGGCAGAGCAGAAGAGAGACGTTGAATCCATCTCAAAAACAGTCTCTACGATTACAAAATACAATGCTGAAATACATGCTTTCGAGAGACAAATCCAAGATCTAACCTCTAAGCAATCACAGCAAGGCATTACAAGGACCCTGGAAGACATCCAGGAAGATATGACTCGAGTTAGCGATAGAATGAGAGTGACCAAGCAGTCTCTAGTCAGGTTGAGCAAAGAGAAGGAAGCGACACGAACAGAAATTGCCGAACTCGATCTTAAGCTGAGAGATTTACGTAATGAGTCTAGCTCTTCCGATTTCCAACTGGAGCGCAAAGCAGGCTTTCTAGCTCGTGTCGAAGAAATCAAAGCTCATAACAAGAAGCTCCGCGAGACCATGAGTAAAGCAGACGAGGATTTGCAAGCTTTGGAGCCTGAAATTGCTCAAGCTAAGGCTAGATATGAGGATGTGGCTGAGCGTACTCAGGCCCGCGAATCGGAGGTGCAGCGTGATGCGTCTACCTTGTCTGATCACGTTCATCAGCTTGACTTGTCAACCGAACAAATTCAATCATATGTTGAGAGAGATGGTCCTCAACAATTGGAAAGTACACAACAGGAAATCCAGAACATAGAGGCGGATATTTCGCAGGTGGAGGGGGAACAAAACAAGATCACCGCTGAAATCAACCATATTGCATCACAACTCCATGATAGCGAATCTACACGACGGCAATACTCAGATAATTTACGTTATCGTCAAGAACTTCGGGCTTTACAATCTGTAGAAGCCGAGATCCGGCATCTTGAATCACAAAATGCGGATGTAGATCGCAGTCGCTTCCAACGCGAATCCGAACGCTTGACGAAGAGATACAATGAGTTATCTGCTCGGCAAGCTGGGAAAATGGGTGAAATGAAAGAAAAGGACGTTCAACTACAAGGTCTTCTTGCCGAGTGGGACACATCTTACAAAGACGTCGCACGGCAATATCGAGAAGTTCACATCAAGGTTGAAACCACAAAAGCTGCTGTAGAAGATCTTGGACGCTATAGCAGCGCGCTTGACAAAGCAGTGATGACCTACCATAGCTTGAAGATGGCCGAGATCAACCGCATAATTGAAGAACTCTGGCGCGAAACATACCAAGGCACTGATGTCGATACTATCTTCATCCGATCAGATAACGAGAACTCCACCGGCACCAGTAGATCCAGCACCTCCACCACATCCAATCGCTCCTACAATTATCGCGTTTGCATGGTCAAATCAGACACCGAAATGGATATGCGTGGACGCTGTTCCGCTGGCCAGAAAGTCCTCGCCTCGATCATTATCCGTCTAGCTCTCGCCGAATGTTTCGGTACAAACTGTGGCTTAATCGCGCTCGATGAGCCAACTACAAATCTTGATCAAGATAACATTCGAGCGTTAGCTAATTCTTTGCACGATATCATCAAGACTCGTCAAAAGCAGGCGAACTTCCAAATAATAATCATCACGCACGATGAACAGTTCTTGAGAGAGATGGGATGCGCAGAATTTGCCGATTACTATTATAGGTGTTTGAGAGATGAGAACCAGAAGAGCATTATTGAAAAGCAGAGCATCGCGGCCATTAGAGCATAGAGATCCTGACTGACCAAGTGATCTTCATCGTCCGAGATAGAGGATGGAGCAATACTCTCGATGTATTATTGGACTTTTCACAACGACTTCGTGACGGCGCATATCTTGTTGTGGGAAACGGAAGGCGTAGTGCTTCATATGAGAACATTTGCCTCATTTGCTTGTACAAGACGAGTTTTCGTGTATCGATACTCACATTTGCAGATTTAGCGAATGGCGCTGGGTGGAATAGGAACAATCTATCTAATTAGGGACATGAAGAGGTCTTGCTTACAGTATGATTTCGAGCTTCAAAAAAAATCACATGATAACCAATAGTTATCGGATATTCAAATACTTTTTAACTAGAGAACAAAAGAAATTCCACAGATTACAGACTCTTCCTACGCGGATCTAAAGTCATTCAATGGACCTAGCTTACAAGTACATCATTGATACTCTTTGTCGTCAACTACGAATCTACTACTTAATTTCAAGAACACGGCGCATATGCAGATCAGATTCCTTACCATCGTATCCGAGCCCCCGGCAGAACCAATGTGAGTACTTTGGCATCTATATTGATATTTGAGAAGAAAGAAAACACACCACCCACCGAAAACTGACCAGCAGATTCCCCAGTCCTCCTGTAGGGGCTCCCCGCTATGGTTTTCCTTTCATCCTGTTGCCCTCGTCGTCCTCGCATATCAGTACCATCCCGTCCCGTCCTTATGACCTATCTGGAAGACTTTCAGGTCGTACGTAGCCTTTCGAAGCACCATTGCCTGTGTCGTGAACCGTAGAACCAAATCCCCCCTCGATGTAAAGGAGCGCTAGAAAAGTGAGGTAAATATTCCACTCACAAATCCTCAGTCGTGTACATGTTTCACTTGCCTTCGTTTGTGATCTCGACACAGTCAAACTCGTCTCAATTCAATCCAGCATACTCCATAGATTGACCTCAACTGCATCTCTCAATTTGATTCCTCGTTCTCATACTTGATTGATAACACATAACCTTTCCCACGTCGCTGCTGCGTGATTGAAACAACACGTCGTGATCATCAAACTGAGTGTCCGAGGACAGCTACAGTAGCCAGTACAGATCGGATCACATATCTTCTTTCCGTTCAGGTCAAGGCTTGAACATTCGCTATTTCTTCTCACATCTCTTCTCCCTTCTCCTCGCTTCTGCTTCTGCTTCTGCCTTCTGCTTCTGCTTCTCCTTCACGAATTTCGAACTTCACCATTCTGCTCTTGTCGTGGCCTGAAGTCGAAATCTGAATTTCAGAATAGAAGTGAGTGGAATCGAAGTTCGAACAACTTGTATTCTCATTACAACACATACACTCTTCTCCTTTTGGCTATTCTTTCCGGATCTGAACGCATTCGACTTCATCCTCGATTCTTCACAACGGTCTTGCGATAGCAACGAAACTTGATACATCATTTAAGAAGAGACATTGTCACCTCTTGCTCGTTGCAATAATCTTCAGTCTTCTGACAAACTGATTTTCTGATTCGAAAAGTCATGTCTCAACAACTCCAAATCACTCAAAGTGAGGCTGTCGGTCAGGGGTCCAAGAAGAGAAATGATGAGATAGTCCTCGAACATAACGACTCGACCGACTCTCTAGCAACCATATCGCAATATCCTGAGTATGACGTATTCGATGATGATGTCGCCGTCGGCCAAGAGCCTTCTGGTCAGCTCGAAGTTATTCAGACTGAGAAATCAGCAGCGGGTCTCCACACAGGCAAGCAATTCTCAGAAAACTTCTCTCAACCCTCACAACACAGTATAACTGGCATTTTCCGTGGTCAGGCATCATCTGGAACGAATGAACAAAGCACAAAGATCACAGAAAAGCAAGAGCTTCTTTCGAAACATGACCAATCCTCATATATTGCATCGAACACCCCCAAAGCTGGCTCTTCTAACGTTATCAATCACAAGGAAATTAAGGCTAATGGTAAAGAAACACAACAAAGGAATATTGACGTCGGAAAAGAGTTACATGAACAATCGCACCAAGCGGGTCTTACCAAACGTGGGGAGGTTAAAGTCGAAGACGCCGAGAAGCAATGCTGTCATCATAAACCTGAGGTTGGTGGCTGTGAAGAACAAGTTGCAGAGCAGACGAACAAACCTCATAAAGAGCAAGGACCGTCTAAAGACATAAAGAGTCCTTACCTTGATCATATTGAAGACACAACTTCTCATCTTGAAAAAGACGCTGTCAGGAAAGGAGAAAATGAAGTGACAGATCATGGACATACTCATTCGAATACAATTACCACTCTTGAAGATCAAGCAGGTGACCAGAACATCAGGCAAGATTTGGTGAACTTACTTGAACAAATTGAAGAATTTATCAACGACGCTGAATACCGTCGCCATTGCAGAACCTCCAGTGATACCAGTGAAGAACAAACCGTCGGACGGCAAGACGTGGAACAAGACGAGTTAGGTCCAAGCAAACTAGGAGAAATCGGAGAACTAGGCACCGCTCACACGCACGAAACAAACTCGCAATCTGAATTATCTCCCTCTTTTTTCTCTTCTCTTTCTTGTTCTTCGTCCACACCGGTAGCTGAGAGAGCTTCACCTAGTGGACCAGTGGCAGTAGCAGCCCGGTCAGCAAGCAGTGGTTCATTCGTCGCACAACGCATTGCCGAGATCGAACTTCAAGAGCGACAAAGAGCAGAACGCAGACGAGCTCAAAGTGAACAATCAACACCTGAGAAGGGAGACGGCATCGGGCCCCTTCTATCAGACTCGCAACACAGCATTGCGATCAAGGAGCAAGGTCTTGAAATAAAGCCAACAACTCTTGAAGACGAACAGCAAGAAGTTTTGCCCACTGAGAGAGGCCAATCAGCCCAGAGTGAACACTTGGCATCTGAGAGTGGTGACAATATTCAACCACGAGAGACAAACAAGCCAGAGTCATTGTCAGAACAAGAACGAGGACTGATAGCAACCACAAAGGGATAATCCAAAGCAGACAATCAAGCCAAGACTGAACAAGAGCGTCACACAATCCAACTTCGAAATGAAGAACGCATAAGACAGTCAGACATACCAGACTTGCCATTACCAACGCTTCCCCTTCCAGCCGTCCTCAAACCGACAAATCACGAGCGGGCTACAACTGCGCCTCTGCCAACGAGAAGTTCTGTTTCTGGGCTGCTACAATCCGAAAACCAGACACCTCCGCCTTTGCCAATTCGCTCTACTCTTCGCGAAGTCAAGAACATCTGCGCCACAGTCACGCTCTCCGATGAACCAGAGGCGCCGCAAGCCAACACACGACCGGTATCTCGTCGTCGCCAGGCCAGCCTCTGGGGAGGAGTAGAATCAGCAAGAGAGAGAAGGATGAGGGCGGCAGCTACCGCCACCACCAACATCGAGCTGGGCGATCTCTCGATCTATGAGAGGTGGCCCGAGGCCGCGAGGCGCGCCGCCAAGCGCAACTCGCGGATCCTTGACAAGTTATCCGCCGGCGTTCCCCTTGTGCCATGGGAGCGTGCCAACCAGGCTGTGGCTGCTAACGCAGCGCCCTCTTCGGTCGCTCCCTCGGTCCACTCTGTGGCCGAGCGTTCCATCACTCGTGGCGGCGATGTGATGGACGCATGGCAACACTCATCAAACAGCCTCCTCATTCGCCATGATACCGTGGCCCGGCCTTGGTGCCCTGCTTTTCCTTTGGATAAGCAGAGGGCACCCCGGGAATTCATGAACCCGGCAATCAGGGATGAGGAGGCTGCCTTCGAGCTAGCTTTCGTTCACCAGAACATCGCTGGCGTCCCCGACAATCGCGGCGTCATAAGACAGTCCGCGTGGTGTCCCGTTCACGGGCACCTCGAGTATAGCCAGGAACCAGGCTTGCTCGCCGTGGGTGACGTCAGTCGTGTGTCTGGTGGGAGCGGCTTTGGAAGGAGTGGAAGGGGCCGTCGGTGGTTCTCATTGTTGGTGGCGGTAGGAGCTGTCGTGGTCGTGGTTTTGGTGGTATTTGCTGCCCTGGGGGCAGTAAACAGGTGGTAGGGAGGACAGGGGAGGGGTGGAGGGGGGAGGAGGACCTGGATCTCGTGGTTGTGTTTTCGGTTGGGGTGGGCGGCGGTGATGTTGTCTGGTTTTGAGAACGTATGAATGAAAGAGAATGATAATTTGATGAATCCTCTTCTAGAACCCATTTCTACTTGAACATGATGAATTGGGTTTCCTTCATGTTTTAGTGATCATTCACATCCTTCAATCGACATTTGGCACGCTAATTCGCAATCCCATAACTGCCACAGCCATCAATGAACGAAACGTCAAAAACAGAGGAACCGAACACTTAACGACGTATAGTTGAAGAAATACCATGAAAAGATCGCAAGATTGAGTAGTCATCTAAGATCAGCATCGCCTTCATACTGTAGCTCAACAGGACATATATGCATGCATGTTGTTCAAAAGCTCAAGTAATCATGTTTCGGCGAATCCGAAATCCTAAACAATACACCCTGGTTGCGCCTTCCTGATATGAAGATGTTATCCAAGCATATCGTCAATTGATGTCCCATAAGCGAGACGGAAACAAGTTCTTGGCTTTCTGGTTGACATTTGTAGCCGTTTTCCTGGCGTTGATCTTTGGTTTGATCCAGTCAATTGCTGGTATCATTGCTGCCATAGAAATTTGAGCTTCACTCAGTAGCAGATAATTCGAGACATGTATAAATCGGAAGACATGGATCAAGTGTCCCGACAAGGAGTACAGTACTGGGACTTCAATAGGAAAGGGGGATGCGGTGGGGCACGGAAATTGCTCGCGTTTCCATTTGCTGACTAAGATCACCGCTACTTTGGACCTACAAAGTCCTAGATGATTGTCGTCCATGTATCTAATCGTTCCCTTTGAGAAAGGGCTCATAGGTAACATGATATTACTACTAGCAAAGGGGATGAATGAGGGAGCTGTCTTTAAGAGACGGATGTGACCACATTGGTAACCTCAGGTCATTTCTCTACCAGATTAGAACACCAGTTCATAATTACTCCCATTGGCTTTATATACGATGTAAATCCGTTTTGAACGAGAAAGACTTTTGGAGTAGATGGGAGTTTAGACGCTGTATCTTTCTTCGAATGAGAATCAGAGTGATGGGTATTAATTGAAGTGCAGAAGCTAGTATCTTGTGTTTTTAACATCCTGGTCAATTTCCACCTGAACAGAGTTCTGTATGCTCCGAAATAGTAGCAGAGATGAGCTGCTCATCTCGTGCTGTTTCATATGCAATCAATCAATCACCCGTACTTCCAGTTTCCGCAGTATATGCCGTAGTTGTTCGTATGACGATCCAATTTCATGAACTTTTCAAGTTAATCATTTCCTCTTCCTCACTCTGGGGGGTCGCTTGACTATAGCACTTCGGCGAGAATGCAGTGCCGGTGATGAAGCTATGACACTGTAGCCTGCAGAGGTGATCGATCGTTGTCTTGGTCCCGAGGACGCTGGATCTTCTGGCTCGGACTCCATTGACTTTAATGGGAGAGAGCTTGGGTGATATTCCTCCACCAACATAGCCAATTGGGACTCAAGGGTGCTGCTACCAGAGGTGACACATTGTAATCGAGATAGAAATTGACGCTGTCTGCGACGAGCCGCAAATGCCATCGGTAATCTTGTCGATGAGGCGGGTGTATGTGATAGCGACGAGAGTGTGTAGGTGAGAGCTGGAAGTGAGGAAGAGTATGACGAGCTGCAGTCACATGAACTGTAGTTCGCATGGTTTGAAGCAGGTTCGTCGAATCCTTCATCTTCTGGTACTGGAGTAGATCGAGGCTGGTATTCGATAGTCGGAGCATCAAAAGGCGAGTGGTTATCGAATTGATTTGTTAACGTATCTATCGAAGGGCGACGAGGTTGATCGGACATCGAATCCAGAGAGGACGCTCGCGAGTCGAACCGTCCGTCGCGGGTCCGTCTGTGTGATTGTGGCGATGAGCAACGCGATGATGAAGGTGAGAGCGTGGCTCTTTCATTTTCGAGGGGATCGAGGCTGGGTTGCGCATAGAGTCTGTTTGCAGAAATTGTCGAAGATGCCGACAAGAACGAGAAATCTTCGAACATGATGGCGCCCTCAACTATCTGATGATTATGGAACCTGAATTCGTGACGAGGGCTGTCGGTGATCAGCTACGACCTTGGTAGACCGATACCATCAAGTTTGAAGTGGCTATTTGTTGGCGAGATCTTGATCAATGATGTCCGTGAGATGCCCTGTTTCGGTCGCAAGGACAAAATGTACAGTAGTTGTCGGACGTGTTGGAAGGTCTGGAGTATAGCGGATTGGAAGACTGGTAATACAATGAGACAGGTTCACGGGAAGAGGCCCGACCACGCAGTTGATATACTCTGCACTACCACAGCGACCTCCAGCAGCACGAGTCAAGGGAGTTTCGGTGCGGAATTAGGGCCCAAGGTAACAAATCAGAGCAGAGAGGAGCGACTGAGACTTTAGCCTAGTCGGGGGGACTCATGGTTCTGACAGCAGGACAATGGACCATGGAAAAAGGCACCAATCGGCCAAACAAGAGGCCTATTACTCTGAGTACATGGAGACCAACATTAGCGACCATACCTTTCATTACTCTAGTACCGTCACTACCGTTCCAATGGGCTTTACGTTATGCCTACACAGGTAGTATTGGGGCTTTTCCGGCAAGCAAACCCAGCTTGGCTCATTCTTACATACAATGTACTATGGTACCATAGTACCCATAGGTAAGGTACCTCGTACAGTACTATACAGAATACTACCTAATCAGACGAAGTGGTCCTCGATCATTCCTGCTCCCACACGCTATTATACTTACTCAGAGTAGAGTAGTACGAATGAAAATACGGTACGGCCGTGTACTCTGTACAGCCAGATACCTGCTCTGACTTGTGAGTAGCCTCCTCCCTTGAGGCGCACCACTCTGGTGGATTAACGCTACTGGACTTAATCACTCCTTTGTCCTTGTCGCACCGGTCAGCACTCCATTCAATTATCTTACTTTTGGCTTGAGAAGTGGAATGAGCAAACAATCCGCTTCTGGCCTCGCTTACGATGACAATGAAATAGCAGGCGCGGCAAGAATGAGCAATAATCTGGCTGGTGCCATTAGACGATGGGAGGCTTTTGGCTTAGGCTGATTTCCTCCATATTCTGAGTACGCTTCCATCAAATGATACGAGACAAATGAGCAGGAATGTTCAGAGCAACTATCGAGCCAATCGCTGTCGTCCATCGTTTTGCCCCGGACGCAAACGCGACGGGCTTCGAGCAAGGAATCGAGTCACGGTGAGAGACCAGAGCGGCCTGGCATGATTCACATGGAGACGAATAGTTCTGTAACTGGTTCCTGCGAGTACAATAGCGCGCGCCTTGGGCGTAGTTTCGGGTTGGGTTTACTATTCTCTGGAAATCGTGCTACCTATTCAACGGTAGATCGGAAGAGACCTTCAGCTGGGATCAGGAGAAGAGCCAGGCAGTACACCAGCAGAAAAGGCTTACCCGGTGAAAGAGGTAATGATGGGCATTCTTTCAATTTCAGCCCTACCAATAGCAAGACAACCCTCACGTTCTTCTAATATCAAAGCGGTTCACCAACAACTTCATTCCATTATATTTTATATTTTCCTTCTTCGTTTTCCGCTTCTCGGCAACTTTCGTCCAGTAGAGTTGTAGAACGATCTTTCGGAATTTCCGGCAACAGACTGGGCGGCGAACAAACGAAGGTGTTCTATTTGTCAATCTAGCTCTAATCATGGTACAGTACAATGCAGCACTGTTAGCGCCCATTGATTTCAAGCGGATACATGTCTTACCTTCGGTATACCAAGGGTTGGCCCAAGATATGCGCGTCGAGGAGATACAGATTGTCACTGGAGATGGAGATGCAGATGAAGCCAATCGTAACCTACTTGAGGCTCACATTCAGAAAGCCTCTTATCACTGGATCCAACGATGGCTTCCACCAACGGCCTAAAATAAAAGACTCTCTGTGCTCCAACTATGATGTGGAAACACTACGTGACAACCATCTCTTCTTGACAAGCACAGCCAACGGTGTCTCGATTTCTTACCGCGTTACAGTCTTGCATTGTCTGGTAGACTCCAGGGACAATGCCGGGTGCATGGCAGGAGGGAACAGAACGTCGCTCGAGAGGCAAGGAAGACGGCTGATCTGGAAGAGGCATGTAAGCAAAGACACTGCGCATTTCTGAGACACGGCCGTTGCGTCTGAGAACGAGAGACATCAAGAAAGCAGTCCGTGTCGAATACGAAAAACGGTATGTCTGCATTAGACATCATGAAGGAACCGAGAACCTGGTTCGAGTTAAAGTATCTCGTCCTACGGGATAACAGACCGCCATCGAAACAGCGGCAAGCAAAAGATTATTGGATATCGCTTGGACCAGAATCCCAATAGCACGGGTCTTGACGTTACTTCGCGCCATCTGAGCACATCTCGCTAGAAACCCCCTCTCCGTATCATACGCACTGATCTGTAGGGGATGCGGGAAGAGATCCACGATCGGTATTTTTGACTACGTATGTATTTCCCGATCTCGCTTTAGTTTCTGTGTCAGCACCAAGCGAATAGCTACAGGCCATCAATCGCCCGTGCTTGGCGGTCTAGACCGAGTCTCCTGACAACCACCAAACCTACAACAGAACATCACTTGCTGTGATCTTAGGTCTTCTCATTCTTGGCTTATCCTGCTGCCTTTTTATCTCAAACACAAGCCACATTCATGATTCAGATCTGGGACTTCCCAGCTTTAGGTTGTTGCTTCTCGTTTGCGTTTCTCCAGACACTCTACCATCAATCGATGGTCGAGATCTTCGTACTCTAAACTCGATTCAGCACCTGTCATGACCCTCTACTCGATCGTTTAGATATGACACTATTCAAACGTTCCTCCAGTATCATCTAAAATTGACTTTTTTTCCGACAATGTTTTGTTGAAGAGCCACACATCCCTGCCTCTCAGGCAACCGATCCTCAAATGCCCATTTACTAAACCCGAATCCATCATCTCCATACCATATCCTGTCTACTCTTCATGGTTTTCTAGCGTCCCAACATGTATCCAGTCGTGTCTCTACGTTCCAACCGCATCAAGTTTCCCAAATTGAAAGGGAAAGACCACAATGTGGTATTCGATCCTCTTCGTTCCGAATTCGATTTTCTCTTAGCTCAAACTCCTTCTCCCTAACCCATGGACCAAAGACTTATCTACATAGTAGAAAGCTGTGGGTCGATTCTCGAATCCCCAGAATTCCAAAGTGGAGTGTGAAGTATCTTCATGACACGGTATCTACGCCAAATCTAGATCTCAAACCCTGAAAAGAATATCTTCTCAGCTACAATGTCTTCTCAGCTACAATGGCATTCTTTCCCGTTCGTCGTCTTTCCGTCCGGCTGGAGTGAGTTCAGCTTCCAGCCAACATGACAACACAATCCCTAGGTACATAATTAACATACGTACTCTCATGGCATCGGCCCGAAAGACCTAGCGAGGTACAGTATCTATTCAGCTCGATAGGAAACACCCCGATTCGATAGTCTTGCCTCCAAATCTTGTTTCGATTGCTCAGCAAGTTTTATGGTACAGGATATGCATACTGTATCCCATTACAATCCCCTCTGTTTATTTCAGTTTTTTTTTTTGGTTTTCTCCTTCTTCCTCTCTTCTAATTATCTCGAGTCAATCCCCCTATCAAAAGCGAGCCCACTCACCTCTCAACTCTCCATCTCCATTTCCATCTCCATTTCCATCTCCATTTCCATCCCCAATGTTACCCTACCATTGCCGCAAATATTACAGTACCATGCACATTTTCATCTCTAAACATTCGCGAAAGTAGACCATTTCTACATGAATATCTCCCGCAGGATCTAGAATCCAGAATCTAGAATCACATCAGATGAAAAGATCTCACGAGGCAGCAAGAAGACAAAAAGATCTATTTCCCTTGGATTTGATCCTCGATCCAAGTCCAAGCTATAGTCAGATTAATAACAAAAAAAATATGATATGATCCAGAACTTTCAGATATTATGATCATTATACCAGTCTCGTTGGTTTTCGAGGGAAGGTAAGAGAGTTTCTGTAGAAAGAAAGAAACTCTCTTGCCTTCCTAAGTACCTAGGTAATTACCTAGGTACAGTAGGTTGGTAGGTAGGTAATTACACATATCCATAGTTAGGTCAAATCCAGATCCAAATAACAATGATAACTTACAATAAACAAACTCCTTTACCATCTACATACAGTACCATCTCTCATCCAACTAACATCATACTGTAACTAGGTTAGGTACATGTACGTAAGTAAGTAAGTAGCACCAATGATATCAATTCATTATACTGTAACAGACTATATAGTTACTACCTACTTACTCTACATATCCTACACACCATATATATTGTGAAATGCCATTTCTTCTCAACAACTATTGGAGACTCAAGTTCATTGTATGGTTTTCAAATAAGTTGTGGTCTTCCTGGTTAATCTGGAAGGTGCGCTTATTTCCTTGCATCTACTGCAGTCGCTTGTTTTCAGGGTTATTTTCTTTTGAAAGCTCGTACCATTCAAACGCTGCTCCTTTTTTTCCCCTTCTTGTTTACCGGACAGGTTCAAGATTTGACGCGTTTGTTACTTTATATATCCTAATACAGTGTAGCTACTTACTTCTGTCTATGCGCGTGACAATCTAAACATCACCCTCTCGAATTCTGTTCCTCCTCCTGATCTCCATCCATCTACTCAAATGGCCCAATTCCAAGAAACTGATCCTTCTATACATTCCACTTGGATTCCCAATGATGATCGGTTCCCATTCGGTTTCGTTCCTCTGCAAAGATGGTGGAACTCCTTGTCCATTTTCATCGGCGGCGGCAGCGATACTCGCCCTCAGACTACGTTCCAATCTTCTTGGTATCATCCTTACAGTCCGAAATCTGATAAGAGTCGCGATCAAGAAGGCTGTTAGACCCAAGAGAACGCCCGCTACAATCCCAGATGCAAGCCTTGCTCCGATTCTCCTTTCCACGCCGCTGCATGTGGCTGTTGCACAGGCACAAAAAAGATAGCCGAGGCCTTGAACCATCATCAATCCGGCCGTGACTCGGGGATGACAGGAGTAGTTTGTCTTTCTTTCATTTCCTACTTTCTGTTGTTGATAATCCCTGGTCTTCTTTTTCATAGCGGGTTCATGTAGATCGCTAACATCCCAAGTTTCCATGATCAATCCCACACCCTCGGCAATCGCTAGGTTGGTCAGAAAGCCGATGACTGCGGCCATGACACTAGGCCAGGCTGAACTTAAAGGCGGTCCACTTGCTGTCAGAGTATATGCTAGTGCCGCAAGAGGTAAACAAACTGCGAACACTGCTCTCCGTATAAGGTGAGACGACATGGTTACTCTTCTTTCAAAAGTCATGGAATCTGTTCGTTGTGGATGATGCCGGGCACGAGAAAAGTAGGACGCTTTTTGAAACGGAATAGCTAGGAGACTGCCGACGGCCATAGAGAAGACACAGAGGCCAACGTAGATGGGATGCAACTTATAGTACTTGGACGTCAGAGCACCGAGGAGCTGTCAAGGAGTCAGTGAGCTCTTTTCATGGTGACAAGAGGTTCCTGACTCACCATTAGAATCAGGGTAAACTGCGCCTGTACCCATGCTAGGTATATGGCTAGGACCAAGAACCCCGGTTGTTTGAGCATCTGCAAAGACAGCTCAAAACCTGCTTTGACTTCTTCACCCCACCACAAAGGACCTCTTTCTTTCAAATGCATCTTAATTTCGCCTCTTGCTATTCTTGTCGTGCTGTGTCCACCACTTTTCACGATCTCAGCTATCGTGCGTCGATAAGCAGCCCTTCTTGTCTCAGGGGTCATAATATTGATGAACATGGTGAGCATGACAAAAAATACAGACACCCAGAACCCCCATACAATGCTTGTAGAATTTACGATGGCGGCTCCGATCAGGAAACCAATGCTGATACTCCCGATAGTGCACCAGGACCACCATCCTAGCCACAGGCCCATTCCACCGCCGTCTCTTCGAACATCACTATCGAAAACTAGTTCTTGGTGTGGATTCGCACTCATAAGAGATGCTCCAAATAGATCCAAGAGCGTCGTCACGAAATTGATGGCAGCGAACCCAAGTACAAAGCCAGTCAAGGCACGACAGGAGAGTAATAGGGAACGCCATTTTATTTGATTCGGCCCACGTATAGCTCCTACAACAATACCTTGTGGGATTTGTAACGGCAGTGCAACTCCCAAAGCTGCAACAGTATAACATTTCCTTCCATGAAGGAGCGGTAGTGGCCAAAAGAAGAGTGTGGGAATTGCAAGACCCAGATAAAGAAATGCGTTACCCCATATAACCCAATGATGTAAGTCGGCTATGATATACTGTATAGCTGGAACTTCGCCTGCGTATATACCAATGATGATTCCCAAAAGTGCTGTGTTGATACAGGTGAGAGTTGCTATGTACCGCTTCCGATGGTTATGACAATCTCTTGCAATTGGTTTGTGAGCATGAGAGTGATTGAGACTAATGTGATGACTTCCCAGGTCAATATAGCGAGTGTTGTGGAGATCAAAGCGGTTGTCGTCATCATCCGAATTGGCTTTTGAATCTCTTTGACGATATTCGAAAGCTGTATTGGCGCCCTTTTCATATGGCTGAGCAGTAATAGTATCAAAGCATTCCTCCTCGTTTTCGTCAAGCTCTGGGCTGCGCCTCGTTTCGAATATGCCCTCCCCAGCCTCCCGCCATGACTCTCTACCAGCTCTCCGAGCTTCGCGGTTCCTAAGGCGACCGAGCTTGTTGGAACTTGTGCGAGGCTGTATGGGAACTTGATTCTGAGACCGAATGTAATCTTTGACCTCTGATTTGCTGAGACGCTGAGATTCTCGAGTAGGGCGCCTTTGGACATGATCGATTCGTTCTTTGGAAGGAAGTATTGCTTGCTTAGGCATATTCGGTATACTGAACTTTCCGAGTCGTGATGACTGGGGGTTCCTTGCGGCGTACTTCACAGGGTAAGCGAAATCTCTGAAAGCAGCCCTGGGCGGAGTTGAAGATTGGTTTCGCGCTTCAGGGTGATGTACCGGCTCTATCACGTCAAGCCACTGAGCTGGAAGAATATGGGAAGAGTCCGGAGCGTTCTCTAGGCTTCGATTGGCTGATCTGGGCACATGGCTAGCTGTTGTGGTGGGCGAAAGGGTAGGCGGCGGGGAGCTGTTCCGCCTCTCCGTCAGTATTCCAAGGCTCTGGGTCTCGTTTATCTCGTTTGCCACCAAGTCAAGTCCATTTTCTTGTGCTGCCGCAAGCCGGTGTGCCAATAGAATGGCCTCGTCTAAAAGGCTCTCAAAATCCAGGATCGTCTGAGAGAACATATTCGAGATCTCGTGGGTATCTCGACGTCGTGGAGCAAGACTTCCAAGTGAGATCTCGGGGGAAAGCTGCTGGCTCGGTATAACTGACTGAGGTGGGACGTCCGACACTGGCTGATTGGAGACCAAGGTCTCATTCGCGTTATAAGACTGGTCAGTTGACTTCTCAACAGAGTCGGAGGCATCTATCGAGGTATTAGCATCATTCTGTATGACAGTATGTACGAACCGGAAATAGTTATACCCTTTTGTTTCAAGAACTCGCCTTGATATGTAGATTTTGAAGCCTCTGAAAGATCTCTCATAGGATTCTCTTGTTCTGAAGAAGCTTTACAATTCGATTTGGGACCAGGGCTGGCAGGAAGAAGAGGTATTCCGCGTGAAGGGTGATAGCCCCAGGCGACTTGTAGGGCGCGTATGCGGCTGGCAAGGTCAGGCACAGAGATATGGACGGAGACTCTAGGAGAAGTAGGAGAAGCCGAAAGTCCTCTTCCAGACATGGCTGAGAGGGAAATAAGAATAGGTTTCTAGGTGAATGGACTTACGAAACCGCCTGGCTAGAAGAATAAAAACGCGCCTTGAGGCCTGTTCAAGTAGGATGGACAGGTTTCTGCACTCACCAAGTCTGTCTTGTTGATTGAAATTTGTATTCTTCGTCAGGACAGTCGCAACTTCCTCCAATGAATCAGAAAGATTCCAACTACATGTGCTTCCGTTCCGCAATAGGGGGTGATTGTTGATAAATTTTCGCGAATATATGCAAACTAATAGAGTGGCGTCAAGATTAGCTGTTCAGAGAGCAGCGAGAATCAAATTGAGAAAAAGCCATCACAATCTCGGGGCAAGCTGTTAGCATTCAATTAAGACCAATCGAGCGTGATTTTCAGGCGATGATGACATTCTGTTACATTGCCCAAATCGTAAATCATATATGAGCATTGACGACATTGAGAGCTGTAACCCAATAGAATGATTAGATCAAGTAACGGACGCTTCAAATGCATGCTTTCGCCGTGACTCATGAGCAACAAAATTCAGCAATTACGCGACGCCGACAAGAATCGATCGTGTCTGTGTTATCAACAGTGAAGCCAGCTTCGTCAATGGACCCCACCACCGCCAAATGCTCCTTTGCGACGGCTAGATTTCTCGTTAGATTCAGGTGTGATCTCAGGGTCGGCAACTATGAGGTTGTCTGATCTATATGGCTCTACCTTTACATGCCTGAAACTTCTGGCACTGACATGATTCTCAAAGAGGACATCCAAATCAGCATAGGTGAGTCCTTTGGGCTCGGGTAGGCGGAAGTATGTCCAAATGAGACCGAGAAGATTAGTGCCGGCCCAGAAGAATGCCGTCCTACCACGCCAGCCCAAAGCATCTGGATTGATCATACGTGGCATGATGGCTCCTTGAACGATAGCAGCGACGTTGTAAACATTCCTTGCAAGCACGACCGTCTTGATCCTCAGTCTCGTTGATGGAAGCTCTGCCACTAGCGAGTAACAGACTGGTCCAACAGTGATATCGTAGGTAAAGGTAAGAAGAAGGAGGAGGGCACCAGAAGCCCATGCATACGGTGAACCCGCAAAAAAATCGGGTATACCCACTCCACCGATGACCATCAGAATAATGAACATAGCAACCTGACCCCACAAGTATAATGTTCGTCGACCAAAATGAGGCATCAGGAACCAAGAAGCGGCAGTGCCAACGAAACCCATAGCACTTTGGCCGATGCCAAGGGAGAAAGCATCGCTGACAGTGAGGCCAGCCTGCTCCATGAAGTAGGTCCCCCATCCCATCATTGGAGAGCCAGATGTTTGTTGAATGAGCCATGTCATACACGTCAACTCGGTGCGTCGGCGGTCAACACCCTTGAAGCAGTCCCAATAGGTAGTGCCGGCTATTTGTTGGATTTCTAACTCGTTTGTGTATATCATCATTGCGATGGTATCCTCGAGGTTGGAATCCTTGTTCTTAGGCGATGTAAGCCTCGTCAGGGCTTTTCGAGCGTCATCTATTCTACCATGGCGGACTAACCACCAAGGCGATTCCTAAGCTTATCAGCAGGGGCGAGCACAAACGTCTTCTGGTCAAAACCAGATACGGAAGCCGAGACGGGAAGCTTACAGGTGCCAGGAATGAAATAATCAGGATAGGGATCGGCCAGATCCACTGAATAGCATAGGGAATACGATAGGCCCACTGGTCCGTACCATTGGCAAACCCTTTCAGGACACCAGATGCAATCAATTGGCCTATAACCCAGCACAAGTTTACATAGGTTGTTAAGTATGGCCGAAGAGTCACAGGTGTCACCTCAGCAGCATATGTGACAGTCAAAGTCTGGAATACACCCCTCCGAAAAATCAGCGAAGTTGAACTTGCAAAGGCGATATGGTTGTTTGCTTACCAGGGGAGTCCGGATAAGATATAGCCAGCAAGCAGCATATTGACATTTGCTGCAAAGAATTGGACAAAAATGAAGCACATAACCGCAATGAGGGCCCCAATCATAGTCATTCTATAACCGATGCGTTCGGAGACAATACCATTGCACATGAGACCAATGATCTGAGCGGTATAAGTGCCATTGGTCAAAGCCGATTGCCATTTTGCAGGAACCTGGTAAGACGTGACGCCATTGTGGATTGATGGCTTTCCATATTTCTTTGAAAATGACGGGGTCCCATAAAAATTCGCGAGCAGCCATGTATCATAACCTGCGTCGAGGGTTAGAGATAGTTGAAAAGCTTGGCCAATAATCAGGAAACACCAACGCACCTTCCATTATAACGGCTAAAGAAAGGCCAAACGAAAAGAATATTGCTCTCGGGTAGAGTCGACACCCTTCCAGAAAGCCCATCTTACGTTCAGTCTCGGCGGCGGCTTTTGCGTCTGCAGTGAGCTCGGCCAGATTAGGTACGGCAACAGACATCCTGCGTAGGGTGTCATCTTTTTGGTTGAGAATCCCGTCATTGGACCTGTCACCCTCAGCAGAGACGGATCGTGCCGGCACCACTGAAGAGCGACGACGGACTGCATCGTGACCGGTATTTGTATTGGCAACATAATGGGAAACGCTTGCGTGGCGTGCGCGGTAGTTGCCCTTCTCCTCGTCTTCGGCGAAGCTCAT
The DNA here is from genome assembly GCA_001006345.1 of Phaeomoniella chlamydospora. Taxonomy (NCBI): domain Eukaryota; kingdom Fungi; phylum Ascomycota; class Eurotiomycetes; order Phaeomoniellales; family Phaeomoniellaceae; genus Phaeomoniella; species Phaeomoniella chlamydospora. The sequence goes on along the minus strand of LCWF01000018.1, from coordinate 81,387 downwards.
TGTAACCTCGAAAGCAATAAGCGAATAGAGAATTGTATGACTATCTCTGCCCCTTAATTTCGGTCCATTCGAAGGGACACTGAAGTTCACGACGAAAGCTTTGGGAGGATCGCGGTCAATTAAATAAAAGCACGGGGTAGCACAGGTCTGGCTTCGCTTTCCCCTCTTCGCCTGTCGATTACCATGACTCTGCAATGTACAGTTTTCCAGGCGTCCTGTTCTCCATCTGGGACTGAGGGTGCTGTTGCAGATCAACTTCGTCTGTTCCAAGAGACAATTGGCCTTCGATGGCTCGGAAACAAAGTGGTGAAGAGTGATGGCTTATTGGGCAAAGTTTGTCGAGCTCCTGCAGAAAGCAGAACACTACCTTTACGCCACAATTCTGGACCCAGAGCCTGGGGAATCAGTAATCATGTCAGCTATTCCCAGAAGCCTTTCAACTTCACCTTTTGGCGTAGCGCGAGAATGGACAGCACCGCTCTTGGTGGGAATTGTGGCGTGCCGCCCATTGTCAAGCAGAAGCAGCGGTTGGTCATGATCTCACTCCTCAAACTCTAGTTGAAAGGCATTTGAAATGGCCCCAGCAGATCCGGAAACATCTTTCACCACGCCATATTTGGCCAATGCATATCTGTCACATTCATGTCATGCCACCGACGAGTTGTCAGACCTTCAGGAGGTGCTCCATCCATTGGGATTTAAGTGCATTGCATATTCTGAATTACCATAGTACAGTATGTATGATCACACTGGGCGGTGTTACACACACAACAGAACACACATCTCCACTTTCCCCAGATCCGGGAGGCCTACTGTAGAACTGAGAACCCCGGCCTCGACTATTTTAGACCATTTCTTATCAACCATTGAGTCCGGCCATATCATCCACCTGGCAAATTGCTCTTTTATTATTCTTTTCTGAGAGAGCACGGAAAATATTTCACCCCGAATGAGAGGATCCTGGTTCGAAGGCTTCTAAACTAAACTCCAGCCAAAGCTCTCGGCTAGGGTTCAGCATTCCTGTACGTTGATACTCTACATGCATGACGAAAACCTTTGCTCTGGCTACGAATATCAATTTCATAGCGCTGTCATGCAACCTCCCCTTCCCGCAGAGCAGCCGTCACTCTTGGGACGGTCTCGTCCGTGCAGTGTGACTTTCCGTGCGTGAAATTCTCTTGCTGCACAACATCATTTATGAGATGACTTTCTCGGTGCTCGGGCCCTATACTAGCCCGCCAGTGATTCTGACAAACAGCCTGACAAAGATCGTCGATTTATTGGTACTGTCAGAGAGTGGTGGAAAATTCTCTGGTCATAATTGTAGGTATGTCTATTTCCTGAAGTTATACACAAACAGAATCCATGGTCAGTATACCGGGCGTGTTTAAACTAGTGGTCGCTCAAGAAAGTTGGGAATTTCTAGTCATGTATTAATATTGCATTTGGACATACATGACACTAGGGTTTTATTAAGGAGAACCCAGCTTGCATTTCAAAGTTTCCTCGATAAGCACTTATGGGCATGTCCTTGGTTGTGCCGGGTCTTGCACACTCGAGCAGACTCAGTCGATGGAGCAGTTGCCTGAGTTTCGAACATGCAAGGGTTGCATTTGTGGTCTACTGTGGCACCTCCTTGCTACCGGAAGCTTGCGCATAAGATGAAATACTGCTCTCGGACACGTCTGGTTCGGGTCTGCTTCTAACAGGTTCAAGCTTGCGGGCAACTTCGTGGTGTTGTTCGTGTAGATCCACCGCAGAGGATCAGCGATGGGGATAGGCTGCTGCTGCACCTGCAGGTGTATCAGAGACTGACTGCCGATAACAACGTCCTGTAAACTCGCTGAAAGGATCACTGGATAATTGTAAATATTGCTTGCTTGCGATCTTGCACCTCCCAATCCCGGGCCGCCGTGTTTCCTGTCTGGCCGACCCCTTCAAGGTGTTTGGCGCTGACCTTTCGTCGGGTGTAGTAGGGGTCATTCTGAGGTGTCATCTTGTTGCTGGAAATTCGGGCGTCGCTTCCGTCTGGCAGTGAATACTTTCTTTCACGAGTTGCGAACTCCTCTTCCAGAGTAAGTCCAGTATTTCCCACATTGGTCATCATAGAGTCTGATATTCGTTTACGCTGGTAGAAGGGATCTTTGCTATACCTCTTGCCAGGATTCAGAAACTTCCGAACATCTCTATTTTGAAAGTGTTTGCGTTCCCGAGATAGATATTCATCTTGAGGTGTGAAACCAGTGACTCCGACATCTTACATGAGCTCCTTCGGTATTCGCTTTCGATCATAAAATGGGTCTGCTGTAGCCATACTGGTATCCTCTTTTACGGTGAGTAGGATGACTGTTCAGCTTCATTGGAAAAGGAAGTCTCTTATTGGGTCCTCTTTCACAATTGCCACTCACCAGTGTAACCCCATGGCGCATCAAAGTTCAAACACCTTCCTCTCTGTTTGACGAGAGCCATGAGGTCAAATACCAATCTTTCCTGCTTGTTTACCTCGCCCACGGTAAGCCTCGTTCTTCAGCTCACTGCACTCAAATCCATACACGATATAATATTCGGTGTGAAAGACCCAATGTAAGGACGTAAGGGGTGCACATTCAATCCTTCGTGGCTTCACATCTGGGATAGATTACTTCGCCAATTATTTTACTTTGCCATTTACACTACAATGAGGGTGCATTTCAGGTTGCCGTAGTGCCGGATGTTGCCCGTTTTCGGTACCGGTACAGTTACGGGCGAGTGATGTGAGACCCCCACTCATAGGTTGCTTCGTTCTTCCCAACGGACTATCCCCTCCACGTAAACCTGAAAGGGAATCAAAGACGACCGAGTCTCATTGAGCACTCGACTTTAAAATGGCAAGTCTACTGAAGCAGCCATTAAAACTTGCACTGGTTCAGCTCGCATCTGGTACGAACCCAAACCTAGTATCCTCGAGTCTTTACATCTGACACTTATCCTACCAGGTGCGGACAAAGCCGCGAACCTCTCCCATGCGCGGTCCAAGGTTGTTGAGGCGGCGAGTGCAGGCGCACGTTTGATCGTGCTTCCAGAGTGTTTCAACTCTCCATATGGGTGTCAATACTTTCCCAAATATGCAGAGACGATTCTCCCGTCACCACCGACTCAAGAGCAGTCGCCGTCATTCCACGCCTTATCAGCGCTCGCAAAGGAGGCCAAGTCGTACTTGATCGGAGGAAGCATACCAGAATATGTTCCAGAGTCAAAGAAATACTACAATACGTCCCTGGTTTTTAACCCTTCAGGTGCGCTTATCGCCACACACCGGAAGACACATTTATTCGACATCGATATACCGGGAAAGATTACATTTAAGGAAAGCGAAGTCTTGTCACCGGGGAACAAAGTCACCATTGTCGATCTACCTGAGTATGGGAAAATCGGCCTCGCGATTTGCTACGATGTTAGATTCCCAGAGTTGGCCATGATCGCAGCTCGAAAAGGAGTATTTATGATGGTATACCCCGGTGCCTTCAACACAACAACCGGACCGATGCATTGGTCACTCTTGGGAAGGGCTAGGGCGGCGGATAACCAAATATATGTTGCTCTATGCAGCCCTGCCAGAGACACAAATGCTACGTATCATGCGTGGGGACATTCGCTAGCGGTCAATCCTAACGCTGAAATCCTAGACGAAGCCAAGGAGGTCGAAGCAACCGTTTATGCTGAGCTAGATGGGAAGGTCATCGAAGACACTCGCAAAGGGATACCCATATATACTCAAAGGAGGTTTGACGTATATCCTGATCTCAGCACAGGAGATATCAAGTTTAAAGAATAGACTAAGCTGGGTTGCTTCTTGATCTCTGATTCATATTCAATAGAACGATCAAATGGCATATGTATGATTGCAAATGTATAGCTCGAGTTCCGTATATAAGACTACCCATTGATTTCTTAGTCCGTAACAAGTGTGGGAAGCTCGCCAGAATTACGGAACTGTGTTCTCAAGTTGAATCACTTAAACCAGAGTTCATAAACCACAACTGCAATTGTAGGAGCGGGTCAAGCTCCACCCTTCTTCCGCTATCTTTCTTATCTTCACGTGAAAGGAAAACCCTAACATCCTAATTGAGAATTACATGCCAAGATCACTAGCGCCCCTACGATTCCACCTCCTCCTACCCAAATTTTGCTCGCTGCAGCGCAAAAGTCTCCAGGATTCTTCGCACCGCCCAGCGACAATTCCTTCCATCGACAAACTCCCTTCACCTACCGCCTCGTACACGTACAGTAAGCTCTCTCGCCATCGCGCAGACCCTTCACCTTTCTCTGACTAACTATGCGTTCCTTAGCAATGGCAAGCAAGTCCACCAAGTCGGGCAAGAAGCCAGGCCGATCGGCCATCAGCGACGTTGTCGCTCGCGAATACACAATCCACCTTCACAAGAGAGTACGTTGAGAAAATGAAGACAACCACATAAATCCCCAAAATCAGTTTTATGAAGTTCATAAATGGTCCTACAAGACATTGGGCGGAAGACTGATTCGATTTGTGTTCAAAATAGGTACATGGCATCCAGTTCAAGAAGAGAGCACCAAGAGCTATCAAGGAAATCAAGAAGTTCGCCACCCAGGCTATGGTATGTCTTTCTGTGCGGCCCTTCTTCTCAGGCCCTACCTCATGCATCATCTGCTTACCCACTTTTTTCCATTCTTACAGGGAACCAACGATGTCCGTCTTGACCCCCAATTGAACAAGAAGGTCTGGGAATCCGGTATCAAGGGTGTCCCATTCAGACTCCGAGTCCGAATCTCCCGAAAGCGTAACGACGAGGAAGGTGCCAAGGAGAAGCTGTACAGCTACGTTCAGGCCGTCAACGTTAAGGACGCAAAGGGTCTTCAGACTGCCGTTGTTGAGGAGTCGTAGAGACATGATGGTTAAAGGGATGGAGAAGAATATGGGGAAGTGGGATAGAGATTACGCACATGCTAGAACAAGACCCAGTGCTGATGAGAGCATAACGGTGACCTAGTCCACGGATTGAGGCCATATCCCAGCCCCGTCCAACAACAGCCACCAAAAGTGACAAAAGAGCATTTGGTTCCAAAGGGCGCATGGTTCAGCGATACAAGATTTTATCATCCTCTTGGCTAGTTCTAGTGAGAAAGAGAAGCCGACATTCTTTTTTTCAAACGGTTCTAGTCATAACGCGAGGATTTCCGTACTCATGCCCATACTCATGAATGAAAAAGCTCAAACCATTCTCAAACTCAAGAAGATCATCTCTATTTCTTTCCCTATCAGTGATCCGTAATCTTCCTCGTACTCAATCTCACCAATCGCATGCGCCAGATTCTCACTTGCAAGCTGGTCATACACCCTGCCTTAACTTTTACCCCTTTACCAACAATTTTTCTTTCCATCTTTTGCTCTTGTTCAAATATCTCCACGGATTTCAAATCCCTTCGCAACACCGCCTACATGAGAAGAATTAAGAAGGATCATGATGCACGAGCAAGATTTCGAAGCTATTGCACCGACCCGACGGAGGATCGATTTCTCATGATATTTTCTGTCTTTGACAGACTATGTACGATGGAGATAGACGGATCTGCTCATTTCTTTGCTTTGGAAATTTTAGAAACCTCTGCCCTGTCCTGTCTGTCTCGTCTCGTCTCTGAGCAAGATCTGTAACGCGCAAACGTGGAAAAGATCAAATATATAAATCAAAAAGGATGAACCCCGTCCATAAGCAATAATATCAAAAGGCACAATCCCGAAGGACAACATAGCGTTCTTCTGGATATCTTAGAGAATGCCATTCAGCCGATTGCCTCCAATAGAAGACGCAGGAAGTCTGGGTCCGTTTGTTTGTTCTTTGTGCGCCGGTGAAAATGCAATTGAATCATGAAACCTAGATAATACAATCCATCATATCACACCTTGAAAGCCCATGTCTGGGCATGAGAGGGTGGAACATGCACGAAGGGGAAAGCGTGCCCAAAAGGTCAGGTGCATTGTGTGCAGAATTAAAGGATATAGGAAAGTAATGGAAGGGGAAAAGAAGAAACATGGTGCGAACCGTAAGGCCAGACACTCCTTTACAAGATGATAGGGATACAAACACGAAATTCAAAGCCTTGAGATTGTTCATGAACACTAGAAGACCTAATATACCCAGACTTCAAGATAGACAGACAGAACAGGTCGCCGGGTAATGATAAGGCCATATACGGAAAGTTGATTAGAAGGTAAATTTGCTTTTGTATTGTTTTTCTGGTGGCTAGCAGGCCATGCATGGCGAAGCTATTGAGCGTTGCTCGTCAGGATTTTCGCCATCTCTTGAGCCATTGTCACACTCTTGACTTTCAAGACCCGCTGGGCCAGTTGGCCATCGCTAAGCACGTCAGCGAATTTGACTGCGGCAGTATCTCTACCATCGCTGGCCATAGGCTTGTAAGTGATGCTAGAACGAACAAGAGTATTGAGCAGGATGGAAGCGCCAGGTTCAGATCGAAGAAGCATTCGTGTCTTTCCCGAATGCTTGTCTTTCAGAATACGTAAAGTGCCCAGACCCATTGAAGCCCAAGTTTTTCCCTGGTCATCCCACTTCAAGAGCTTGGCTCGGGCTTCATAAAGAGTGTCTTCGTTCTCTTCGCCTGGGCGTGAATCCATCAAGGAGAGCTGCTCATCCTTGGGTACGTCCTCGGAGTTTTCTGGGGCAGAGTCATCTGTGGCACCAGGAGATGTTGCACGTGATGTTCCGGCTGAGCTGAAGACAGACGGAGCAAGACTATTGGATGCAGGAGGGGCACCGAAGCTGAAACCAACACTTGGTGTTGTAGTATTTGGGGCAGATGAGGTTGAAGAGCTGCCGAAAAGATTGCTGAATAGCTGTTTTGGTGGAGAGGCTGCGGTCAGGTTAACAGAAGGGGTACCCCCAAACTTGATTGGGCTGTCGGGCTTCCAAGTATGATCTCCGAACGGCTTTGAAGTAGAACCAAAGATACTACCGCCAGGCTTTGGGTTTGAGCCAATGAGGCTATCGTAGAGCTTCGAGTCCCCATTCACCGGCTTGGGGGTAGAGCCAAAGATGTTGTCGCCAGGCTTAGGAGTAGAACCGAAAAGACTGTCGGAAAGCTTTGAATCTCCGTTCGCTGGAGTACCATTGCCTGCACCAAAGATACCGTTACCAGCTTGACCTTTGGGAGTTGTAGACATCGTGGCAGAACCAAAGAGAGGTTTAGCAGGGGTAGTTGAAATCGTATTCGATCCGAAGAGTGGTTTCGCAGGGTTTGTCGCATTCTGTTCATCAGAAGTTGGTTTTGGAGTCAACCTATCAAAAAGGCTGCGTCCAGTATTAGAAGCCTCGGTCATCTTCTCTTCGTTCTCGGAACTTGACTTCGGTGTTAGGCGGTCAAACAGGCTAGGCCCGCTTGGTTTAACAGTCTCAGTAACTTCGGCCTCGACCTCGGCATTTTCGCTATCATCCTGATCGGCATCTTGGTCAGGGTCGTAGCTTGGGTCTTCTGTTTCATCATCTGGATAATCTACAGAATGGTCCTCGTCGTCATCGTCTTGATCATCATCACTCGGAGATTGATTATTTTCGAACGAGGCGAACGTGTTAGAGAACGATTGTGGCGAACCTGATTTAAGAGACTCGAACACCGAAGCACCGTTAGCAGTGGATGGTGTAGAAGAGCCTGAAGTAGGGAACCATGAGGCCGGCTTGCCTTGGTCTGCTTGGTCGGACTTCCCATCCCCGGACTTGTCGCTCGATGTTCCACTGCCGAGTTTGAAAAATGTTGAGGATGATTTCGAAAGCTCTTCGATTCTGGCTCGCTTCGCGGCTCGTTCTTCTTCCAGCTTGCGATCGAACTCTGCTTCATCGTCCTCGTCAGAATCAAAGTCTTCTGCTTTCCGCTTTTCTTTTTCCTCTTGTTGCATCATTTCCACGTTCTTCTTTGATTGAGCGCCAAATTGACTCAAGAAATCATTAGATCCGCTCGTAACGGCTCCGAATTGCGGGATTTTGACCCCCCCAGATTTAGATTGATTATAACCTACGGTGAACTTTGGGGTGAAAGTTGGCCCAGAAGTCGAGACAGGTCTAGAACTAGAATCTTTGTCACTAGCTTGTGGGTTTTCGCTAGGTTTCTCGAGAGCTTTTTGGAACATGTTCGCCTTTGGCACTTCCTGTGTGCTAGCATTCGATCTGAAGATATTGGTAGCTGGTTGGGATTGTGCAGAGGCACTCGCTGATTGGCCAAAGAGATTGTTTGGTGATTTCGACTGCGTTTGTGAAGGGAGAGGGTTGGAGGCTGGTTGAGCCTGCACCGAAGAAGTTTTGCTTTGGTCAAAGGAACTGTTACCAGAAGAGAAGTTGAACTTTAGCGGCGATTGAGACGCTATTGACTGGGTCGGGTTCGACAATTTGTCAGATCTGTCATTACTGATGAGACTCGAGCGAGGTTTCTTGGAATTATCGACCTCATCATCAGTCCTATCAGTGCTCTCAATCTTCCTTTTAGAGCCGGCCTGGGCACGTTGGTAGAGACCGACGCTTTCTCCGATGTTTTCGCGGCTTGCAACATAGAAACGGATCAAGGTATCGAGATCAGATGACGCTGGGTCCAGGGCGGCGACACGCGTCTTAAAGGAGGCGTTCAGTCCACGTAACCGGAACATTCGATCAACCTGTGACCGACCATCTTCATTAAGATATGTTGGTAGTTTAGCTGGTCCTAAGGTTTCGACTCGCACGGGCTTTTTAGTGGTCGTGTCCGGTGTAGGAGAACTGGCCGAGGCCTGAGAAGCGGGCAATGGCTTGGTGGCTGACTCGGCAGACTTGAGAGCATTTGCGAAGAGGTTCTTTGTGGTCGGCGTGGCCGGTTTCGATTGAAAGATATCTGCGAAACATGTAATGTTAGCGTTTGTCTCAGATGTCGCTGTCCAGAACAACCAAAGGACAATGGCAGCGCAGCAACACGGTGATCAATAGGTACTAGCAAGGGAAGTACGAGGGCCTTCATTACTGGCAGATGATTGACGTGGGCTGTCTCGACCGCGTGAGCGGCTAAGCAACGTGTCTGTCTCCTGGCCAATTTCGACGCCACTTATAGTGGGAAGGAATTCGTGCTCCCGCTTCAATGCCGGTAGCTGGAGCGTCGTGCTCCTGACGATTGCATCCACCCAGGAAGTTGTCGCCCAAGTTTCAACACTTCATGGGGACACGAGTGGCCACATTTCAGTGGCAATGATGTCCCCGTTCACGTCCGCCGTGAAGATGCCAAATTCATTCAAAAGGGATGGGACTTTACCTCGCGTGCCTGACTTCTGATCGGTCTCTTGGTCTTTTGGCTTCGTGGCCTGGTCGGAAGAACCACTCTCGTTTGCGGACGGTGTAGCCTGGGTATTTTGATCACTATGGTCCTCGTCAGAAATTGGTTTATCTACGAAGAGGGACTCATGTATCCGCGGGATGAACTGCTGCGAATTGGGGTTCCATTGCAGTTTGGGGGTTTCCATTTTCTTAACAGTATCCATAGCATCAAGGAAAACTGACCTCTTGATTGGGTGGTTTCGTGCCGGGCCAGGTATGGACATCGACTGCACTTTAGGCGGAGCAACCCAGTTTCTCTCCGGTTCTGGCGATTCAGCATAGCGCTTCTCTGGGCTTTTGCTTCTTCTTGTGGATTGAAGCTCCTGAGGATTTTTGGTCAAGGTGGTACCAGGAGTGGGTTTGAATGGGGAAGTCTTCGACATATCGTTGCCTGCAGGTGCAGACTGACCGAAAGTGGCTTGCGGTGCCTTGGACTGACTATTCATTGCAGGCGAAGGGTGCTCAAGAGCGGACGGTGCGCTATTCGCCTTTTCGGATGCAGCAGGCTGAGCAAAAGCGAATAATGGCTTCGTTTGCCCTTCTTGTTTTGCTGGTTCAGTTGTTGTTGGCTTGCCAAATCCGGAAAAGCTGTTAGCAGCCTGTGATTGGCCGAATGGATTGGCTGAGCTTGCTGGGTCAGCGTTCGTTGCTGGTTTGGCAAAGATCGATGGTTGAAAGACACTTGAAGGTGTCTCTTTCGGGCTTGAATCCGATTCCGACGCTTTTGAATTACCGAAGACTGAAGAATTGGATACACCGTTTTGTGGAGCACCAAATGTGAAGGTGGGTTTCGACGATGCTTGAGCTGTAGAGGAAGAGCCAAATATAATATTTGCGCCGCCAGATGCCTTTTCTGGACTAGCCATAACAGTATCTCCAGATGATTGGGTCTGAGCACCAAATATACTCGTGTTTGGTACGGTTTGAGAGCCAAAGCCGGAGAACAAATTTGACTGGTTGGAAGAGGCTACAGGCGCTCCAAAATCCACTGTATTGGAAGTCTGCTGTTCATTTGCCGGCTTGTTCTGGCCTATGTCGACAGTTTTATCTCCGCCAAAAGCGAAAACTGGGCTTGGCGCCTGAGACGATGGAGGTTGATTCTCCTTCGCGGTATTAAAGATATTCCCTGAGAAGGATGGGGTCTGAGACGGTGGAGGTTGGTTCTCTTTGGCGGTGCTAAAGATGTTACCCGCGAATGAAGGGGTCTGAGAAGGAGTTTGCGTTTGTATTGAAGCAAATGGATTACTTCCTGAAAAAGACGTGCTATTGAAGTTGAAATTCGACGTAGTCGCTGGGGGGTTAAATGACTGCGACGCGCCGTTTGTTGACGTCCCAAAAGTAAACGTACCGTTTTGTTGCGGTGCGTTATTTGCTAGTGCGGTCGGATTTATCGCACTGAAAGGCGCATTCGACGGTGGACCAAAAGATGACGGCGATGGGGTTAGGCCTTGACGTACGGTACTTCGACCTCGAGGTTGTTTTATTCTGTGAGCACAACTATGAGCTTATGGTCTACAATAAGACCGTCGGAAATAGGGTATGGAGATATTGCGCAAACGTGAGAATGTTTACAAAGAAAATTTCACTTGAGAAAAAAGATATTGGTAGTTTGTTTGGTATTTTCTCTTGTTTTCTTGAAAACATTCGTCGTTGACGCGCAAGGGTGTGTGGAAATACAAAATTGCTTACTTTCTAGCAGCCATTTGGGCCGCTGTAGCCTTCTGAGGAGCATCATTACTATCTCTCGAGTTGAATGAATCTGAGTATCCTTCACGCTGAGACTCGGCTCGCCTCTTCAATTGCTGATCGGCCATCATGGCGCCTGGTGTGTTGTAGAGGGGACGACTCGACAATGACCAGGTATAGGTATAGGTTCTGGAAGGACAGGCTATATGGGCACAAAACACCCCAATTTCGACTCAAGACAGCCAGAGTATAGATAATGTGCGTTTTTATAATGAATAGTCGACACCGCTGTCAACGCAGCATGGTGAGGCTTGTAGTCAAGTGTCGCAAGGAAATCTTTCACCCAGGATTACAGTTGGAGTGACGGAATCCAGCAACCAATCACGGTCCCATTAGCGTCACCACAGCTGCCAAGGTTCTAACCTTGTTGAATTTGGGTTGTCAGCGAAGTTAGACCTGCTAGGTTCTGTGTATGAAAAGTATAGACATGTTAGGATCCCACCATATCTTATATAGTAGATATCGCTATTGTGGTGCATAATGGCTCTTTGTTGTACAAAGAAACAGATCAATACTAAAAGATCAACAGTGGCCGTGAAGTCGCGACACGGTGGTACCCTATTGAGAGTGCTTTTCATGAAATGATTGGATGAGAGATTCGCATTTGATTACCCCCTAGCGTTGCTCGATACACAGTTTACAATATAGTCATCCCATGGCCAAAGGCCTTCTCACGTATTCAACGTAAATGCGAGCCCCATATCAGTATATATTGGGAAACGGAGCACGGTTGGGGCTTACGGTTGCCGTCTCCTTTTGAACACTGACATAGCTGGGTCTCCAAAGGCCATCACGATCACTGAACATCTCGGCTTAGCTTGCTCCGGATTCTCAGCCGAGAATCAGCAGGAGATACTACCCTCTTAAAAAAAGCACTATCAACAAATACTCGATGAAATTCTGACTCTTGATAGAACGACTTTTGTATCTGCTCATTGAAGTATTATACAATAATCCCGTTTATGCTGCTTTATTCCGTGCGCTCCTCCAGCTGCAGGAACTGTTGTGCAATCACCTGTCCAATACCCAACCAATTAGACAATTTATGAGGAGAACTTCTTTGTGATTTTAGCAATGACTGTGGGCGCTTGTTAGTTTCGGTTCTTGACAGTGGGCTGTACTGCGACTTACTGTGCAAAGCAACAACGCTCATGATGAATCCCACACTAAGAACCAAAACAACAACAGGATCAACCTTCAAACCTGGGCTCTCGTCTGTATATAACCTCAGCATTGTTCCAGATGAGCCTCCAGCGCCAGCTGCCCTGGTAGAGCTTGGTCTTTGGTTCTTGAGCGATTCCTTATGATCAGCAGCAGCGCGACGTCTAATAGCAGCTCTTGGACCACCTGGTGGAGAGACTGGCCGGCTGACGGAGGAGCCAGTCGCGGATGTAGATTTGCTAGCGGACTCTGGGCCGGACTCAGGACCCGAGGTCAGAGGTGACGAAGGACGTGGAGATGACTATTTCAACCGTAAGTAAGTTGTGCCCGCGAATGTACGACCAGAAGCATGTAGTGCAAGACATTTGTGCCGGACAGAGAATGCGACTGAGATAGGGATAATTGGGTGACAAACCATGATAATTTTCAACACGATCCTCCTACAAAACTCGATCTTGAAGTGAGACGAATCGACTAGCGTGTCTAAATGGCTGCCTGAGATGCTGTGGGAAGTTCGAGACAGCCAGAGAAGTGCGCAGAACTGCAGTCGCAAGGATATCTACCACCTGGACAGTGAATGGTCATGGATGAGTTGGAGAAAGGACACGTTCAAGAAGCTAATTAATGTTCTAGCTACTGTAGCACCCACTCACCTTGGCAAAATCCGACCCCAGAATTCCCACTTCCCACCTAATGGCAGTATTGAATCCTTTCAGACGTATAAAATCCCCGATGTCAAGTTTAATCCCACAACCACAATGCTTCACAATCTAGCTAATGTGTCTACAGGACACAGGTAAAAGTAGCAAGTGCAGCATGCAATAGTGCATGTTACAGCCTCCATGGTAATTAGATTGACAGCGCATAAAAATCACAGTGGATAGATTCTCTCTGATATCATGTACAGGTAGAAATCTTATATTAAATACAAATGATTGAGGTGCTTGATAGCCTGACAAATGAAATATGGGTATCTCAGTAAACAGGTGAAAATGAACCGTTGCTATGCACTGGGCTAAAGGTTTCCCAAAAGCGCCAAAATCGTATCACAGAAACAAGCAGTACGAAATCTGGAACTTCTGCAGATCCAAGTTCCCTATTCAGCAAGACTCTCCTCAAGGAGGTTCTGGTCCACATGTTTTGCATGGACAGTACTGGGGGTTCTTATGGGAGGTCTCAATCCCGCGATGGGGCCCTTCTGGTTGATCCCAGGCATCCTAGGAAAAGTGGCGTATTGTTGCCTCGCCGCATATTGAGAAGTCCCTGAGGGACCACTCGAAGCAGAAGACGTGGTCGACTCCGTCGATGAGCTTCCAGGGCGCGTGGGGAACGGCGCCACCCCCCACTTGCCCCATTTCCATCCTCCAACAAATTTACTAAAACCAGCGGCTCTCTCCAATGCAGCATGGGACGGTGGAGGTGTCGCAGAAGCAGCAAGACCCGAGAGCAGTTTCTGGGACGAGAAATGTTCTTCGTTGATAGACAATGACAGGGTTGAAGAAGCGTGTGCTTCCGTAGTAGATGTGACGGGTCCAGTCGAAGACGTCAACGCCGTGGTAGCAAAACGATTGTGGGGACTAGGAGCTAGATTCTTGCTCCCCAAAAGAAGTTGCGATGGCCGTTCCTTGAGCGTATGTATATCCATTCCTGATATAGATAGCAGGCTTTCACGAGATGTAGAGCGACGGATATGAGGCGGAGAGTCAAACGTCGGTACATCGGTCGCAGCAGAATCAGTATCGGGGCTCGATTGTGCCGTAGATGAGACTTGAGGCGGCTCCTCCATGATAGCACTTTCTGTCTCTTCCACTATTACTTGTGGTACGAAGCAACCATCAATCAAGGAAGAACCGTCTGGCTCTTGTGGTTCCATCTGTTCAGTGACATTCGGAGCAAGCCCCCTCATTGGTTGCTCGTCTCGCCCATCGTCTTCCAAATCTGCCGGGGGCAGATTGCGTAGAACTGTCCGTCTATTCTGTTCGTATGTTCTCGAAGGTGTGTCACCAAAAGAAATAGAAGAGAAATCCGAAAGATCTCTTTTATGACCGTGTGTAAATCTAGGAGATGCCAGGCCAGCGCTTTCAGGACTTGTCGGCCGAGAAGAATCGTAGTCTGCTTCCATACGGTCAAAAATTGATGATGCTCGATAAGCTGACACCGGAGAGCTTGACAATGCTGAGACCGTCGCTATCGATTGCAAGGACCATCTCTGGGATGAGCGCGAATGAGGAGTGGATATCGATGTAGCTGGTGAATGCCCAAAAGAGGGTGGAGCACCAGCGATGCCCGACTGCCTTCCTGATACCGGAGATGCAATTGCGCTCCTGGTCCTTTTTCCTCGTAACGGGACACGATCCTTCCGAGCTCCCAACTTTTTTGGTGTATGGTAGTGGTGATGTACATGAACTTCCTGTGAGTAGCGGCGCTCCGAGCGTTCAAGCTCGTCGTCCAAGGCTGCTGAAGGGCTTGTTGTACCATTCGAGAGCGGTTGATGTAGTAGAATCTGGTCCCGAAGGTTCTGCACTTCGTCATTTGATACCTGAAGCATTTCTCTGAGCTCCACGATTCCAGCTTGAAGGTTTGCATTGTCTTGCAAGATGTCCCGAACGAAATGTGACACGACAGGATTTCCCGCGTTGTTCCGGCCCAGCGACGCTGCTGCAGCTGCTCCCTTTAGCCTTCCAGCTGCTCCTTTCAGCTCAGAATCGACTATTCGCCTCCGTTCCATTCGCCCCATGAGTTCGACATGTCTCTCCCGTTCATCGCGTGCTTCTTTCTCTATCCGTTCAATTTGATCATTCAGATTTTGTATTGTTAATTCCGCTTGTCTCCATCTGCTCATTGCAGATGATTGCTCCCCTTTCGACGTCTGAAGATCCTGTTCCAAGCGGACATGTCCAGATTCGAGCTCGGCCAATTGGGCTTCTAACTCCGCCGTACGCGCCGCGAGTGAGGACAGCCGTCGCACTTCAACCTGTGCCGCAACAAGAGTCGCACTGAGTGAATTGATTTGCGCATCCGATTGCGATATCGTGTTATTCAGGCCTTCCAGTTGAGCCAAGAGCTCCCTGTTCTCCTCCACGATGCGCGCGTTTTCGGCCTCCAGGTTCCGCTTGCTTTCCGCCAACGACTCGATTGTGGCAGTTAGTTGGCGACGCTCCTCCTCCGATTCGGCCATGTAAGTCTCATGGCGATCGAGCAAAGCCTGTAAAGCAAAGGTTAGACCAGTATTTTCGCCTCGCTGCGCCCGCGGAGAAGCCATAGCGAACGCCCACGACCGAGAAGATACACATGAAGATGGAAAAACAGAATACAAATGTCCCTTGAGCTTGAAAATATTTGTCCAATCACACCATGACGAGATCGAGTATACAGAATGGGCGTAGCACGTACCTGTCCGAGACGAGCAGCTGTCTCCACATCTCTCTCCAGTCCAGACAATGCTATGTTGTTGTGATGTAAATATGCACAGTCTGAGCGACCGCAGCAGCAGCTCAGATTGGCTCCCGACATTGTTGTACGGAGTTTGATCTTGTCAGGAATGCTGGCAAGAGACTAGGCGGGGCCGGTCGCGTAGACTTGACCACCGGCCTCACCTTCTCTTCCACACACCTGAATATTAGGTCCTTTTGATATACACAAATCCTGTCGCGGTTTCATGACGAGAAGAGACACACGATGCAACGTTGATACGGTCTAAGGTGCAGTTGTGAGAAAGAGTCGAAGTTGAGTATCTGGAGTTGATGTTAATCACGCTAGAAGCAGCAAAGCGGGTCTTGTATTAATGGTACCTGAAATGTGCCGAGTTTTGATAAATGACGCCCACATCCAGGGCTCTGATTTGTCCAGCCACTGAGCGACCCAAAGGTCGACCGCACGCAGTCAGCTGAGAGATTCATAGGCTGACGACTGAGAAATCCTATTGCACTGTCTCTCACCCGCAGCCACTACTGCTATCGCAGACCAATGGTGGCAGAAGCATCATCAGGTAATGTTGTGTCTCACAATTTCGTCAATACAAAATCAGCATACTGCAACGTGATACATGTGGTTGGGAGTTTTCGCCTTTCTATGGACTACAAAGCAAGAAGCTTACACAACCACGACCTGGTCACTCGGTGTGAGACCAAGACTTTTGAGAGTCTGAATGATCAGCATGAAGTTTTCTTGCTCCGTAGACTAGACATGCACATGATCTTCGTCAAGGTCATGGTACTCGGGCTGGTCGATTTCTGAACTTGTAAACCAAATCGATCTTCTATTCAGGACACTTTTTGCCGCCCGTACGTGATTTTTGCGATGGCAATGGGAGGCTCGTGGGTATGGAATAAGCAAGACTGTTGAGGTTCAGGAACACACTTGAAATGCACATCCTCTATTATAAATCCATTCTCCTCTGTATAAAGAGTCAACATTAAATCTGCACAGGAAGTCCTGAACGCTGAGACTAACCTGCACGCTTCTTGAAAGTGTCAAACGTGTTTTGGACTCGCAGCCTGGCAGATAGAACAATGACCAAGTCAGGGTTCTGCTTCGCCAAAGCCACAAATGACTCGACTAGTGCATCGAGCGCATCGATCGAATAAGTCTACTTTCAGTCAACCTCCAGATCGCGCTCGGTGTGATGCCGGGTCAAGATTACCACATCGGTTGCAATAACTAAATCGCACGGCCGAGAAGGAGTGAAATATCTATCATGAAATTTCAAAGTAGCCTCTTTGCCCCACTCAAGAAGTTCGGCGTATACAGTATTTTCGGAGCTCAGGCAATGTCGATTCATCTCAATGTTCGTCTCGATGAGGCGCACCACGTCAGGGGAGCCATCCGACGAAACTACTTTGGAGGCGCCGAGAAAACTTGCACACAGAAGTGACAAGAAGCCAGTACCTGCTCCAAGTTCGAGAACCTGCTTGTTCTTGATTATGTTTATATCCTGTGAAAGCAGATACATGCCCAGGTGGAGAGCAGCATCCCAGGTCCGCATGCCAGTCGTACCACCAGCAGAGAGCAGATTGCGTGACTCTTTAACAATTATAGAGGATTCGTCACCATTCGCTGAATCTAGAGCACACGTATATATAACAGGGCTCCTGCTCTGCGCGGCTTCAAATGCAGATTCCTCTTGCTGTGTGGCTAGCAGAGCCATGTGGGTCATTAAATCATCTGAAATCTCCTGTGGATGAGGAAGTCAGACTGAAAGACATGAAAGGAGACACGGAGGAACTTCGAAAGTAGGAACGTGAACCTTGAGCAACGGCAACACAACAAAAGGAAATCGCTAGGCATACATCCTCATCGGGGTTGACTGTAGCAGCTTCTATGCGTGACAAAAGGGTTTTGAGAACCCGGCGCCGATATGAGAGAGGAGGGTGTAGAGAATGAGTTTCCGGGTCAAAGAAATATTGAAAGATTTGTTTCTGTATCTTCGACTCTATGAGAACTTCAGAGAGTGGATAGTCCAAAGCATCTACATCGACTTGCTGGTGATACTGATTGCGAAATCGTGTTAGTCGTCTGTCAATGGTTGCAACAGTTGACATTATAATCCTTGAAGCAGTATATGATGCAGTCCGGTTCATAGGGAAATCATCACTTGATGTTGGTAGGACTTTGTTGCAAGACTACCTTTACTTGAAGGCAAGCAGAAGAGCAGGCAATATGTAGATGGAGAAATGGAAATGTGGGTCCCACTTTGTGAATTGCTTGGCGTAAACCCGATCCCACAACCAAAATTGAAGCACCATGATCACCACATTTTTGATATTTGCAGCGACGACAACTTTTATTAACCTTCGCCCAACGACCAATTTTGCTTGACATCAGCAGCACTTTCACAGTAGCTGCTATCTGTCTGCAATCACTCCGACAAAATGGCCGACGCTCCAGTTACCTTGCGCACGCGCAAGTTTATCCGCAACTCCCTCCTCAGCCGAAAGCAGATGGTTGTGTATGTTCGCCTCGCATGATCTTCATCATTTAATTTCCGCCTCATCCAGGAATTCAATTGTTTTGCTGACGATCTTGTTCCTACAGTGATGTCCTTCACCCAAACCGAGCCAACGTCTCAAAGGATGAGCTCCGTGGAAAGCTCGCAGAGATTTACAAAGCCAACAAGGATCAAGTGTCTGTATTTGGTTTCAGAACACAATATGGTGGTGGCAAGAGCACTGGTTTCGCACTGATCTACGACTCGCATGAAGCCTTGAAGAAGTTCGAGCCACACTACCGTCAAGTCAGAATTGGCGCAGCACAGAAGATTGAGAAGGCCAGCAGACAGCAACGTACGTTTCCATTCTTTTCATGCACATAAATATTGTGGCCATGGAACCGTGGGCTGACATTACGTTACAGGCAAGCAGAGAAAGAACAGATCGAAGGAATTCCGGGGTACGGCCAAGACCAAGGGTGCATCAAAGGACAAGAAGAAATAAACTGTTTCAACGTAAATGGGTCGTGGCTGATGAGGCTGTTACAAGGCTACGTGTGGATTTGGCGGCTCGAAAATCTTCCTGGTTATTACCGGCCTGGTCGCTCATACTTCAGATCTTGCACGTTACGAGAGGACGTTTCGGAACGCATACTACATTTTGTATTCTAGGCGGTGGACAAGCCCTAGTTGCTTCTCGCTAGGAATGACAAAGAAATATTCAAAAAGTCGCTACAAATCTATCAAGACCATAGACCTCATCGATGGAAGTGCAGTGATCTGACAACCGAGTTCGACTTCGAAAAGGGCATATCTCATGTTGTACATTGGTCTTAACGCCTATATTCTCTCTCGTACCTGTCTCTCCTCCTATCCCTGTGCGAATCCCTGTCTCGATCGTCATACCTGCCTCCTCGGTCCCTATGCTTGTAGTCCTTATATTTATCACGGTTTTGTAATGAGTAAGTGTCATCACGATCCCTGTCTCGCCTTGAGGGGCTTCGACTTCTACTCCTGTCCCGCGAAGTGCTTCGTCTGCGAGATGACTTGTAGTCTGTTCTGTCTGCTGTGCTGTCCCCACGATTAGAGCCAGGGTCTTTCCTAGCAAATACTAGCCTATGCCCTGAAGCCTGGGATGTGTCATCCACTCCCCGATACTGTCTTCGCTTTTCGAGTGAATCGATCCCACCAAACCCACCGGTCTGTCTTGCTCGCTTTTTGTTTGCAGACTCTCGCCATGATTCAGACAATTTGGATACCTGATTTTCGTGTCAGTGAGAGATCGAAAAATCCAAGTTGTGAGAACTTACACTCTGAGAGAAGTCTACATGGATACGGTGGTCGTCAATAAGCACTCCCTGCATTTTGAAATAGGCTTGCTCGCATTCTTTCTGTTCTTCGAACTCGATGAAGGCATATTGGAGACTATCTCCGGTTCTCTTGTCTCGTATGACCTCACAAGAAAGGATTTTGCCAAAGCGGCTAAATATCAGCTCCAAATCTTCGTCTGTAGGCTGTCAGCGATGATACTACCCTGTGCTTCTATCAAACACTTACCTTGAGTGACTGGATTGAGCTTGCAGACAAATAGAACATTCTCAGGAGGTTTTACTTCCGCAAATGGCAGGTCGCCCACCATTTCCAATGTAAGCGCCTGAGCTCTTGCTTCCCTCTCTCTCCGGAGTTTCTCCATTGCCTCCTCGTCGAGATTGTCTTCTAGTTCTTCATCATCGGGAATCATGACCGTGGCGAGTTGAGCCTTAGTTGGTAACGGACTCTTTTCTGGCTCGGAAAGCCCTTTGGGATCGTCGAAGGGGTCCTCCAAGATGATAGTGTGGCGAATACGGATATCTTTCAACGGCCGTCCTCTTGAGTCGACAAAGGCATCGTTGATCTTTTCCAGAGTGTCGAATCCTTCCACTACTTTCCCAAAAACTGCCGCTTTTCCATCCAAATAATCCAAATCATCGCCAAGGGTGATCAAAAATTGGCTCCCAGCAAGTCTCTGGTCCGGATCTGATGTAGACGGTAGTGTTGCCATGCTCACTGTGCCTTTCTCTCCATGTTTTAACTTTGGGTCTATATCAGCCACGAATGTTCTCTTTGACGGGCCTTGTAAGAGACCCCATATTGAAGAACCACCATCGCTTTCAGGCGAGTCCGGACCAAGTGGATCTCCTGTCTGAAAAGAGAAATTCTTCTGCACACTATGAACCGGCGAGAAGTTATAATATTTAACCTTGCACAGCTTCAAAAAACTATACTCGGGTTTGGGTCAGCCATGAATCTTTCTGTGGTCTCAATATCTCTTGACGAAAAACACCATCGGAAGGAGAAATGTATTTCTTACTTACTTTTCACAAAGTTTTGGAGCGTTGTCTACCAGTAGGTCGATGACAACCTCACCAAGCGAAGTCTCTAGGAGAACACTCATAGCACTCGGCGTAAAGTAAGGAGTGATCCGAAACTGTGCACATGGAGATAGTCACCTTCAGTGGCCGGTGGTTGCATCAAACCAGACGACATAGGAAGAGTTGACTGAGTGATGCCTTTTAGTATTAGCGTTTCTTGGCACTATGTGCTACTACAAAGATCGCGACAAACACTACTCTGAGCATGTATCGTTCTTTGCGACGCAAGACAAAGCTACAAAGAACCATTGAGCTCTTCGACCGTATAAGTATCGAGAGTGCAACTTCGACCAATGTTTCAAAGCGGCGAATTTCCGGCTAAGGATCCTGTTACTTTCCTCGGAGCAATTGCTTCAATGTCGTGGGCCCTTGATTGTGAAAAGCATAGGTCAATGTACCCTGGCCCAGGTACTCTGTATGCAGAGGATAGCTTAGTGACGCATCACAATCTCTTGGTTGGTGTCCGCAAGATCAACTGTATGCACCAGTCTGCTCTCAGGGCAGATCTCTTACAAGAATTGCGCTACGATGTCAATGAACACTGTACGTGCGTCTTGCATCTTGAAATTAACGCTTCCATCATCAGGTTAGCGATCTTCAAGGTGGCACGTGCAGACTTTTCCGCTGGCTGCCTGTCGGTTGACGGCAAGCTGCAGACCTCTTATTTGCCATCATACGTTGAATGGATTTGCGCAGCTTCGTATCAGCCTCACCGACGTCCCAACCTTTTGTTGATCGCTATTCACCACCCGTTCAGGTCCAGTTCGTGCAACTATTGGAATTATTGCCAACAAGCGTAAGATTAAATTCTATTTGCAATTCCCACGCTCGGGCAACATCGCTATCCCAAATTCCATCCTGTTGGCTTGCAAGTAAGATTACCCCTAAATCATTACGGTGTGCAGATTGTGTATGCCTAAAGCTTTCATTGGCTGCTAAACTGTCAGCTGAAACTACAGATTGGGTGCCGCACAGCTACCCCTCCTGGCTTGACGAAGAGAGCGAGCATACAGGGTTGTACAGACTCATCAAGCCACAACGGTCGACAGAACCAACCGTTTGAAAGTCCTGGGAAAGTGGTTGCGGAACCATTGCCTTACGAATGGCCACGAATCTGAGCAAGAAACACTATGATCCATCTTTTCCAGCTGTTATCAATATCATTCTACTAGGTTGTTGTCAAGCTTCCAGCCCTAAGGATCTCCGCCATCTGAGCTCTCTTTCAGGCGCTGCACGATCAGAACGTCTCTTGAAGCATATCATCCACGCTTTCTAAAGGCCGATCATGCAGGAATTGTTTGACACTTGGGGCAATTCTCCGATGGTTGTACGAGCCAGGGCACAGCGGCAATCCGCGATTATATTGCATACCAGTGTGGATGGCAGTGGCGCGGGTATTCAATGCTCGTATCTCGTCTGCAAGGCTTACTTTACTTCTTATGTGCCTTTCACATACGAGTCTGTGCGACTCTTGAAAGGGGCCTTGAAAGGGGCCTTTGAACGCTATCACAGAGTCTCCAAATTTGTATGCTTCAGTCCTTCAGCGTTTGCCTCTTTTTGCTAGGTGCTTTGCGGTGACTAGATCATCACCCATGTAGAGGATCTCCGCCATCTGTCGGTTCAATCAGCATCTCGCCTTCCCTAAAGGATGCTTTACTCCGCTGCGATCTAACGAGCAAAGCGATCATCTGGGTCCCAGTGCCCGACTTTCGTTGACGCCACCGGCTTTATGTGGAGTACCCTTCGCATCCACAGCTTGCAGATCTCTCGTTAGTCTCGAACGACTGATAAGTATTCTGGATGTAGCGCTTCATCGGCATGTCCTTCCTCTTTTCAAAGTGTCGTTGGTACCTGCGTTTGTTCCTTCGTTCATGTCTATGGGCTCTATTTGATCACACCTTGTACTTGTGCTATGACCTCCCTGTTTGTACAACACTCGCTGCACCAAGGAAGCGTTGCCTTCAGCCATTTGCATGAGATTGATATATACAAACTGTCTTCCTCAAGGTCACCCCACTACAATCCACCAAGGCTTGCGGATAGATCGGTGAAGATATGAGATCCGCAGCTTTGATGAGACTCCCACTAACAACGTATTCCAAGGGACACATGGTCTAGAGTTTAGGATCATCTTCACACACACAGTTAACGGTGTAGTTTCTACTAATATTTTCGATATAGTATCTGTAACCGACGGGTTATTCGTGCTATTTTTCAGGCATTCTCGGGTTTTTCCTTTTCTATGAAACCTATGCTCTCCTATTCTCGCGTTAACGTTCCCTGCCTCCCGGTCTGCCAGAGCTGTTAGGCCACGGTAACCCTTTTGGATGCTAGGGAATCATATTGTGTCTCACACAGGCATCAAAGTGGATGCTACTTTCCACTGGGCTTTGGATCAAATTATCTAAGTGTGGCCTTCATATTATGGTTTTCTTGTCGTTCAGAACCAGATTGACCTTCCGCTGATATGTACCAGGCGAATCCCCCTCTCTATGAGGGCGTTCTCCTTCCAAATACTGGGGTCTATCTCGAGCCACTACCTAGCATGAACCGACCTCGCTTCAGTGGGATCAATCAAGACTCAACAGACTCTTCTCGTCAAGAAACGCCCCAGCAGGGTCCAGCGCCACGCAAACGCGTCACTGTCGCTGTAGGAACCGTCCTTGTGTTAGACAGAAGCATCTCGCTGATCCCATATAGTGTGCAAGATGCCGGAAGCGCAAGATTAAATGCAGTGGGGAAACAGTCGGAGGTGAACCGTGCTCGAACTGCAAGGCAAGCGGACAAGACCACCTTTGCAGATTCTTAAGGGTATGGTCATTGTTGATGGGATGTCGCATTGAATACAGATTCACTAAAGCCTTTGAACAGATCAACTCCCATGAAGCCGCAGTGCCTGTTCGAGACACCGATCTCTTGTATTCCCAGAGATATGTACCCTACGCTATTCCTCGAACAGACGCCAGTACCTCCTGTTTCTCCAGAAGTCCAGCAGAGAGCAATCAAGAACCTCCGAACACACCGAATGGCGATACTGTTGAATCATGTCTGATTGCGCCGGCTCACCAGTATCCAAGTTCAACGGCATATACTTATTGGCCCCTGTTCAGTACCTCATGGCAGGGAACAGCGCCTGCCTATGCGCTCCCAGTTCTACAGACAAATCCTGCATCTGTGGCGGGTAATGTACCATCATTATATCAGGGTGAACGAAGTGATTCATATGTGACAGATTCATCCCAGATCCCTAGCTCAGGGCAGGACGTAGATCATGTTATTCGATGGACGAATCACTCTACCGCTTGCGACATTGGCTTCTCGGCAGATTCTTCAAAGCAGGTTTCAAGGTCTCCTTCAGTCGATGCCCCGCTCTCTGATAGAACTCTTCCGGCACCTGGCTCTCTCAAGAAATTCCAGCGCAATTATCTTGAGCCCAAACTACATGGGGAATCAATACCGTGCGCTGTTGGGAATCTACATGGTCCAATGCCTTGGACACAAAGCAGTGAGTGCGGTGATCTCAATGACTCCATGTCTCTCGGTGCATCTGGCCCTTCGTTCTCAGCGTCGGCCGACACAAAGTTGCCTGCTTTAGACTCTGTCTGCAGCTATGCGTTTCCTTCTACGCACGATGCTGGTATGCAGGCTCGCAGGGATTCGGAGTATACTACAAGCCCAGGAGACGAATCGCAAGGATCGAGTCATTATATATCATCTGGAGCTACTCGGACGGTCTCGCGGGCGTCGACCAGGTCTTCGGGCTACAACAATGAGCGTAGTTATGGCTACTGGTCGAGCGAGCATTGCCAATCCTCCGGAAACGAGTCAAACGTGGAACGTCTCGCCGACAGTCGAGAGTATCAGCCTCTTCCGTCTGTCATACAGCACAGCCCTGCCCTCCAAGACACTTTGGCTCATCTCCAATACCACATAACGAATTGTGAGCGAGATACCTCGGAAACCCGCTTTTCGCGGCCTCCTCAATGAAATCCGGATTCTTCGCATTACATACTGTTCAGCGCTCAATTTCCGTGTCGTGTATGTGGGATCATTCGGCTGCTCTGCTGCGAGCGGTTCGTGTGGTTCATATCTCAGGGCAATCGAATTTGGCCCTCCATTATGCTCTACCCAAGGCTCTATCTAAGATGGTCCAGTCTTTCGGTCATGTTCCATTTTATATACCTCTGGGCTATCAGTTGCCCTACAATAGTCCTTGCATTATGTAAAACTATGGAGAGTCATCGTCCACAAAGTTTTGTAGTTCGAGGGGTATGGCGTAGGTGTTCATACGGGATATAAGCGTAATATTAATTAATATATGTGGATTAAGCGGTGTCTACTTGCAACAATGCTCTGTGTCTTGAAGTCCGTGGGTAGCTGGTAGCTTGGAATCCTCTTTCCTATTCGCCTGTAGTCCGAATTGCAACATACATGGAATAATTGGCATGAGTAGCATTGTCTCCAGGGGGCCATGACAAGCGAGAATTGAACATACCCGTGCTGCGAATTGGTAAGGCTTTCTGTAGACTATGCTGAATAACAGTCATAGTATGTCTTTTTGTTGTTGTTGTTGTTGTTGGGCTATCTTCCACTTGCAGAGGGGGACGATTGTATAGCCCTGGACTGTGCATCGTTGGCCGAATACGGAATAACCCAGGGAGGAATGTGCCTGGCGCTTTCACGAATTTTATATGTGCTCTGGTGGGAAGATGCAGAGTGCTACTCTATTGCAACAGCGCGGTAGCACCAGGTCACTCACTCACGGTCCAAGTGTCTTCCGCTACCAGAAAGACAAATCTTGATGGATTCTTTGCGAATGGAAGAAGTCTGGAATTTCCCACTACACACAATTGCACACGTTCACCGGTGAGAGTTGAGATACGAGACGAGAGGCAAATAGCTATAGAGAGCAATGTTACACCCCGGACATGAGATGAGACACCACACCTCGTACACCAAAGGCGGTGGTAATAGTTGCAGTACAGAATGAGAAACCATACGTACCGCCGATGATTTAACACACCGCCGGAACCTCGCGAGCCTAGACCCTGTAGACGTACTATGGTAATTACAGTACAGTATCAAAACGAACCGATACTCAGCTAGTGGGCAACCTACTCAGAGTATCATAGTAGATCGAATGTCTATGCTATGCGAATGGGTAGATACCGTAGACACCCCAGACTCTGCACTGGTGTACACGTACAGGACCTACTTAGGTGCTTTGAGTATACGCAATGAAGTGCTATACTGGACATATGTACAGGAGAGTGTTATACCACAACCACCTAGATTTATTAGTGGAAGAGAGGGCTCTGGTGATGAGAGACTGTAGCTTTCCTGCCGTTTCCTTTCCCCAGCTGCATCCTGTCCGTCAATCAGTGCCCGCAAGACTAGGTAATTCTAAATACGGCACTGGTGGATTTCATGTTAGATCTAAATTAATCGCTGTATAGTAAAAAAAAAGGGTCTTCTGTTTACAGCAAAATGGTTGCCCAGCGGGGCAGGCGATCTCGAAGGCTATGCCATCATCGTTGTTGCCGCAAGCGGCTGAGCAGTGCTTTCCATAAACACTATCCTGAAGCCTATTGGACAAGGGAGCAAATCGAACATCACAAATATGAGACCGTAGTTCATTCCATGAACCTCATCACGGACCCCCAAAACCCTGAGATGGTCATAGTTTCACTGGGTTCCTTCTATGAAGCTCAGATTCCTCAGTCGAGACACTCGCAAGTACTTTGGGAAAACTGGTATACTCACAGAGTCGTAACCACAAACGATAGCGCATCTTGAACCAACCCCGTAACTAACCAACGCTCCCCATCTAAACGACACAATGACGGCCGCTGTCATGTCTACTGTCCACGGCATGTTGGAGAAGATCCAAGCGCCGTTTACTCACGATTCAACGACGGCCCTCCCCCAGGAACCATCAGAGGATGTCGTGAAGGAACTAAAGGGCAAGTACGAGAAGGCCGGTCAAGGCCATGTATTTGCAGTGTACGACGATCTCACCGTGGCCGAGAAGGTTGCTCTCTTTGGCCAGCTTTCCACCTTCGACCCACACCGAATCACCGAGCTTGCCGACATAGCCCTGCATCCTCCAACAGAAGATGATAAAACCGATCCAGTAGTCGAGCCACTGCCAGAGAAAGCATGCGCCTCCATACTCGAGGCAGACAAAGTGACAATCGATATGTGGTATGATGCGGGATTAAAAAGTATATCGGAAAACAAAGTCGCCGTCATCCTGATGGCCGGGGGCCAAGGAACACGACTGGGAAGCGATGCGCCCAAAGGCTGTTTCAACATAGGTCTGCCGAGTGAGAAATCGTTATTCCAGATACAGGCAGAGCGAATAGTAAGACTACAACACCTGGCAGAGAAGCAATTCGGCAAGGACGAAGTGGCTGTACCGTGGTACGTTATGACGAGTGGTCCGACCAGAAAGCCCACGGAAGAATTCTTCCAAAAGCACGGTTACTTCGGTTTGAAGAAGGAGAATGTTATAATCTTCGAGCAAGGTATCCTGCCATGTATATCCAACGACGGAAAGATTCTGCTAGAGGACAAATCCAAGGTGAGCATCTCCATACCTGGAAGTAGCAAACGCTAACAAGCTGCGCAGGTCGCCGTCGCGCCGGATGGCAATGGTGGCATCTACCAAGCTCTTCTAACATCTGAAGCTCGCTCTGACATGCGAAAGCGTGGTATTGAGCACGTACACACGTACTGCGTGGACAACTGCCTTGCAAAAGTTGCAGACCCTGTGTTTATAGGCTTCTCTTCTTCTCATGAGGTCGATATTGCCACAAAGGTGGTTCGTAAGCGGGATGCATCCGAGCCAGTTGGGCTCATCATCCAAAAAGATGGAAAGCCGGATGTTGTCGAATACTCGGAAATCAGCAAAGAGATGGCTGAAGCGACAGACAGCACCCGTGGAGGTGCCTTGAAATTCCGTGCAGCCAACATTGTTAACCACTACTATTCATTCAATTTTCTGGAATCGATTGAACAATGGGCGCACAAGTTACCTCATCATGTGGCTCGTAAGAAGATTCCATTCTTCGACACCGAGTCTGGAAAGAAGGTTAGACCAGAAAAGCCGAACGGGGTCAAATTGGAGCAATTTGTGTTCGATGTTTTCCCTCTCGTCGGTCTCGACAAGTTCGCATGCTTCGAAGTCGACCGAGCGGAAGAGTTCTCCCCACTCAAGAATGCTCGAGGTACGGGGCAAGATGACCCTGACACCAGCAGGAAGGACATAATGGGCCAAGGAGCTCGATGGGTCAAGGCTGCCGGTGGCACAGTGGTCAGTGAAAAAGATCCATCGGAAGATGGAGTAGAAATCTCGCCACTCGTCAGCTATGCCGGCGAGGGGCTGGAATTTGTCAAAGGTCGCGAGATCAAGGCTCCTGCCGTGCTCGAGAAGTAGAGCACATTGCGAAATCGTGCACCATAGGATTATGTTGACAGATCAACTCTGGCATCTTCCTCTTTCTGCAGCATATTCTGTGAAGGCGTTGGAGGCAACAATCGTTTGTCATACGGATAGGGCTATTTCGGCAAGGATCGGGGTACTTAGTTAGATGCAGAAGAGCGAATACAACTCTACGTTACATGGATGTGGTCTCACTTTGTAGAACTCAGTATGGGAGATCGCCCACATTGTACACGATCTGGTTATTGTAGCGGTCTGACGAGCACGCATGGCCTACGGGCTGAAGCAAGGATTTGCTCTAATACTGAGACTCTGTAATCTTCCTATGAAAATTCCTACATCGGAAGAGGAAGAGGTCTTGTGTGGGTTGCAGGGCCAGTCTGGAATCACAAATCACATTCCTGGAATGGGACGGGGGCGGTGACCGAGGATGGGCCATCTCGGTAACAGAAGCACCTCAAGAACAATGCTGTGCAATGCAAGCGATTGTCGAGCAAGCGTCTTCGTCGTTGAGATCACCTGCTGGCTACCGACATTGCTGAGAGACTGTAGACCACCGCACGTTGAGCGACGACTTCTGGGGTATGACTCCCGTAGACCACGGATGGCTACGAGTCTTGAATTCTATACCAGGCCCAGTCCACGCATTTGATTATGCAGACGAAAATGCTCGATCGCCTCGATTGGGTTTGATTTTGTTGCAGCTGCAAGCGAAGTCCCCGAGACCCTGAGCCGGCCCTGCTGGCATTGGACAATAAGCGCCAGTGACGATGCCGAAGATATTAATATGGAGAACAGCTGCAAGCTGAATACCCTAATCAACCTAGCGAGATGCTCGTCCATCATTTTTGCTCTGGTCGTCGCGTATCTTCCCTCGAGTCACATCGTATCATTTGGGCATCCTGCACGAGTGATGGTCCCAAGACTCCATCTACCTACTAGGGAAATCCTTGGATTCGATCTGCATATCTGCTTTGGTTTGCGGCGCACGGGAGTTGTGTAACCCAGGGCATTGGTGATGCTTGGTACCCGAGCACACCCTTCAACCCGCGACGTACAGACTTGGTCACCTTGACGCGGTCCTGGTACAATCCAATAAAACACCACATGCTTCGGCAAGCCATTCGATAAGAGGTGTGAGGAGTCGAGGCGGTGATTAGGATTGATCACTGCTAATATGAGAATCGTGTGTGAGACCCCGGGAACCCTTCTCACCTCAGCCCTTCTCACTTCCGCAAGATCAACGAGTTAGTGAAGCTAGATCGTCCCCGACCCAGCATGGTTACTACCAACGAGATCTTCTCCTCTGCGTGTGATGCGGAGTAGACGAAGAGAAGGGAAGGATAGTGCGGACCAAACCCAGGGTGATTTGATGGTCAGCCCCTTGCAGCTACCACACATCCGGCAAAGTTCCCTCTCCCACACACACACATTCAAAAGAACGCCTGTGGGAGGGTGTCCACTTTTCCCTTCCTTTCATCCCACTTCGCTTTAACGCGAGGCAACTGGAGTTTAGTACCATAGTACAATACCGTGCTGTACTGTATCATTTGCGTAAAGAACCCCGGGAGATCATAGTTCTGCATGTGGTATTGTCCGTATGGTACGGTACGGAAGCAAGTAGCTTTGGCTTTAATCTGCTCGTTTCTTGCTCGCCTATCCACTCGCTCCTCATTTCCCTTTCCTCTTCCTTTCTCTTTCTTCTCTCAGATCTGCTTCTTCTCGTTCCATCCGCGATTCTCGTTGTCGGAGGAAGTTTCAAGTGTGTGTGCGAAGTGTCGTCGCCCCAGGTATTCCGGTGGGCTGGTCAGGTTGGAAGTGCTGTGCGGGTGGTCGAAGTGCCGAACTGTGAGTTTTTTGAGTGCGCCTTATCATTTTTTTTGCGCCGAAGCAATCTATGATCCTTTCAATCGCTGGATCGCAACGAGAAGGTCAAGCAACGAGACGCTGATTTCCAATCTTCAGAATCATATTACCGTTGGAGATCAAAGGAAGTATGCGACCCCCGAAAATCCCTGTTGCGACGAACCTGGCAATGCGCCTGGCCGCATAGCGGCTCGATCAGCCATCGCATTTGTCGAATAAACATCTGACGCCGCGTCGCACAGCTTCAGGAATCTTCCAACAATCAAACATGTCTTCCCTATCACGTCGGGCGTGTTATAAGTGTGGAAATGTCGGGCATTATGCCGGTATGGTGTTACGCTGCTAGAGGAGTTGGCAGCCACTAATCTGGTGTGTAGAGGTCTGCTCATCGTCGGAGCGCTTGTGCTATAACTGTAAGCTGGCGCATCAATTCTAGGTACCGGACGGGACATGAATTGACGAAATTTGCAGGCAAACAACCTGGCCATGAGTCCAACACCTGCCCTCACCCTCGAACCACCGAAAGTACGCTGTGCATTCTCGATCGAGACGAATATCTGCTAACCTTCGCAAAAGCTAAGCAATGCTACCATTGTCAAGGACTCGGTCACGTTCAGGCAGATTGCCCGACTTTGAGATTGAACGGAGGCGCAAGCGGTGGCCGTTGCTATTCATGCGGCCAAACGGGTCATCTTGCGGTGTGTCTCATGTTGAAGAGCGATCAAATTGACCATGCTAACATCTTGTCAGCGTAACTGCCCCACCCCTGGCGCAGCACCTGCTGGACCTCCTCGTGGAGGATTTCGTGGCGGATTCCGCGGTGGATTCACCGGTCCACGTACTGCCACCTGTTATAAGTGCGGTGGACCAAACCACTATGCGCGTGACTGCCAGGCTCAGGCCATGAAGTGCTATGCCTGTGGCAAGCTTGTAAGTCATGCTCAATCATCTGTTGGTCTAGACTCCTGACACAGTACAGGGCCATATCTCTCGGGATTGCACTGCTCCCAACGGCGGACCCCTCAACTCCGCTGGAAAGGTCTGCTATAAGTGCGGCCAAGCTGGACATATTTCTCGTGACTGCACCGCTGCAGAAGCCAACGGCACCGCTGCCCCAGAGGCTCCAGCTGCTGAGGCGACCACACCAGCAGTCCAGACTGCGGCGGCTACTACTGCCGTTGCTTAAGGAGGCTTGACGAAATTTATTCAACAATTTCATATCGTTATATGCGTTCCGATGATTTACTCCTGTGCCCAATTTTTATTCACTACGCCACTCTTTTTGCCTGCAGCACCAGATCAAGCATGCATCCATGTGCTAGTTTTGCTTTTCCATTCTTATCGGCATAACATGTTTCTTAACGACCGGCTTCGAAAAGTTTTCTACGAAATCTGCTGGGGCTGTCCCATTTGTCTTGGATCTCCTTGCACGGCAATACGAAACTTATGGCGTCTACTAGTGTTTTATCTAAGCAAAACTTGCTTTCGGCTGCCCGGAGGAGAATCGAAAGGATATTTACGGACCGGAACGATCGAGATCTGATGGAAAGGCGGAAGTGCACAAGGTCTATAGGAAAGCAAGTTTTTGAGAGAGAGACCGAGGGAGATGACAGTTCATTGGAGGGAGGGAGAGGAAATATTTGGCCCTCCCTTTCCGTCGAGTAGTGGAAGCTTTTGATACCAATCTGTGGAGGTGGAGGATGTCGGTTTGAGAAAGGCAAAGTACAGCATCTGATGCGATGATCTCGACTATTATTGTTTGACCACCTAAGTAGTCGTCGTTGAAATTTCTCATGTCGTCGCAAAGCAATTTGTTCTTTCTCATCTATACCAATTCGTACGTTGTTATATGACTTGATGGAGGTACCCGTGTCTGCAACTTCATTTTGCAAACTTGACGAGCTTCAAGTGTTGTAAGCCTGATTGCCGCGACCGCTGTCTCTCTTGCTTGACAATACAGAAGAGAGAAACAATCAATCTTACAACGGTCTGTAGAACTCGAATCACGCGGCCTTTGTCCAGGTTTTCAGACAGACATGCTACTGTCGACGCCTTTTTCGCATTGCTCTCTGCTCTCTGCTCCATATTCAATTCTTTCTTTTCCATCTCGTTCATCATTGACAATCTCAGAAATCATCTGTCTTCAGCACTTCATTATCTCTATTCTTCTCCAGCATCTCTACTTTACTTCGTCACAGATATAAAAGTCATCTCTTGGTATTGACAATGCCTGCATCTGTGATTAGCGAGGACTTTGATATGGAGGATGTTCGTTTTCCCCTGATATCCTATACTGTCAGACTCCTTCTTATCACTCACTGTTTACCAGGAGAATACTGTTCTGGATATCGAATCTATTCAAAATCACGGTGAATGGCATAGCTCGGAGGCAGATTTCTGCTTGATTCCTGACCTTTTTGACTAGGGATTGGAATGGCGGATATTACCAAGTTGAAAGCTAATGGATTCTATACTGTGGCTGTATGAGAGATCTCAAGCATGGTACAAAGCTCTCTTTGATATGCTGACTTCTGTACTCCTAGTCGGTACATGCTGCTACGAGGAAAACCTTGCTAAAGATTAAGGGATTCAGCGAGGTAAAGGTAGAGAAGATTAAAGAGGCAATTTCCAAATGCCAGGTCGGTAACATGAGCTTACCTCTTACTGAGACCATCCTCGGGAGATGACAGTGCTGATATTCTTCGTCTTAGCCGTCTGTATCTGGCTTTGTCACCGCTATGGAACTCGGTCACCAGCGCAACAGGGTCGTCAAGATCTCAACTGGAAGCAAAGCCTTCGACGCCATACTCGGAGGGTAGGAGGAATTCCGATAAGTGCAGTCAGTTGACCCATGACTAACATCACTGAACAGCGGGTTTCAGAGCATGAGCATCAGCGAAGTCTACGGCGAATTTCGTTGCGGAAAAACTCAACTAAGCCACACAATGTCAGTGGTTGCCCAACTACCAAAAGATATGGGCGGTGCGGAAGGAAAAGTCGCTTACATCGATACTGAGGGAACCTTTCGACCTGAGCGAATTGCTCAGATCGCAGAACGATTCGGCATTGACGCAGACACAGCGCAAGAAAATATTGCTTACGCCCGAGCATTGAACAGCGAACATCAACTCGAGCTTTTAAATGCATTGTCAAAAGAATTTGCAAGTGGACAATACAGACTCCTCGTCATTGACAGCATCATGAACTGTTTTCGAGTAGATTTTTGTGGAAGAGGAGAATTGGCAGACCGACAACAAAAGCTCAACCAATTTCTCATGAGGCTAGCACATATGGCAGAAGAATTCAATATCTGTGTATTGATGGTAAGTCACAGATCTGAAATCCATTTCGATCTGCCCTAGGTACCTTGCTAATATCTTTCACCACAGACGAACCAAGTCCAAAGCGATCCCGGAGCCAGTGCTCTTTTCGCAGGAGCCGACGGACGCAAACCAGTAGGAGGTCATATCCTAGCTCACGCATCTACAACTCGGGTTCTGTTACGTAAAGGAAGAGGGAATGAACGAGTTGCCAAAATCCAAGATTCACCCGGTACGTCTCACCTCCATTAATCTCAGAACAAAATCTTGGATCTTTTGACGTCCTCCTCCTCCTCCTCATCACATTCCCACCCCATATCAATGAAAAGAAAAGAAAAAAGGACTAACCACGTGTTACGAAAACAGATTGTCCGGAACAAGAAGCCACATACATCATCACGAATGGCGGTATCGCAGACGCAGATAAGATCTAATTACAGTAGACCAAAGAGTTAACTCCTCGCTGGATTAATTAGCTGGCACTTCCAGAACAAGCACTTGTTTTTCTCGTTCCAAAGATGTATACAACTTGTGACGAACCTCAATACAGTACAACACAGTATACCTCGCTTGCTCGACAGACCACCACCGAACTGGACAGGACATAATTACCTACAGTTCTTAAAAACCCAAGCTTGAGATTTAAACTCCTCTCAACATTCATCATCATCATGGTCATCACGGTCATCATCAAATCATAGCTGAATATAGAGTATCTAAGAACCATATAACGTTAGATACATACAGTATTCTACCAGTATACCTTACTCCCTCTGACATTTCAAACATCCCATTCCCATTCCCGTTCCAATTTCAAATTCAAAACCGAATTAAATTACTTATCTTCTGACATCAGTGCCTATACACACAAATACACACGGAGATAGAGACACATATGGGCCCTTTTGAAATACTGTAGTTCGA
Source organism: Phaeomoniella chlamydospora (assembly GCA_001006345.1). NCBI lineage: Eukaryota > Fungi > Ascomycota > Eurotiomycetes > Phaeomoniellales > Phaeomoniellaceae > Phaeomoniella > Phaeomoniella chlamydospora. The sequence goes on along the minus strand of LCWF01000018.1, from coordinate 47,227 downwards.
TGAACTCAGGTAACACATCCAAAATGTAAATCACTGAAACAATAAAATTCCCACTCTCATTTATTCCATTCCATTGGGTTATATTGAGATTGATATTTATATAGTTATGTTATATATTCAATTTTTTTCATTCACAACGTAAAATATGGTTATCGTATCGTCTGTATCATAAACGGCGAGTGACCTTCCATCCCTGATATGAGGTACAGTAGATAGGTAGGTACGTAGATAGGCACTGTAGCTCAGGTGACCTCCCATAAAAAAAAAAAAAACACAGAGACGCCTGAAAATGCCCAAAATGTATACCCAGACACAGAAAAAGAAAAACGCTGTGTTGGAAGATGAAAACGCTATCATGGGAATTCGGAGAGGAGATATGCTCTGTTTTTTCGAGTTTGTTTTCGTTCTTCCCAGGAATGAAATTGAATTCGGAGGGTGAAAAAGACCAATGATGCCGCTAGTGTCGCTTGCTATTGAACAATGAATGCATGGAAAAGAAATAGGAGAAGTGCAAAAGGATGTAGGCATGAAAGAGGAAGAAAATGGAGGCACATGTCGTTTCCGAGTCAGTGCCTTTTGTATTTCTAACGAGAGAAGAAGATCATGTTAGTGTTGGGTTAGGAATTGTGGAATGGGGAAAGAGGAAGTAGAATCATACGTATGGAAAGAAAGGAGGGATGGCAGACGTACTTCTTCAGCTCTTCTATAGTTCTCTCTGTCCAAAGTATTTCCCGCTCCTAATAATGTCTGACCTACAGCCTTGCTCGCTCCGATTGCTGGTCTTAATATCACTGTCGGTGCCTTTTTCAAGACCGCTCGTGCCGCCCCGCCAGCAGACCCACTCTCCATAACTTCCCCTGGGACAGCGACAATGGCATCACGGGCAAGTAATAGATCTCGTTCAAGGCTAGCATAGGCCCCTCGAAGACCTTGGACAACTCCAATAGGTTGGTCAGCGTAGAGGGATATTTGCTTTTTGATGTTGGGTTGATCTTCATCATCCGATCCTAGGATATCCGGGGGAGGTTGTCGGGAAGAAGGCTGTTCGGATTGACCTAGGAGGGTTTCAGTATTTTGGAGTACTGTTTGGGTCCCAAGAGCAAGTTTGGCGCCCAGTTTGACAAGCTCGGATGTTGTAGTTTTGGCGAATGAGACTGCTCCTTTCTGGATGCTGCGAACAAGACGACCGTCTTTTCTGTATTCTCGGACCGGTAGAACAACTAGGTCTTTGACTCCACCGCCAACGTTTACGATGGATCTGATGGGAGCAAGCCCGGCAAGAACGCCAGGCAGTTGATTTCGCTTGACGTCCGGAGTCCAGATGTTGTTCAGCATGATGCCTAACCGGTCAAAGCCGGATACACCATATAAAATGACGCGCCTTAGAACCATGTCTGCTTCGTCTAATATGAAGAAATTCATGAATTCAGTGGTTCGCCCTGAACGGAGACCACCATAGTCCACTCTCTTGGGCTTAAAATCTAGCTTTATGTGCACAGGATTAATCTCGGCTCTCTGGAGGAACGGGGGATTGCTCGGAGTAGTTGAAGCAGAAGCCCTTTCATCCTTGAACTCAAAAAATCGCGTCATGAAGTCAAGAGCATCCTGATCAACATGTAAGCGCAAGGGTAGTATAGTGACCTTAAGTATCATCTCTGTGGCAGCAAGGTCAGGTACTGGCTTGACATTCAATATTTCAAGGTGTATCATGCTGGCTCCTGTCTCACGCTCACCAGCATCTTGCATGTACGTCGCAAACTTGAGCCACGTCGATGTAGGCACATGGTCGAAGATGGTAAGATCCTTTACTCTGACATCAATCGAAGATTGTGTCTCACCAGAGTTTGGAGGAAAGACTAGAACGTCTGCAGATAATCCGCTGATTTCGAATGTCATCTTATGGTGCTTACTTCTTGCAAGTTTGAGGCGTTTGGGGCGTGGGCGACCAGGTTGGTTTTGCCGTGACGGGGAGTTCGTCATAGTTGTGCTAGTTGCATAGCTGCCAGTTTCACTGACATCATCGTTGATTCCTTTATTGATTTGAGAGGCTAATTCATTGGGATCATGGCGTGCGGGAATGCCAATGTAGATCGAGTTGAAAAGAAAGTCCTCAATGACAGGTTCTTCTTCGTCTTCTGATTCAGGCGACAATCCAGAACTCGGTCTGCCCCGCCTCGTGGCGGCCTTGACTTCCATATCCATAACAGCCTGGGAGATGGTGTCTCTTGTCCTCTGCCAGTCGTATCCATCGTAAAGATTCCATATAAAATGGACGTCACGAATCCTGACTTTCACAGGAAATTCTTCATACCGTTGATGCCGCGACTCGACCGGGTCATGAATACCGCGGTTGTGATTACTACCACCGACTTGGGAATTCCTAGCGAAGTAATCGTCCTGAAAATTGAGCGCACTCGCCACCATTTCTTCGGGAGATGGCTCAAGGTCATCACCCCCTACGACCTCAGTGTGAGTGGAACTTTCTAGATCTGATTCTGAATGCTCCATACCATGCAGGCCATGATAACCAGAGCTCTCAGCCAGACTTCCACGGCTCTCGTCAATAGGAGGCTCTTCATAGAACTCGCTGACATATTCCAGGTCCTCGTTCGCACCCTCTTCGAATGATTGTGTAGTATCAATTTCGGGTTCTGTTCGGAGACCGGCTTGAGGACCTTGCTCTGAGACAAAGGCATCTCCGGAGAATGAGGCTAGCATGTCCTGGAGTGGGACGATCTCAGTACGATACTTCGCGATTTTGGACACAGGTGCTGGTGGCTTGAGCCCGTCAAGGAGGCCAATGAGGGTCTGTGTTGAGTCTGCGCATGTTTCAAGGATGAAGAGATCATCTCGGAGTTCGATATCAACACTGCTTTGTTTTGACTCTGGATTGCGAGAAGTTTTGACTTTAGCTGATGCTGAGGATATATCTCCAACCGCAACGTAGCCAGCACTGATGAAAGATCCACATGCATCTCTAGCCGCAACAGGAGCATCCAGGGTCTGAATATTGTCGATCACCAAGAGAGAGGCCTTTTTGACGCTGAAATTGACGGTTATATTCGCCTCCTTTGGCGCCTCTGCACGAACCCTTGCCGTCGTCAAGCATATAAGCACTTTTGACGAGCTTGATTCAGGATTCAGACCAACAACCAGATCCCGCATCCCAATGTCAATTCTGATGCCTTTCAACTCAGGTTCAGGGACTCCTGAGTCTGAAGATAACGATGGACTTGATATTCCCGGTGTTTGACGTAGGTCCATTGCCCGTAGATCCGCGAATGATGCTGCAAGCCCAATGGCAAGATCTTCTTCCGTTACGTCCTCACCGAGCCCAAGTAATGCAACTAGTGTTGGCACTCGATATTCGACGAGGGTATTGGAGAATTTCATCTTGACTGTCGGCTCCATTTCACCAGGTATAAAGCGGCACATGATCATTGGTAGATCATCACGAAAACTGGCAACAGCTGGAATAATGAGCTCCTCGTCCCCATTCCTTGTGGCCGAGAGTGATGTTACTTGTAACGCAATCAGTGATGGCAGGTTGATATAAGCAACCTCGATGGATGTGAAGCTTCCTTTAAGAGTCCCAACCTTGTCATTTACCCTAGCTTCGAGGCTGGCATCTCTTACGAGGAGCAGAATCAGGATACCAGGTCGGTCATCTTCCGGAAGATACTTGGTTACGCCCGAGAGTCTAGACAAATCGGCTGACAATCGTTCTAAACGTTTCATCTCTCCCAGTCGTTCAACCGAGGCTTTCACAGATCCCAGTGTCAAACGTAGCACAGCCCCTTTCATTCGCTGGCGCATCAGCGTATCAAGCATGATATCGTCGTCCTCATCGTATTTATCTTTCGACGGTGTGATCAAACGTAATAGGCGATCAATGTCAATCTCCTTTGGCGCATCTAGATACTCAAGTCTGATATTGGACAAATGGATTTTCAGGGGAGAGCTGTCGATAATGGTGTTGCTGAATGGCCCCGAAAGTTCTACGTTATCCACCTGCAGGCCTATTCCTTCGGCGCGCTGAACCATCTTCAAAGATGACGTGGACAATTTCAGGGTGCATTCTGAGCCCACCAAATCCAGCGCAGCTCTCGCGATCTTGGCATTGACCTTCATAGCAGGGCCTTTAGATTGTGCCTTAGGCGAAACGTTGGGTTGAAACAGCACTCCTCGAGCAAGCTTGTTTGCTGGTGGCTTTGCTTTGGGTAAACCTCCTTTTACAGTGCTCATGGACGCGATCGAACCTCCGATCTCAAGTAAAGAACTTAGACCACCAGCTCTGTTGAAGACATCTTCAATAGCGCGGATGTCGACGATGAAGCGGACTGGACTCGTTTTGATGTCAACATGCATTAAGGAATTGGTAGATACGATGATAACCGATATCACAGGATTTGAAGTTATCGCCACGGTTCTTGTATTGGGTGAAACGGTATGTTCTTCGAAGCTCATGATCGTACCGTTTCCGTGCACAATTTCAAAATGCGCAACTTTGAGTCGAGACTCTGTTTGTTGATTCTTAGATGTCGTGTAAAATGATATATCTTTAACGATAACACCGAGAAGCAAGTCACGCTCGTTGTTCAAGGGCAAAGTCTCCGATTGGACACCCCCTGTGACTGCAGATCCTGGGACCTGCTCAAGGAAGTTGACTTCGAGGATTGGCACAACGACTCTCATAGGTGGAAAGGATGTCCTGTCCTTATTGGCAGCCGGGCTCTCTGGAGATTTGGATGTCGGACTCAGCGTCTGCAAAATGGAGAGCATTAATTTTGCAACATGCATGTCAATATCCACACGGATGGACGATACCTCGACCTCAATTGAAGCCTGTTCCGCATTTGCTGTTGCAGGCTGTGGCGTATGATATATAGAGGCGGTGTTCGATGTGTATGACGCGTCTAAGGGAGATTCAGGGGCTGGAGCCGAAAATCGTACAGAAGGGCCACGTGAGCTATCACCCTCAGAGGTTGCTGAAATCGGATCATCCGGTGCCAATGGTCTATCGAAGAGCGAAGGTAGCCAGCAGCTGAACCCGTTAAGAACCACAATGTCTCGTACAATGGTCGTGTTGAGGAACATTGGTTGATTGCATGGCAGAGAAGATTTCTCTTCATGACCCAAAGACACTTCTGGTTTTGGAGTATTTCGTCCATCATCGCTAGGTTCTTCTGATCGAACCTCTGAGTACATCACGGGTATCTCTGAAGACGACTCTAAGGGGGCTGTTGCAGGCGGGCCTTCCTCACCGATAGGCTGCAAGTCCGATGATAATGGAGGTTGATTCTTAGTCTCGATAGTCTGAGCCGGAGGTTCATAGACACTCCAAGCTCCAGGTATTGCAAGAGAAGGGCCAGCTGTCGGCGTGTTAGAGCTCATGGCACTCAAATACATGCTTTCTGCCTCATCGTGAGTGAACAGCTTCGATTCTGATAGCTCGTCCGGGTCATCGTCCTGGAATGTCGACCTCGTGAAATATTCGGAACCCAACAGCGATGACTTCGATGCTCCACTCTGCCTCCGTATTTTGCCTCTCTCAGCAAGTATAGATGCCACGTTGTCACTGTCATCATCTGACCCAGGTTGTGAGCCATGCTCCCCCACACTTTGACTAAGACTGCTAGCAAGACGTAGATGATCCTGCGTATTTGATGGCTCCCATGGAGTGGCTCTGCTGACCTTCGGACTATGACTCCAATCAGAGGCATCTGATCTGGCATCCGAAGCTCCGCTCGAGTGGAATGCTGAGCTCCGCGAAGGAATTGGGGATGATAAACCGGATGCCGTTGAGGTTCTGAACGATCCCTCAGGCTCACCCGCTAACCGCACTTTGGCATCCCGAAGAGTGAATCGCCGTTTACCAAACCGTGGTTCTTCAGGACCAAGGGTCGAGTCGACTGCGCCAAGACGAACCTCCGCGATCTGAACGATCAGTTGGACCGGATCCGTACTTGAGTTTTCCTCCTGTCCGACTGGGTTCCTCTTTGGCCAGTTGAAGACTATCTTGAAGTAAATATTTGTGACGTGAAGCTGAAATCGATCTAGAAGACCCTTGACCATATCTGTCATAAAGGTTGGCAATGAGGCAGCAGCCCCAACGCCTAGCTCGCCGCTTGAAGAGCCTTCGGACTCAAATGCCGAAGACCGATGCAGTTCCTGTGATTGTGAGGCAACCGCTGTTTCCAATTCTTGTATTTCTTTATCCGGCTCAGCTTGTAGGAAAGATTGTGCGATATCTTCTGACGTTGGTAGTAGCCCATCGAAGCGTCCGTGAGCATCTTGACTGCGCGGAGATGTGCCGTAGCCTCGTGTGTTGCCTCGTCCACCCCGGTCGATCCCAGTCTCCGAGGTTGGAGCCTGGGAAGATCCATGGTGCTCATCCTTTGCGGGCTCGTGAATTGCGATCTGTATTTCTACCCCCGACACCTCAATAGCCAGATTCGCGAAATAGATATCCCCAGGAAGTATGATTTTGATTTGCCGCACGTGGGCCTGATCTAGTTCGATTCCGGGCGGAAGGGGTATGCGATCGCGGATCTTCTGTGAGGTATCATTAGTCCTGTATCCCTCGAGCCCCAGCCTCCAGTACGTACGTCTATCCTCAGTGGCACATCCTTCAATTCCCACACGCCCCAGGTCAAGTCCAAGGAGTCGAGATCGAAGGCATCCGCATCGATCAAGTCAATCTTGGAAACGATGAAGCGCAACAGACGTCGCTGTAGAAAGGCAGGGATAAAACGTGTCATGATCAGCCCCTCGCAGGCCGGGTCACAGCCTAGTGACGTCCCTCAGTCTGCGGTCATCGTTGAGACTTGTGCTGTAGGCGATGGAGATAGCCGTCTGCACTTGTTTAGGTGGGGACAAAGAGGGCTTGTAGTCTATCTACCAGCACTATGTCCCGAGGCGATGATGTTGCAGAATATGGATGATCGCAATGAATATATGCAGCTGCGCCAACGGAGGCAGGAGGGAATGGAGAAGGGTGTTGTTAGGTCAGGTCGGTGATGTTTGGATGCAATGTTATCGAAAACGATGGAGGAACGATCATCAGTCATGAGGGTACTCTTAGAGAAAACAATGGCTTCGCTCATTAATTATCTACAACTAACTAACTACCTATCTAAAATTAGGTACCTAAGGTAGGTAGGTAGGTACCGTACCTACAGTACAGTACATGTATTTTTCGGAGAAAGTTTAGGCGGTGGATGTTTGCTCAGGGTCCTCCAAAGACCGCCATAATCCTTTGTTTTTGCGCCATTTCAGGACGAACATCCTGTTGGCTTCCCCCGATAAGAACTGTATAACGTATATTGCTGAACTTTGTAACGATGGGATCTCTCTTGGATCAACAACCATCACTTGCATCGCTCGAGTGATTCTGTGTGTTCTAATGCTCATAATGTTCTCGTAAGTGTATCTGAGCGAGACCAACATCGTCATGCATGCAGTTGTCGAAGCAGCAGCCCCGCAACTTTGTCCCCTGGAAGAGTCTCGTGCCTGGCCGCGTGAGACCAAGCAGAAGAGGGCGATGAAGGATAGATACCTTTTGCAAAGCGATATAGAGAAAAGAACTTCGTAGGTGAAAGGTCTCCTTTAATGACACATCATGAGCACAGAAAGCCGGCCATCAATGTATCGAGTAAATCATATACTATGTGGCATCTTCTACGAGATGCTGTACAATACAATACATACCATAACAATACTTCACACATAGCCCCCGATTACTTACCTAGGTACTTACCTAGCTTGCCCATGGGTCTTCGATGATCGTTGTTAAGCGGTCTTGCTTGCATCTGGTGGCAGATCTACCTTTCATCAGTCAACAACCACTCTGCCTCATTCACATCTACTTATCACAGACCTCTGTATCATCTTCAGTGGCTTTGGATTTGATTACTTCTGGTTTGTTTTGACAACCTTTTGGTTCTGTGTTTGTTTCCAACCCACCACCGTTATCGATAACGCTGAAGATCGCGGGGTCGGTGACCTCCCGCCACTCTTGTTCTGACTGACTGTTCGTACTATGTACATACATACTTACATACTTACATACTTACATACATACATACATACATACAGTAGGAGTTCGTACTGTGCCACTTTCGATTCGGCAGTCAGCAAATGTGTGGCTCCTTTCAAATATCACGTCGTGGTACACATAATCATCATCTCACCTTACCTCACCTCACCTCCGTCTTCATTTCTCATTCCTTCATTTCTTGTCGTCGAATATCGTTTTGGCCTTCTAATTGTCACGAATTCTGCTCTTCTCCTCCAGGAAGCAAGAAAGCAAAATGTCAGTTTCCAATCCCCAAACCAGTGGAGATGAACTAGACGCTGAGCTAGAATGGGAGCTTGACGAGGGTATTCCCCAGTTCGAGGACCCATTCATTCAGAAATATCTTGGCGGTAGAGAAGCTTTGATCGCCCAAGAGAAGAAGCAAAGGCATGATCAGGCGTTCAAGGGTGCCATGTCGCCGATGGCGTGGGAGGCTGCTAGGATTATGTCTCTGGTTCGTAAACGAGAGTTGGAAACGGTGTGGACCGGCGAGTTTGAAGAGGAATTAGCCCACAAGAACAACGGCAATCTGTTTCCGGGCATGATGTTCATGTTGGCCCGTGATCGAATGGAAAAGACTGATCTGTGGAAGATCATCTCTAAAATGCCCAAAGGGTCGATCTTGCACGCCCATATGGACGCCATGATCGATACTGACTGGCTTCTTGAGCAAGCGTTTGAAATACCAGGTTATCATATTACAAGTAACGAGCCACTCGTGTCCCAAAAAGCATTGGATTACGGTCCATTCGAATTCCGCTACATCCCTGAAGGTACGACTCAAACGACGGACAGCATCTGGACCACCTCATACAAGCCCAATACACCAGTCCCCATCAGCGCCGCAGCATCTTCCTTCCCTGGTGGTCTCGAGGCCTTCAAATCATGGGTGATTTCACGTATGGTGATCACAGCGGATGAATCCCTATTCCATCATCATGGTCTCGACGAAGTCTGGCGCAAGTTCCAGTCCTGCTTCATAGTAATCGATGGACTCTTCTATACCGAACCTATTTTCCGACGCTGTATTCCTCGCCTCCTCGACCAACTCCACAGCGATGGTATCAAATACGTCGAACTCCGCCTCGCCTTTGGTCGACCGTGGTTCCGTGCCAACTCGTCCACCCCTGAACCCAACTACCTTTACTTCTTCCAATGTTTTGAGGAGGAACTCTCAGCCTATAAATCTTCCCCCTCTGGTGCCGGTTTCTGGGATGCCCGCATTCTCTGGACTGCGATCCGTAAATTCGATAACCACGGCATCCTCGCGAACATGAAAAATTGCATCGAATGCAAACTTGCCTACCCGCATCTGATCAGCGGATTCGACTTCGTCGCTCAGGAAGACAAAGGCCGACCCCTAGTCGACCTCATCTCCCTGTGTTTCTGGTTCCGAAAAGCCTGTGCCGAGAACGGACTCGAAATCCCCTTTTTCTTCCACGCAGGTGAATGTCTCGGCGACGGCAACAGCACCGACAACAATCTATTCGACGCCATCCTCCTCGGTACTCGACGAATCGGTCACGGTTTCTCCCTCTACAAACACCCCCTTTTGATCGACATGGCCAAAGACAAAAGAATCTTGATCGAATGTTGTCCCATCTCCCACGAAATCCTGCGTCTCACAAATTCCATCCTCTCTCACCCCATGCCCGCTCTCCACTCTCGTGGTGTCCCTGTATCCCTCTCCAACGACGACCCGGCGATTCTCGGACACGGAAAAAACGGTCTCACCCACGACTTCTACCAAACATACCTCGCCTTTGATAACCTAGGATTAGAAGGGTTAGGCACCATGGCCGAGAACAGCGTCAAATGGTCGGCCTTTGAAGACGAAACCCAAGCAGACTGGACGAAAGGCATCAAAATGGGAAAAGCCGGTACTGGAGTCAAGGGCGAGAGGGTAAGGGAATGGAATCAAGATTTCGAAAAGTGGTGTGAATGGGTCGTTAAAGAATTCGCTTTGACCGTTGATGACGAGGAGGAGGATGTAGAAGATTGAATGAAAACAGTTGGGAACCACTGATAACTACTTATATTCGATCACAATTTTTCATTCCGTTTTCGATCTAAAAACCAAGCCTCCCAACTACTACCTCCCTCCCTCCCTACCTGCGTACCACCCTACTACTATCTTTCACCCATCTCTTCAACATCCCCCCCCTGCAAACCCACCCAAATATTCTTCAACAGAAACAAGAAGAAGAAGAAGAAGAAGAAGAAGAAGAAGAAGAAGAAGAAGAAGAAGAAGAAGAAGAAGAATGGATTGGGTTTACTATAACTATAACATTATACAGTAACTAGATGTAGATTCCTGAAATGTTTCCATGCAATGCAGAAAGAGAAAAAAATCAGTAGGATTTACAGTAATTATGCTTACTATCAAGTAGAACTTAAAATGAATGATGTACTGTATGTATACAGTATTCTTTTTGAATTGGAATGAATCTATCTCTTCGAAAGTTCTATTGAGCTTACAGTACCTACTAGGTATATGAGCTACCGCGTTGACCTTCCAACTCACTTATGTAACCAACTGGCTGAAATACTTGTACCTGATATACAAAATATGAATCTGTTCCTATAATTTTCTGTTTTTCTTGTGATTTCTTTCAAGGCCAATCTTCCAAAACAATAATCGAGAAACACCAAAAATGCAGAGCCTGATGAATCCTGAAATCAAATCTCGTGGTAAAAATCAATGTCCGAACTTCAATCCCAAACCAAATACCACATGATATCCAATATGTTTTCCAAATGGTCCCTTTTGGGTCCACTGCACGTTAAGAATACAGCTGTGAGAGACTTAGTCGAAGTCACTCCTAGGACAAAGGCCATGGATTTCCCACACCCAACACTGACCAGCAAAGGTGCCAACCTCATCATCGAGCCACAACCCCTTGACCATGCAATTTCCAGATCTCCTGTTTCAAGTCTTTGATTCTGTTGTGCATTCGGTTCAGTTTCTGCCTATCGTCCAGGCTCGCCTTCATCCCAGCCTTTGTGACCCTGTGGTGCAAGTCATGGTATTTTGCGTACTTGGCTTTGAATTCCCGGGCCTTTTGTTCCAATTGCTCATGATCAGGAGGAGAAGCACTACCTGAGGTAATAGAACCGTTGGAAGCACTCGAAGCAGATGACACGAGAGCGCTGTTGTTGTTCTCTTGAGTTTGAATGCGTTCCCGTTGAATAGATCGATCTTGTGCTCGACCGCGTTCTGGTGCTAAAGTCTGAGAAGGCTGGTGACGCTTTGGCTCACGTTGCTCTTCCTGATTATCTGCTTTGCGTTTCATGCCATTTGCCTGTGGCCTGTCTGCCTTTGTTGCAATAGGTTGAGGTGCTGGTTTCTGGACTGGATTTTGCGAACTTGGCGGTGAAGTTATGGCAGAAGATGTAGATGTTCCGTTCATACTGTCGTTGTCTGTGGCGTTTGTTGGCGGAGAGGAAGCTAACGGTGACCGTTTGCGAGGCGAACTGTCCGTTCGTGGGCGGTTAGGTCGTGGAGAAAGTGACAATTCTTTTCGACCTGGTTGAGGCAATGTCTGCTGTGGACGATCTTTCTGTGTTGCTATGGCTGCAGGGGCTTTCACAGACGGTTTAACTGCATTCTTGGTAGGGTTGACTTCGGTCTTCGTCTTCTTTGGAGGTTTCTCGACAACGATGGAATCATCGTCAGAGTCTTCTACAAATTCAGAAGACTTGAACTTGGTGTTCTCCGGACGAGCTGCTTTCTTGGGAGCTTCCTTGACTTTTGTCGTAGAAGTTTTGTTCTTTGCCTTTACTCTCTGCTCATCGGACTGAGTTGCTGTAGCCTTTGCATCGACTGGACGCTGAGTGTTCGACTTTGAACCCTCCTTCTTTGGCTCCACTTTATGTTGGCCACGTTCAGATGCCGAAGATGATTTTGCCTCACTGTCGGAGTCTGTCGTCTTTGGTGGGAGGGTCCTTGGAGTGCCTTGTAGGTTTGTACGTGACAAGACGACCCCCTTGCCCCTGTCCTCCTTGGGAAGAAGGATTTGCCAAGCTTCGTCTTTTCTCGTCACCCTCATCCGGTCAAATGCTGTAATTGCTCTTTCAATGACCTTCTGGCGTATGCTCTGTGACGGATACGAAAACTTCCACACGTCCAAGTCTTTGTACATTTTGTCCCGCAGCTCAAACTTTCCTGGTTCTGTACGGACCTCCTCGGCGTATTTCTGAAGCAGCCTCTTGCAAAGGTCTTTGGGACAATGAATCTTCTTGCAGAGTTCCTTGACAGTTTGACCTTCCACAGCTAGCATATGGATCAATGGAACCTTGATAGCAGCCAGCTTGAGCTGATCTTCTTCGGAGAGTATAGTACCACCCAGACTGAACGAAGTTGGACCTTGACGTGGGGTAGAAGAGCCTGAAAACCCCCCCAGTGCTGAGCTGTTGGGAGACATCGGTCTGTTGTTCATCAAGCGTTGTGTAGGAAGAGGAGAGAGATGTGAAGACCCATTGCTAAGTATTCTCTTGTGACCTAGGGTTGGTCGATCCACAATCCTGGACTCGTTCGATGCCTTTGCTTCACTCATCTCCTTCATCGTCTTCTTTAACTTGGCCAGAGCCAAGTCCGCATTATCCACAACCTTTTGCGCCTCTTGGGTTTCCAGCTTATGGCTGAGCTGTCCGGTAAAGTAGATGCCATCTTGGTTGTCTGCGTTGGCAAGGTAGAGTTCGGAACGACATGTTTCGGGCCGGGCGTAGAGCTGGATCAACTTATCTCCAAAGTTAAGGGACTGGTTCTTCCCAAACCTGACTCTGACCTTTTCCTTGTCTTGTAATGCTTGCAACAGACTCTTTGAATCTTGGGGCTCTAGGCTGAGCCGCATGACTTGCGGGCTTCGTGTCGGAGCATTTGGTTGAGAGTTCATGTCTGACTTTCGTAGTAGGGAGAGCCCTTCATGAGGGACTTGTAAGGTAGCCATAACGGCTCGAATGGTATGATCGTAGGTAACGGAGGATTCGATCTTTCAGAGGTGAAGGGTATCGTCAACCGCAGTTCAGAGCTGAATGTAGGATGACAGACTGCATTTTCTGAAGGGTAGAAATACAGTCTTTTATTTGAGAACCGTGACGGTGGACGATACTGTGGGATGAATGACTGTCGAGCGAATGGACTCTTGCACCGCCAGTTGGGTGCGGACAATGGGTACGGGCGTGATCTCACGGGCAAACAATGAAGCTTGACCTATAGTTAGGTCAAGTGAAAGACATGCCTACCACACCGATTGTCCAATATTTGGTGTTGTACAAGAACAAGGAGCGGAGTGTGTAGGAGAAGCAATGCCTGCAATGAGGCAGATCGAAGTGAATGGAAGGTAGAGAGAGATAGAGAGTGCAGGATACAGGAAGAGGTTGTCGAGGATGGGTACGAGACATTTCCCGTAGTACGCGGTACAGTCGATACAAAAGATACGGACGGGAAGTCAAGCAAAAGATGGTGGAGGGGGCACGTAATACCGATCATGATTGATTGGAGTTGCATGGGTACAGTACCTTTCCTTTCCCACCGGTACAGTAACATGCACTTCCTAGGCTGATACTGTCACCTTTCAGGTAGGCACACACACTGTGGTACAGTACTGTAGGTAGGCCAAGTATTCTGTACACGGTACAGGATTACTGCACTAACATGTATTACCAAACTCTAAGGTTACTTTTGGTGTTGAATGGAGTGGCTCTATCGGGCTACGGCAACTGGACCACTGGGTTCCAAAGTGGGATGAAGGAGGGTGGGACTCGAGATCACGACCTGACTCTGTCTGCATCTGCCATAGTACTGTACTGTGCATACATAGTAGTACAGTACCATAGCTCCATACTCCATCCTTATAAGGTACAGGTACGGTACATGTACTATGACGAAAGGCCAGAAATCATCGCAGGTTGAATGACACTGTATACTGATCGATCGGTTGAGCACATGTTGCCCTCTGGTCCATATGTGATGCGGGACAATCTACTATGTATGTGTTGCTCATGGCGCCGCATATCACCGATCTGGTTCAGCTGGGTACCAGGACCAATATTGCGGTAAGATTCGATCATCATGCGCGCCTCTCAAATTAGCGGCGTAAGGGAGGTGAGTGTCGGAGACGGGGCCAAGGCACGGTGCCCGGACACTTAGCCACAAAAGTGGTTGAATCAGGCATAGCGTTTCTAATTTAGCTGGAAACGCCCCCGTTGTGAGAAGAAGTGGCACGATGGGGTAAAATGGGAAGGGAAGGGAAGGGAAGGGAACTTATGGAAGGGAGGGAGAAGAGGATGCCACTATCAGAGTCTGATTTCTCGCAGTGCTCCGCCTGACACAAACAGCTTCTTTTCGGTTGTGTAATGGACTGACTAGGGTGCATTGTTGGGATACTGTATTAATAGATTACTCAGAGTAAATGGGTGAGTTGGCAAGACGCGTTCAGGATCTTGGAGATGGCAGGGCAATACGGCGTACTACAGTACCTAGGTCCATGTACCATGTAATACATCCTGTACCTAATACAGTATATCAGTATTACCCGGCGAAAGCCACGAGATCTCATTATCGACACGACACTCATTGCCTTGGGTCGTGGAGGGAGAGAATAGAATGGTCCTGTTCGCCTTTTCTGGACTGCCAGGTTATTAATTACACAGGTTAGGTTGACACTTGACTTGATTCTCTGCCTTCTATCCAGTTACGCAGAATACTGCAGATTGTACAATGTTGTGCCTGATTCGTTGCACTACCTGCTACCCAGTCTTTTTGCCTTTTCGCAGGTTCCTCGTGGGGTCTGAAGGAGAGGATACCATCTGAATTGTACACATCACACGCAACAGGGGCCTATCCGGTAGATCCAAACAGCAACACCTGATCGATCCGCGTGTAACCTTGGCTGTTGGTCGTACTACATACAGAGTACATACATAGTAGTAGTATGTACCTATAATAACGAGGCAATTAAACCTTGTTCGAGAGCACCTGTATGAAAAAGTTAACTGCATGATCTACCGGAGATTTTCCCTTCCATGGTTGACAACACGATGAGTATTACCTGGCAGTCTACGGAGCGTCTGTCTGAAGAAAAGGGACCCATGATCTTACCTATACATCGATCACGAAGGAACTTACCAATCGAACACTCAATTTGGTATAGTATTTGTATATTCTGGGGAGCACTGTTCGGTCCATTGATTCGTACATAGTATTACAGTAGTCTTCTGCGGTAAATGGGTACCCGCATCACTGCTCACGGACACCGACTTCCTGCGCATTACCGTATCAGAAGTACAGGTACTGTAATATTTCACGATTGGGGCTGGCTTGACAAGGCTTTCCCGGGGCCAGTGACACCAATAGAAGAGGGTGACACGACTCTCAGCACTGCTTCAAAGTCCTGTCTCGCTCTTCACCTGCAGGCAAGGTTCTCACTCTCACAGACCGACAGACAGTACTGTATCTCACCTGCAGATCATCTGCGGACGATAGTCGGTACTTGGCCTTGCTCGTATCTGCCTTTTGGACTGTTGCCTTTTTCTTTTTCCTTTCTCGGTGCTATTCTCGTTCTATACCCTGTAAATCGGGATGTACTGTGCACATTTTTGTCAGCATTGCTCACTTGGGGGCTCGTTTCGCGCGACTCGCTTTGCCCTGTCGGTGACGGACTGACATCCACATCCATATATGGACCATAGCCCTTTTTAGTCAAGATGGAAACGAGACCGTCTCACAGGGTCTTGGGAAAATTCGTGGGAACTCTAAAAGAAAACCCGGCAAAACAGATGTGGGTGGAGAACTCAGACTTGGCCATCTCATACTGGGAGCGTGAGCACCAGATGGATGGGATGAGCTTGGACACTCACCTTGACTTCGAGAAAGACATGACGCCTCAGGGATTACGATTCCAACTCAGCACATCATTTCGATAATGATATGTTACACCTCCCCCCTGATCCAATGTGGACAGTCGACGTGTGATCTCGGGGTACTGAATATTAACATTGAAGGAAATGAGAATCCACCGGACACAGGCGTGGAAACCCTTTGAAACGGACAGTCTATTTGAAGCAAACAGCGTTGACGAAAAGCTCCAGGAGTCCTGACTCTAGAATAGTAAGGTGCCGGTGATGATTTAATGGGACGAAGTCGGGCCTAGCCCCCAAGCACTCCAACCATTGGCCAGAACCGCCTCCATTCCCCCCCTCCTCGTCTACTATGGTACTATGTACAGTACTTCGAAGAAGGGACAAGAGAACAAGACTAAACGATAAATAAATCGACCGGACTCAAAGCACGGGTTCGGTTCCATATTACTTTTTGCCCTACTTCACGGTGCTATCCGTGGCGTCGCCGCTATGCATCCATCCCACCGGGGCGCCAATCCAATCCAACCATTTCATTCTCCAGAAAGCGACCCCCCGAAAGTTAGAACATGCGCGTGAAGAGAAAAAGAAAGACATACAGTAGAGGGAAAAAACAGCGGTAGAATTCGAGATGTTCTGGAACGAAAATACCCCTCGTCGCTTCCATGCGATAGCGAAAACCATTCATTCCATTCTATCTTGCCGCTACAAGGAACCGATCTGGACTGGACTGGATTTCGCCGATATTTTTTGTCTCTTTATTGCAGAATTGTTCGCCGAGGTGTATCCAAACATACAAAGCAAAACAATCCTTCCCATCATTCCATAACGAATTGCAATATCAATGTACCTGGATCCTGCCAGCCAGCCAGCCAGCCAGCCAGCCAGCCAGCCAG
>LCWF01000018.1:853-30354 GCA_001006345.1 Phaeomoniella chlamydospora | reverse complement strand
CCAGCCAGCCAGCCAGCCAGGCAAAGCAAGGTAGAGGTATTTTCCTTCTCTCCCTACAATAATTACATTATGAAATCTCTCTCTTTTTGCGCAACAGGTAATTAATCCCATCGAATCACAATCACAACGACAATCACACAGACCTCCCTCCCCTCCCCAGGAAGGAAAGAATTTCCATTCCCTCTTCCCATAATCGGGAACGGAAGGGAAGAGAAGACCTAGCTGGCAATTACGTACTGTGTCAATTTACCCTAAAATGTAAGCACCTCTTGCCGGAGAGAGATTGAAATCCTAGAACCGACCGAAATTGTCTTTTTTGTTTCCTTGTGTGAGTAAGATCATGCATGACCTACATACAGTTACATCGAATACATCTACACTGTATATCGAAATCAAAAAGCCACAAAGCACATGCATATGCCATATTTTTCAGTTCATCATGTCTGCTGTACAGCAGATATTAATCATGTATAGTATCCAGGAGCAAATCCAAAATGGATGTATGTATGTATGTAATCAGTCAGATCTTGCTGTACGTAAAGTCTGCGCATGCGGAAGCGAGAGTCCAACCACATGTACGTGTATATGGTAAATGTGCAATGTACATGTGTACCTATCTTCGATTTCCCTCCCTCACTACATTCAATACCTATCACCTACCTAGGTAGGTACCTACCTATGCAACGACAACAGACAAAGAAGAAGTAAGTCTCTTTCTCTTCCCTCTCTTTCATCTGTCTTCAGTCATCTCGTAGTTATTCCTTTCTCCCTTCTTCATATTTCTCTTTATGCATTCAACGATTCATAAATAGACAGACCAACACCTCCACAACCCCCCTTCCCCCCTTCCACATCTCGTATCGTATTCCATATGAGTAAGAAACCCACCCAATCAGGTACAGTAATTAGTCTGTGTCTGCTTTGACTGTGTATCCAAGCTCTTCAAGTACAGTAAGACAGACCGACCGACAGCAACCCACCATCTATCCATTCATCCATCCATTCAGCTCTGTCGATAATTAATAGATGGAAGGATGAATGAATGAACTCTTCTTTCAGCCCCAAATCGACCTGACAAAGTAGGTACCTAGATACCTAGGTACATACCTACCTGCCTATATGATTATAGAGTACATACCTCTCTTTGTACGGAGGACGGTATTACGATATGATTCGCTCGATCGATCAATCGAACGAACACCCTTCCCTTGTTCATTCTTCCTCCCTTCTTCTCCCTCTCCCCTGCCACAAGCAGCATCAGCAACACCGATAAGATTTACTACTAACTTATAGTATGTATTGTACTGTAGGTACAGTAGCTAATTAGGTACCTAGTTAGTATGCTATACGTCTACTCTTTTGTCCTGTAGGTAATTAGTCTCATTAATTCATTCATTCACTCATTCCGATGTGGTAATTACTGTTCTATCCCACAGTAAATTAAATTCATAGTGTGTCAGTGGCGCATACCTACAGTATCTACAGTATTTTGACCATATGTACAGTACATGCTGTATGTACATAGTATACAGTACCCTATCTAGGTACTACATAGTATTGATGTACATACAGTATATAGTTAGTACGGATAGATAGGTACAGTACAAATGCAATATCTTATGTATGTACATATGTTCCAGTAGGTATAACTACATAGGTACAGTATCCAGCGTACAGTACCTAATACAGTATGATTCAAGGACCGCCGCGGCCTTCAGATTGGGTGTGGGGAGGGGAGCAGGGGGGGTCTCTTCAACTGATTCAAGTCACCCCCACCCAAAAATCATTGACCAACTTATTGAGGGAAGGGAGAGAAAAGAGGTACCTGTACTGTATATATATTATGTGCATAAGTGAAAAGAAAAAGAACGAAGGGAGGAGACAGGATCAAATCTGCGATTTGTTTGGTGTGATGGATGGATGGATGGAGGGATGGATGACGGGCTACAGACAAGTTCTACAGTAGGGCTGGCATATGCATGTACATGTACTTATCGTACATAGTATGTAAATATGTACTTTAGGCATGTACGTGCATTGCATTGCAATGCAGACGTTGACGGTGTACTCTTCCGCATGGTGTTTTATATCCGAGTTAACACCCTGAAAGTAATGTAACGGCATCGACTACAATAGGAAGATAGGGTATATTTGGATATTTATCTAAAATGCTTTACAACATTTTCAGAATCGACCAGACCTATATTGCCTCAAGAATTGAAATCTTGGTGCTTCCCATGGGGACATCTCGTTTCAAACTCCCCTAGCAACGCTCAGTCCACTCCGTTTCACCAGTAAACACGGTAGGTACTCCTTCGGATGCTTCTGGTTTCAGAACGCTAGCTCGTTGTCCATAATGTCAAATATCGTCGTAAGATCATAATTGCTTGGGCATATCGGGCAGAGCCAAACATAGGGACTTAAATCCATCCGGGATCACGAGAGATCTATCGGTCAAGTGCTTAAGCGAGATAAGTATACGAAGGCACGGCTGCATTGGGAGTCCTCTCCAGATATTCACGATCAATGAGACTCTCAATTCTCTTTTTGACCATGGGAATATCTGGCTGGAATCGGCTCGACAGCTGTTGAACCACCTCGCTGATGAGCTGAGAGTGTGCAAGCTCTTTGCGCTGTCTGAAATGATAGTTAGTTTATAGCGAGGGCAGAGAGCGTGGTCTGGAGAGTCATACTTCATAATGCGTACCACAGCAGCCTCAATAGCTCCACCTCTCTCTTCGTTGGCTCGTTTCTCGGTTTCTCGTCTTTCATCGGCATTCTCAACTTTATTGCCACTGCTACTCACAACGCCAATTTTGATCTTGACATACTGGCTCTGGAATTCTTCATTGAAGAAGAACCTGTCTGCAGGCTTGATATCTTTGCTCATGGGTTCTTTCTTCAGCACTCGAGTCTTCGGAGCGATAGCAAGGGACTGCAGATTTCGAATTAGATCATGAGAGGGTATGTTAGTTTGCGCCTGGATTTCCTCAAAAGCCAACGACTCCCCTGGCTGAAGGTCATTGAACAGTAAGAGGATGACCATGGCATATGTGGACACATTGAGCTCGTGTCTCTGGACCTTGCCGTTGGGTCTCTTGAATGTCGCCCGAACATCCGCAGTGCCCATGTTAGCCTGCCAGGATAATGCTCGACCACTGTGCTTATCGAGGTAAAATTTTTCAAAACTATTTCTAAGTTTATCCACGGCTGGCGGGAAATTACAGGCCGCTCGTGCAGTTCCATCTTGGTTTGCGCGCGTCATACTTTCGATAGGCCACATTGTGCTGGTAAGGACGCTGACCTCGAGATCGATACGCTTCGAACTAGTTTCACCTGCATCACCAAGATTTGCAACATGAGACTTGTATGATGCAGTAAGGTCGTCTGATATTGTCATATCCTTAAACATGGCCTCCAGCTTCTGAGTAAATTGGCTGCCAGCTTTCATCTTCATCTTCGAAATCATCTGTCGTTCTGCATCCATGCTTGCAGATCTCTTCATCAACAATCGTTTTGATAAATGTTTTTTGTAATATGTTTCAAATAAATCCTTATCAGAAATGTATTGTAGAAGCGTGATGCCGTTATCCAGTAACTGGTCGATCTCAGCGTCGGTTTTCCCCTTGACGCCTTTCTTGAGGTACTCGTCGAGAAACAGCGACAAATGCTCCGAGCTCCTGTTGTTTATGTTGATAAACTCCTGGAAGCTGTGCTCAAGGCCCTTTTCCAAAGATTGGTCTTTCTTGAACGCACTCTCCCATATTCTGTAATATTTATCTTTTAAAGCGAGTACTTCGTCGACCCATTTGATAGCTGCTACAGTTTGTTGATTGATGGGTTTCTCAGCAGATTTCTTTGACCCAGCCTTTCCGTTTTCCACTTTCGAGGTCGATGAATCTGCAGATTCGACTGGATTGGCTATTGCACTCTCGTTGATAGCCTTGCCTAGTTCTATAACTCGTTTCTGCATAGCTTCGTTAAGGGCAGTCTTCCTTGGGTCCACGCGCATGTTGAGTTCATAAACTATGGCAAGATCATGCTGACGATCATGGTCCAGCATATTTTTGACACCAGTGCCTTCCATATCGATCACATTCTTGATATTAGCTTTTATTAGGCGCTCATCCACAACTGCGCGGACCTTCTGGATAGTAGATATGGATAGACATTGCTGGCACCTCTGTTCTTCCTCTGTGATCCTTCGCTTCGCTTGTCTGCAAAAAGTGCTCGCATCCGAACTCTTCAATAGCTCTTGCCCCTCGCGAGTGTAAAATTCTTCACTAGCCCTGATGAAGCGGGGCTCAAAAGACTTGACATAGACTCTCTGTGTCTCGTCTTCGACCAAAGTCTCGTACAGACCTTCAAGCACTAGAACACAGGCGTGAATTAAAGACCGATCGATCGTCTCGCCACCTCGTTCCATGTCTATCATGTTGAGCATCACGGACTCCAGTATATCAAGGCCATCTCTCTCCCCTTCCCCATCATCGGTAAGTGGAGATCGTAGAACGTGTTGGTAGAAGAGAAACATGGCGGTTGTGTAGATTGAAGGTCGACGCTGATCGGCACAATATACGCGGTCCATGTACATCAGCACGTCTGTAATCATGCTCATGCAAAGTGTATGGTTTTGGTATGCATCTTTAACCCCTGCCATGAATCGCTCTCCCGCCAGCCTCCGCTCTCCATCGCCGGTCGAGCCAATGATTGCACCAGTCAAGCTTGGGTTAACGAGCGCCATGATTGACGTCCTCACGTCGCCACCTAACCATTGCTCTTCAAAATCTTTGACACGGCCATAAAGCTCATCTCCTCTCTTTTTCAGAACTAGTTTGTACGCTGCACGGTATAGCTCTTCGAACGATAGGCCAGATGCTTTCTTTCTGTGGATCTCGTCAAGTGCGTTTGAGAGAATTGTCCAGGTCGAGTCGAAATCAACATTGTCATCCCGCGCAGCAAGCCCCTACACAGCACAGTATCGTCAGTTTTCTTGTTCCTGTGACCGAACACCTGTCATGACTTACCCTCCGCGGAGCTCTGATCTTCCCCCGACCCCTCGCCAACATATCGAGATGGTGTTTGTCAGAGTGTGACTTTCATGAACTCGGCGTCACTTTCTGAATCTCTTCAGGCCTTTCAAAAGAAAAGACAGTGCTTTAACGTTGCTTGGTATTAGGCTCGACCTGCACTCAGTAGAGACAAGCAGAACGTCGGCCTTGTCAATACTTAGTGGGGGAAACTGCACGTTGCAAGGCACGAAACTGAAGGATTGGAATGAAACAAGATGCGCATAATTTGCTAATGAGGAGGCAAATCACTGGCAAGTAGTGTAGAGAGAAGCAGACAAAAAGAAACAGGTTGAGTTGAATTGGCGAGGCAGAGGCATGGGCTGTAGTATGAGATGGTTCTAGGTGCTGTGAGATCCATGAATACCTACTGTACTATGGTACAGTACAGTAGTAAAGTTCTCCACACTGCAAGAGTTCCCAAGAGACGAGATCCCGCGTCACTTTTTGTGGAGATTTGATATCAAATGGCATCAGTGCCGCAACTTAAAAATGTTTTCTCTGGGTGAAGTTTGAGGCAGGTTTGGCGAACGGCGAGACAGTCGCTGTACATCTACTCAGACTGGACTATCTGGTTGTCGTACAGAGGATTACTCTCTAGAGCAAATCACACTTCACCCGGCAAATTTGAGAAAGTTCATCTATCAAGCGTCTCTTGAATTACGATTGCTACCAAAATGAAGACCTTCCGACCGCTGTCACGATTCGTATCATCCTCCGCGCAACAAGCATCACATTCATCATTACCAAGCAGACTTGCGCTCTCTCAGAGAAGTGGCTTGACGCCTCAGAGTGTTTTTCATCTTGAAAACTCCTCGTATCAACCATTCAGACTCACACCCTTCAATCGAAGATTTGAATCCACAGCAGCAACATCTCCTTCAGCAGGCGAAAATGCTTCCCCCGGCGAGCGACCGAAACGAGATGAACCAGCATATGTCCTCACGTTCACCTGCAAGCCATGCACGACCCGATCTTCTCACCGTATATCCAAGCAAGCGTACCACTATGGCGCCGCACTAATAAAATGCCCGGGCTGTGGCAATCGCCATGTCATGTCCGATCACCTGGGTATTTTCACCGACAAAGGAGCAGGCGGCACGCTTGGAGATATTCTTGCGAAGTATGGAACAGAAGAAGGCACTAGTACAGTCAAAAAGGGATATCTAGAGGGAGATCTAGAGTTCTGGGATGATGGAACAGTTAAACGTAGGGGGGGTAAGCTTGACGAGATTGTTGAGACTCTACAGGACATATCCCAGAAAAGGGCCTCTAACTTCGAAGGGAAAGTAACATCTACGGGTAATGAGCAAGGATAGACATCTAAAGGCCTTTCTACCGTCCGCTTATATTGATTGAATAGACGGTTCTGGGTATCTACAGACCGATATTTTCACTCGCGCTGGCCGCTCCATCTCAGCATATGTTTTACTCTTCTGCAATTCCACGATCTCCGCTCCAACATAGCTCTATGTCTGCAGAGCCATACTCAGCCTTCATCTTTTAGCGGAATATGTCGTCTTACTAGCCTTCTGGCGTCGCTCTCAATGCGGAAGGACTATCTCGAGTTTGCAACATATTATGTATAACCCCACCTGTATCGTGACCGACAGAGGAAGTCAACAGATGTAACACTAGCAAAAACTTGTATATTATCTTCAGACCGTTATGACTACAAAATGATTCATTAACCTAATAGAAAGTACTAAAGTTCAAAATTTCGAATGTACGACCCCTGTATGAACACTCGCTCTTAACCTAGCCTCAGACTTAATATATGCACCACCCTTTTGATCAAACCATACTGCCTCAGCACATATATTCCATGGCCGAAAATGGTTCCAATATTCATGCCCTTTGACTAAGAAATGAAGCCCGTATTTACCGCCCTGAGCAATAGAGTACCACAAGTAAGCAAAACAATCCAATCAATACCCCCTCCTACGTCCTTTGAACTCATTTCCTCTTTCCTTCTTTCTTCTCTTTTCGCCATCTCTCCTCCTCTTCTTCTCCTTGGCATAACCCTCCGGGTCTACAACTCGCTCAACTTTCCGCTTCCTCCCTCGTTCCTCACGTTTCTCTCTAACACTTCTTTGCGCCTTGGAGATCTCTTCAACATATAATTTCGGACCGAGTTTCTGTTGGATAAGATCTAAGAGCTCGGTGGCAGATGTTATGAAACTCGAGTAGGTGGACTGAAAGGTCGGATCGGCGACGCGGGGAGTGGGAAGATTGGGCGAGGTTAGGTGGAGAAGGGGGATGAAGATTGGGGTGAGGGAGGATGTTGAGGAAAGCGTCGAGGGAGAGGGATAGTGGTTCAACAGAGCTCCAAGGAGAGTTAGGGATGAAAGTTTGGGATGGAGAGCGGCGGTCTTCAGGTGACGGGGTTCGCGACGCAGAATGGTGGAGAGTGCATTGAAGAGGTAGTTGATGGCTGGAATTTCGATGGTAGTAATCTCCTGATCTTCATCGTCACTGGAATCAGACGAGGCATGATCTTTAGTAGGGTCTGAGTCGATGTTACGTGGCGCTTTGGAGTGGGAGACGGCGAGGCTGTTGACGGTGAAGCAGCGACCAAGAAAGACGATGTTACGCACTGACTGCAGGCGAAGATCGGCACCTGTCAAAGGGCTTTTGATGATCCGTAGAGATGATTTGAGACCGTGTATCATTTGTTTGCTCTGGAGGTCAAGGCCGCGACTATTGCTCAGCGGGACCTTCTGGAGCCCTACCTCTGCATTTGCTCGACCGAGGTCATGGAAGAGGCTTCCAAGAAGTTTCGCAGAGGAATGTTGTACCCATTGATGACGGTGATCAAGCATTTGCAAAACAAGATTCCACAGAGATGTTTCTCTTTTTGACATAATCACTTCCGGATGAGTGGAACAAAGCTTGAGAAGTAGTTGTAGAGAATAGTAGGTTGGTTCCCAAGAGTCTCCATCAGCTTCACCATTATCATTTGCTATGGCATCCTGGATGCGCGCTTTGACGAAAGGTATTTCTTTCTCTGCTCGTGGGAGGTTGCCATCGAAAAAAATCTTGTAAGCTTGCATACCAGCTTTGACCAAAACTGCGTTCTCTGCCTGCCCAACCCAAGCTCTGAGAGAGCTCAATAACGAGCTCAATTGCTCTTCTTCAGCTTTACCAAATAATTGACTAAGAAGCGCGGCTGCCATTTCGCGGCACTGGATCGAGTTGTCATTTGATAAGAGTAGCAGAACCGGGATGAAGAATGAGGCGACCATCTCTTGAGCAACATCTTTTCCACTCTTTGCAAGAAGTCCATGAATAGCCTCCATAACAGATTGTCTCCCTTCCGCATGTTCATAATCGAGATTTTTGACGAGAAATTTGAGTTGTTTTGACCATCGATTTCTTGACTGGGGGTAGTCAAGAATGAAATGAATATATACACCTCTTGCAGCGTCTCGGGTTCCCCGAGTATGATTAGTGACCATCATGACGCCTATTTGGTCAAGTAAATCATATAACTCAGGTAATGCAACTTTTCGATACATAACCGCCTTCACGAAATTGAAAGTCACACCTTGCCTGTCTGGCTCATCCAGATCTGGGGCTATGCGGTGCAATAAATAGCTGAGATCAGATTCTCGAATCTGTACTTGCTGGCGGTCTCTGAGGATGGAAGTGACCAGCTTTAGAGCAGCCTGTGCGGATTCCGTGTTCGTGCTTGTTGAGTCCTTGACAACCTTAACAGCCTGCATAGCATACAATTGCCCGTGTTCATCCAATTCAGACAATGGCAACTTGATGATAGTTGATAGAAGTCTCATTGCGGACGTTCTGACATCTTCTTGACCTTCGACCAGCACGTCCCCGATAATTGGTATGAAACCGTGAACATTCTCGGGACTCAACAGATCAACGTGCTTTGCAAGTGTTGATCGAAGGACATCAAGCGCAAAGCGCACTGACTTGTAAGCGAAGACTGAGGCCGAATGACCAGGCTGTCGATGCCTTCGCATTTTCAGATCAACCAAAAAGCGGTCTTCTGTATCTCGGCTGGAGACTTTGGTTTTCTCATTGTCACGCGACCGCTGTTTGTAAAATCCTTGAATGATCTCAAAACAGAACACGAGGATATCTCGCGTTCCTGCTTGTGTATTCCTCGAAAGCCCAACGCCAACCCTTCTCAATAGCTCATCGATCTGCCTTGCTTGTTTGGTGTTCAGATTCTCCGATAATAGCGCTTGGATTGGAGTCACGAGCTGAGCCAGATGACCAACAGTCGAAACTCTGGCGAGTAACTCCATTGAGTCGAAGCTTTTGCTACTTTTAACTTCTTTCATCTTACTGATGTAATCTTCAGCATCCTTCTCTTGGCCGACGACGCCAAAAATATCATCCAGGATGATTGCTACGAGACTGGGCAGGCAATAGTCCATGTCACCGATTTCAGTTTTCTCAGTGATCAGAACGAGAAGAGAGTGGACTGTGTAGGACAGGACGTGCAATTGGTAACCTCGGGCCAGCGATGTTCTCAATTCCTTCAAAATGTAGCCGAAAGCATTTGCACCTAGGATGGACGATATTTCAGCAAGTGTTCTTCTAGCCGTATCACGCGACTCTTGGACTCTGCTCTTTAGGATATTGCAGACATCAAGCAATACCGGAGGCAGAAGTAGAGACATCTTCTCTTCTGAAAGAACTTTCACTAATCGAACTGTCGCTATTGCAATGGGGATGCGTAGACTCATCTGCGCTTCATCCTTTTGATGAACGAATGTGGTGAGTTCTGGAATGAAGTTGGTCGTCAATTCATCGGATAATTTTTGCTGGCTAGGCAGGGTGAACGCCAGTCTCGACGGTGAAACCTCTGATAATGTGGATGATGGATCAAGAGAAGGGACCACAGGCTTTTCTGAAGACGTCACAGACCGATACAGACTGTCGGCAGCAGCACTGAGGAGTTTGATGACGTTCTTCTCTAATTCTGGTTTAGAGGACATATAGCTTTTGTATCGCCGGAAGATTGCCTTGTACTGGGACCACTCGGTGGCTTCAAGACAGGAGCCTATAGTTGCGATAGCTTGGCCTGCGAGATTCTGCGCCGAAGGATCATCATCAGGTTCAAAAATGAAATGCTCTAACAATGGTAAGAAAATTGTTGTCACGTTCGCGCTTGAGATTACACCAGCTTTGAGCTCTGACTCCAGGCGTCGTAATGAACGTAATCGTCGGTGTTGTTGGATATGCAAGGCATTGGTGAAAAAAGAAGCCTCTTCATCATTGCTAGCAAGTAATCCCTGCATGTCATTGACCTGTTCCCACTCGGGGTCGTATTGTACAATATTGCCAATCATTGTCAAGTGATCAGCTCTGATGGACTCAGATGGTGCTTTTAAGCCGCGCTTTAGTGCAGGGTAAACCAGATTTCTTCGTGTTTCTCTCAAAGAAACACTATTTTCAATTGAGGACTGTTGGATGAACACCTTGAGCATTGCCACCGCATTAGAACGAATGGCAAAATCTTCTTCTTCCCGACAGAAAAATATCACGTTATGAAGAATAGGGGACCATTGTTTGGAATTGTATGTATGCACGGGAACTTCCAAGAGCCCAGTGAAAGCCTGGAGGCGTCTATCATAATCGACCTCGTCAAGTCTGGTCGTTGAAAAGGCGTTTAGTTCTGCACATATCTCAGCCGAGATTTGCAATTCAAAATCTCTTGTTGCAAGATGCTTTGTAAGGTCCACCAGAAGACTGCGATTAGCTCTGTCCTTGAAATAATTGAAGAGAGCAGATGTAGCATCAAAGATCTGTTGGTGTAGTTCATCTCCCACCTGAAGTTCTGAAACTTTCAACAAGTTGAGCAGTGCTTTGAGCAGATGTCCTTTTGTTTGAGGAGTGACTTTTCCGGTTGGCTGGCGAAGAATCATTGTCAAAGTTCCCACAAGCATTGTCGAGCTTTCTGGTGATGTCGCAAAATTGGACAATTTGGATAAGGTCGAAATGGCAGCATCCTGTACTGCTCTTGAAGGATTGCTTCGGAGAAGAGTATCGACAGATGTTAGTAGAGATGTTATATGCGCCTCTAAGATAGATCTATTATTGGTTGTGCCGTTTTCGCTATCGAGAACAATCTCACTGAGTCGTCCCAAGACATCATTGAGAACGAATATTTTGACAGGGTCTTGAGCAGATGTGACTGTCAAGCAGCTACTGATGGTAGGCAACAGCATTTGATTGAACCTGGAAAAGAAAGGCACTGTGCGTATACTTGACGCCCAAGTGCCGAAAATACGCAGCAACCCTGAAGTGCCTTGGGCTGTCTCGATAGCAAAGTCGTCTAACCGTGGGTCAATCACTTCCTTGAACAATGACGAAAGATAGAGGTTCCAGTCCAGCTCAGGACAATGCGTGAATAACAAATCCAAGCACCGTAAAGCTAGTCGCCTGTTCCGACGGAACATACTTTCGCCAGTCTCTAGGTCGGATGTATTGGTCCTGTTCAAGCACCGCACCGCTCTGATAAGACAGTACAAGACAACTGTCTGGAGAATGGAAGCATATGGAGTCAATTGTCCTTGCAGAGTTTCAAGCATAGTCTCCACAGTATTCAGAAGACCATACTGGTGAGTCGCCGGAATTACATCATGACTGAAGACATGTTCATTGGCACGATCTGTACCAAGCTTAATGGTAGCCAACGGACCGCAGCCGATAAGAATGAAAGATCGTATTTCGCCTTCTTCAAGTCGAGACAATGTCCGCAATATCAATTTACGTCGACTGTCTTGCCCACCATGTGTAGAACGGGACCCAGAACGGTTTATCATTTGGCCGTAGAGAAGACGAAGCACAACAGGCAAGAGCTCTGATCTATGAGCCTGCTCTATACTTGATGAGTCCGGATCAGTGTTGAAAAATACAGTAAGCTCGTCCCTGATTCTCTTGTCGTCGGTCATGTTCTCGAGATGTTCTTCGTATGGACGAATACTTGGCTGTTTGTAGGAGAAAATGGCCTTCAGAGCAAGTTTTTGCATTTCGGCATCACCTTTAGACAGCACATCTAGAAGAGCACTGTACACGTCGGCAGAGCGAAACAGGACCTTTGGGTTTCGGAATTTCCCAAAGAGTTCTAAGATGGCCTTTCGATCTCGACGGGTCCAGTATTGAACTTTCTCATGCGCACTTAATGTGACTGAAGTGTCGGAGCTGTCGGAAGCCGGCGACCAATCAGTAGGGTTATCGAAGTTGATGGAAGATAACAGTAATGGAACAATCTGCCTTGATCTTTTCTCCGCAAGTTGAGGCATGCTTTGCAAGACAATGATTGCCAAAGACCGGGCGCTCGGACGAACTTGTGGCGCAATACGATGGAAGTGCTCGAATTCTTTTCGTAAAGAATCCATAGGATCAGCGATGTAACTGGAAAACGAACCGACAAGCTCACGCAAGCTTTCCACATTCAGACAATGGAAAGGCGTTAAAAGGGGCTTCACACCATCGCTACTGTTAATGGTCAGGCCAGGAGCTGCAACTTCAGAATCCGCGTGGAGCCATCTTCCAAGCACATCAGGTATTACAGCTTCTCCTGAAGAAGATGCACATATCGTCGCGAGACCCTCGGATATTTCCTTATGTAATTCCGGAGCTTTAGGTGAAAGAAGTCCTAACAGGAAGAAGGGAATAAACTTCCCGTATTCTGAATCGCTCATAGACGACTGCCATAAGATGGAAAGATTGCGTATCAGCATGACTAACTGTCGCACAGACTGCAGAGTATATGGCGTCTTCAATATTTCATCCGCTAGCTGCAAAGCCTCAGATATGCTTCCGTGCGAGGCGCCCCAAAGCTGTCTCAAGATTTCAAGAGCAGCCTGTTTCACAGATATATCGTCAGAAAGGAGATTCTCCAGCAAGCAAGCTTGCAGATCTGCTTTTTGTTTCGCAGAAGCTGCTTTGAGACCATTTGTCAGGTCGATGAAGTCCAAAAAGGCTGCCCAGAATGCCGGGAAGGAGCCAGCTGAAGTTGCCCACTGACACAATGGAGTACTCAGTGCTTGATCTTTTTCACTAAGCTGTCTCGCAAGGTGTGTATAAACTGTGAAACCTCTGCCCATGGTGAGCTGAAGAATGTGGACAGGAAGATTGCATTGAACAAGAGCATCCCGAATCATCTCATGAAGAGCAAGAAAGACTCCCTTGTGGTCAGAAGGCTCGTTCCGGCATTTTTGGATTAGGTCAAGGCATGCATTAGTCAAAGCCGCAGCCTCAATACCATCGCTCTGCTTTCGAAGTTTATTGCGAAGGGCTGTTTCCCAGTCGTCCGGGATCGATATATGGGAAGACAGTTGCGTAGCCGCCTGGCCATCAGTGTCCTGAGGTTGTATGAGAAGAGCCAACAAAGGTGCTTCATGTGACTGCCATTGCTTGTTGACAAACTGCTGAAGAGTGGACGCAAAGAATTGTACCAGGCGATTAGGACTGAGTTTGTGTATGAGACTGAAGAAGAGGATAGAGTCATCAGGGCGCATGCCGGATAATACGAGCCGAGTTACGGCATTGACCGAGGTCAAGAGTCCATCGAGCGGGGAATAGCAAATGCCTAGGGCGACTGTAGTCACCATGGCTTTCCGCACCTCCATTGACCCTAGTTCCTGTTCAATAGCCATTCGCACAAGGGTGATGGCTGCCTGGTTGAACGCAGCCCAGTCTCGTACTCGAGACCCTTTTCGTGTTCCTGCTGTCACAAAGGCAAGATGGGTTGCGACCTCGATTCTGGAGTGCTGAATCTGACCACTCATTTCGCTGATACGAGAGACCTCGTTATAGAGGAGGTCAAACAAAGGGACAGCAGTCTCCGGAGTTGCATGGTGAATCATATTGGTCCAAACTCCCAACAAAACATCGACTGCCTGAGAAGTTGGCTGCATATTTAAATCATCCATCAAGCTTCTGAAGACAGCCGGCCCGCACTCATGAATGCCGTTGTCAACTCCCTTGGTCGTTTCGGAAAGCAGCGACATGATGCCGGACTTGTAGGAAGAGACACCTTTCTCTTCCGTCGTATCACTCAATGAACTTAAGAGATACGAGATAGCATTTCGGAGAGGTTCTTGATTCTTCGAATAAATGATAGCAGCTTTTCGAATCAAGAATGACATGGACTCTGCTGCAAACCTGGTTATATGTTCTCTCTGACGGCTCTTGCCGAGGTATCTGACCATAATAGCGAGGAGTGGGCGAAGATCCGGGACGAGTAACTTCGACAAGAACTTGAAAATCCATGCCAGACATGTAAAAGACCATTCGATAGCTTCTGGTGCATTGTGCGTTGCGGCAACATCGGCTACTAGAGAAACGCTATCGGCAAAGTACTTTTCAAATCGTGCACCCAAGTCGTGGGCGAAGTGTGCTAGCAGACTGAGCAATGACTCAAGTGACAGAACATCACGCTTTCCGATATATTCCAAGAGCAGCTGGGCCAAGGTGTCGGCGTGGAAAAGCAGTTGTGGGAGAGTCTCGCATAACGGACTCGCTTTTCTGGAGAACTCGGTAAAATTTTGAGATAAATTTAGCTCTGTCCAATCTTCGAGAGACTCCCGAAAATGAGAGCTTTGAGAAGTGTCTGGACGAGCTCCGTTGACCTTGCGAGAGACTCTATGAATTGGGTCGATTTTCAGTCTTGCAATCCGGCGAGAAAAGGGCTCGAATCGATGTTGCTTCGTGGTTTGTGTCGGCTTCGGTTTCTTCCCAGGGCGGCTGAGGGGTCCGGCCGATATGGCAGCCATTTTGAACTGATGCTATCTCGTCTGTACCGCCATGGAAAAGGTCTGTAGCACCACAGAGCCTCGTGTTACAGAGATGTACTTGATTCAATATAAGTATTAGATTTCAGAGAAGAAAAGTTCACTATCAAAATGGGGTTCGATAAAATGATAGCTTACTCCGTAAACTTTTTTTCTTCGGGTGGCGCCTGTGGTGGGGAAGGCTGCGAGGTACAGTACAGTACCGTATTTACGTTGGTTATTTACAAGGCAGTAGAAAATGTTCGATATGCTTGGCATTATCTTCTTGCTGTTTTGGGGATATTTGGTGATTCGTAGGAATACTTCTCATATTTTCATTCAATAAGGTAATCACACTACAGTCTACGGAAACTTGAGCAGCAGCTCAGAATGGGGTAGGTGCAGAGGAAAGTCACTTGCCATTACTTTCTTCAATTACGATTGATACACCTTCTCCTGCCTACATCCCCATCCCATAGACCTGTACCTCCTGTATCATCGCATGCTCTATCCAGCGTCACCTACAACCTGAGCCTGGACTCAAAAATGGCGTCCAAAGTGTGAGTGAATTGAATGAATGAATGCTTGTGGGAGATGAATAACATCCTATAGAGTTGTGATTGGAAGCGTCAACGGCTCGTTTCGTGACTTGTTCACGAAGCTGAGCAAGGTTCAAACAAAGAACAACTTCTCATTAGCCATCATCACAGGTGATCTATTTGGTCCAGCTGCATCCGAGGATGATATAAGCTGTCTACTCCAAGGGTCAATCCCTGTACCTTTACCTACTTATTTCACTCTCGGGAAGCATGCTCTTCCTCCAGCCGTGATCCAGCGTCTCGAGTCTAACGAGGATCTATGTCCAAATCTCTTTTACTTGGGCCGAAAAGGAACCTACAAGACTACTGAAGGCATACGAATCATCTATCTAGGTGGATCTTTCAGTCAAGAAGCTCCCCACGTGACCAATGCTGAAACGAAGTATCTGCCAACCTGGGTGGAGTCCGATGCTCGATCGTTGCATGGCGCGAATACCGCTGATATTCTGCTGACCAGTGAGTGGCCACTAGGTATCAAGACGGGGTCGACTGTGACTGTTCCTGAAGACGTCAAAGCTGCGGAAGAACAGCAGGCTATTGCTGACCTCACGGCGACTTTGAAACCAAGATATCATTTGTCAACATCAGAAAATTTCTTCTACGAGCGAGAACCATTTTTTCATCTCCCGACTGACGGAGAGTCACTTGAGAGGCCGATCACTCGGTTTATCAGTCTCGCGTCATTCAACAATCCAAGCAAAACCAAGTGGCTCTACGCTTTCACCATGGACCCCAAGGCGCCGATTCCGACCACCGTTCCTGCCGGAGTCAGTGCATCTCCGCTTGTCTCTTCCCGAAAACGCTCAGCCCTTCCCTCACAAAAGGCTTCATACTCACGTTATAATAACCACGACGATAACAATGACTATCGGCATTCTAAACGTCGTCGAAAGGGTGGTCCTGTCAATCATGGCCCGGAGGAATGTTACTTCTGTCTTTCCAACCCCAACATTGCCACTCACATGATCTGTTCCATTGGAGAAGAATCTTACGTGACCATCGCCAAGGGTCCTCTTCCACTATCCAGTACCTACTCCAGCCTCGGATTTCCAATGCACATGCTTATCCTCCCTCTGGCTCACACGTCCAACTACCACGACATTACTGCCCCATCATCCGGCTCCAAGACTTACAACGAAATGCAATTATATCGGCATGCAATGTACTCCATGATCCATTCCCTCGACACCACTAGTCCAAGCAACGAAGCCCCTCTAGGCGCAATCTGTTTCGAAGTCTCCCGAAAATTCGTCCGGCACTTCGTTTGGCAATTTCTCCCTTTTCCTTCCGATAAAATCAACCGCGGTCTTGTCGAAGCTGCATTCAAAATCTCCGCCGAAAAAGCCGAACTCCCACCTTTTGCCAAATTCTCCTCCACAGATCTTGTCCCTATCGAAAAAGGCGATTACTTCCGGTTCTGGACCTGGACACCTCCATCCTCCCAGAACGGGAACCAACCGGAGTCGGAACCTACCGAAGCTCCAACAGACGCAATGAAAGAGGCCCCTAGCAGCAAGAAGGACTCTATAGTCGAAAACGGCCAAGAGAAATCCTTCATCCTCACAATTCCACCCGAAACACGATTCGATATCAACTTCGGCAGAAGAGTCGTAGCCAGCCTGATGCAACTGGACAATCGCTCGCATTGGAAAGATTGTGAACAAACCTTGGAGGAAGAAACCGAGGCGACGGAGAAATTCAAAAAGGGGTTCGAAGCATGGGATTTTACGGAGTGAATCTAGGTTTTAAAAAGACCTTCGGTACTTGGTCAGAAGAAGAGTTCAAATTGTCGCGACGCTCGATCGGAAAATAATTGGATTCGAGAATCGACGAGACTAAAGCAAGGAATGAAAGGAATAAAAGTTCTCTGTCTGAACACTTTTTGGCTGAAGGGCTCAGATCCCTATCTTCATGTTGGCTTGATCATGATGATGCTATGCTATACTATTTTATACTGTATCCATTATATATTCCTTGGACTGGCTTTCTGGGTCGAGTGCTGGTCATATGATATCCATGCGGGTCGGAGCTTTAGGATAAATCCAATTGAATACACCGTGTAGGATTTACTGCCTTTTATCTCGAATACGTCGTTTCAGATGGAAGGGGGAACATAATGATATATCTATCTCTTGTATGATGCAAGGTTAGAAGAAGACCAAGGCCTTGATTCAGACATGTATACGTTGATCAATTGATCTACATGTTGCCATACAATGGATTCGCAGCCCCAATTCCAATCCCAATCCCAATCTACAATCCATTACGAGGATCCGCTCGCAACTTGAGATGCAAGTTCGTCTGGTGTGAAATCTTGGACTAATAAGTTTTGGGAAAAGATGCAGCCAATTGTGTCATCCGCTGTGTCGCAGGTATTTCCGGCGCCTGTTGGATCACCGACTGTTCCTGGGGAAAAGGTGCCTGCGTCAAGAGCTTGGGTAATGTCTCCTCCAAGGGTTTGTATTTGTTGTGCAACGGCCAAGGTGCTGGCTTGGTTGATGGCTGCAGCACCTTCCGAGGCAGGGTCTTGATGACGTTGGATTGCTGCAATCTCGGCATTGACGGGAGTGATGCTGGTGCAAGAATTGCTTGCTAGACCGACGGATCCGGTGTTACGCTCTAAAGCCTGGTAGATCAGAGCATCAATCATGCTTTGACTATCACCGGCAGCTTTCGCATTAGTGAAGGCTTGGTCGGCCGTTGCCTATATATGTGATCAGCCCCGCTTCCGAACTATCGTAGATCTAAGGAAAACTGACCTGTTGGAGACATTCCGTATCAGCGATTGATCCTGCACCAGCAGCCGCAGCAGCATTGCCGAGGAGACCAAAGACAGGGTCCTGGATGTTATCGGGATTGTTCTGGGCCAACGAAGTCCTGACAGATGCGAGATATTTGTTATGTGAATGTTCCTGTGGCACTTCACGGGTTCGGAGGGGACGCCCAGGAGAAAAAGGTCTGGCGGAGGCCAAGGTCAAGAGGGACATGATCGCAAAGACTTGAGCCTTCATCGTGATCGTCGTAAAATCGTGTGTCGAGTTACCTTGAAGATTGAAAAGACCGTGTAAATATAGAGACCGGCTCAAGAAAAGATTAAACAGACTGGCTGTACGAAACGAATACTCGATGATAACGAATGGATGACGCTGAGGTCTAAGGAATGACTGAAGCTGAATGATTTGAGAGAATAGGAAAACATCTTGCCTTGACCGGGGGCACGAAGAGGTTATATACGAGCCACGATAGACAGTATGGCGTGCCAGACTTAGCATGCTACGATGCTATATGTGAGAGACTGGGCCGTCAAAGACCGAGTTGCCCTGATCACCCAGACGAAACGAATGTAGGGCAAGTCATCTGAGGCAAAAGTTAACGGTCAAACCGGTAGAATATGCATTAAGCGAAATCATGCAAAGTCAAATTCACCAGGACAAACCCATGATGCGTGTAGATTCTCATGAGTTGAACGATTGAGAACGATTTCATGATGTTTAGGTGCACAGTTGGCGAGGGTTTGAAGCTCAGACGCATGATGTCTCGATGTCTGAGATCGGAAGAGACTAATTAGCAGGGGTCTCCAGAGATTCGGTTCGGCACCCGCCCGACTCCTCCAATCACCACAAAGCCATCTGCCCTGAAGGTGGGCTCCTAAAGCCATGCATTGGACTTGAATACATCAGAGCCTCAGGCATGGCCGTCGGCTCATACAATTAAGGGACATGAAAAGGCGTCTCAGGTGCCAAGATGTCGTCATAGCTACCGTGCCCGTACCTAGAAAATACTACTTTGTATGAATCGAACCTGTGCGACCAACTCCCCGTCCCAGACATTTTTGGAAAAACCCCCCCAATCTAGCCAATATTTCCAACGGTATTTGATTGCGCCTGCGTGAAATCGCCTGGGTTTATGTGACTGGATGATTCCAGCCCGCCTCCTAGCATGACGCAAGTTCCCAGCTCTCGTAACAAGCAGCAATGAAAGATCAGGTGACCGGCACTATATGAACAGACCAGTCCGGATGTGATATGCATTACCCTGTAGAAGTAGAATTTCGGTGGATCAAACTACTGCCCAAAGCTAAGAATATAGTTTTCTCCGGCAAATGAATAATAACCCCCTTGAAAGACGCCCGGCAGAATCTTTTCCAGAGTCGTATTTAGATATCTCGCCACGATCCTGCAACTGGTTTCCGCCCAGCCTGTAGAATACTCGGGGGCCTACTTCCTGGTCCGCTTGTCGGAGACCTTTGTGTAACACCGCTATCCTGTCCCCACTGTTGTGATGGTTCGTAACGAGTGCTTGAAGGAGTAGAGTAGTTCGAATATGGGGCATGTTGCTGCCTTTGGGGCTCATAGCCGTGATTATATTGGTTTGGTGTGGGCGCCATCGCCGTAGGCTGAAGTTGGTCGGCGCTCCCAGGGTTTCTGAACCCGCCTGGTGGAGGTTGAGTAGACGTCGGACTTGTATGTTGTGAGGTGTAAGGTCCTGGTTGGCCTAAGCCGTACGAAGCTTGTGGAGGCTGAGTAGATGTCGGGATCGTATGTTGTGGGCTATAAGGCCCTTGTCGACCAGAACCATAGGAGGCCTGTGGAGAGGGAGAAGGTCGCGAAGAATCGTATTCAGGTCGTGCCTGCTGGGCACTAATGTCTCCTCCGTATGGGTGCATCTGGTGCGGAGGAGCATAAGGGCTTGGGCGCTCGCCATACGGGCTTGAAGTGTTTGATCCTATTTGACTATAGCGTCCTCGACCACCAGGGCCACTGGCAGCTGCAGCCATCAGACCTTGCCCGGAGCGCCTGCTCAGATCGTTCATTTCCATGTTTTCCTGAGGAGAAGCATCTTCCACTTTTTTTGTTGTCGCATTGTCCCAACTTGGCATCGCTGGGAGCGAATCTTCGTTGGGTTTCCCGTTCTTGCTTGAAGTCTCGAATTGCGCGAATTTTGGGGCTTCGTACGCGGGCGGCGCATGCGGTGTTGGTTGATAGCCATGATAAGGATTTGGTTTGAACCGCGATCCCTCATCTGCACGTTTCGATCGCCTCGAATGTCGGCCGCTTGGACAGCAACGGTTGAAACATGAGCAACATCCACAACAACACTCAAGCCCGCAACACAGACAGCGGGCTAAACAAAATAAGATGGACCCGACTATGAGAACACCAATGACGATTCCTATGATCACCGGCCACCTATTGGACGTTGTTAGCGATTAGCGAAACAGATGGCGACGGCAAACATACTTGCAATATGATTTCTGCATGCACTTGTCCCAGCTGGAGAAGGTTGACTTGGCTGACTTGACATCGTCAATCGCACTGCGAGCGACGAGGTCAATGACACCCATCTTCAATTGCTGGCGATTACAATGGTATGTCTCTCCAATGTCCAAGGAAAGGACCCTATTGAAGTTCGTATGGTTGTCTCGAGGGCGCGAACAACTTTGTATAACTGTGGCGCATCGGCCACTCGGTGGTATGCTCAGGAGGCTGGTTTGAAGCAGAATGTCCGAATTAGGGATGGAGCCAGGACGGCCCAAAGAAACAACGACAACGTATCAAACGTGGACAAGAAGCGAACGAGAACAGAGACGATGATGAATAGAAGGACAAGAAAGAGGAAGCCATGGCAAAGACGATCATGAAATTGCGATTTTCAGGTTTTCGAGATTATGGGCGTAGGGCGGTGCAGGGGTGTGATTTTGGCGTAAATTTACGTAGGTTAGGTACTGTAGTTTCCTGTGATCGTGTGAGAGCGTGAGAGGTGCTGCAGCTATCAGAGTAAATATGAAACGGCCCTAAAATGGTTCGGTTTAGACATGCGGAGGGATGGACCCTTAATTACTCTGCACAGATCGTAGCTTGCCCGGAGTGGTTTGGTACTGGACCATACGGGACCACGCTGGACATATACCATGCTCAGAGTGGTATTACTGTACTGTACCATAATTAGTAGAGGTATGGTTGGGGAGGCGAGAGTGTGATCGCCCTTTCCAAAGTGATCATCCTGGAGATGTTGGGTATAATTAAAAGTACCTAGGCACCTAAGACTCTTGCCTGAGGGGCTGTGTACTCTAGTACCACTTTAAAGCTGGATGTCATGATGATGGAATGGTTAGTGGTACGATACCCCCGGAGGTGGCCTCGGAGTTGGGTTCTGGAAAACTTGGGGGAATCAACGAACGATCAATCCTGTCGCCTCCCTCTGCCAAGACATATGTACATTACCATAGTATGAAGATTGCATCCCTAGGTAAATACATACTAGTAGTACTCAGAGTGCGGCCTCGTATCCTTAATTAGAAGAACCGTGATCTGACCTAATCTGACTTCAACTTCACACAAGTGGACTGGCTTCCTGCAGATATACTGTAGGTAAGGGATGCGTATCCCTCGGAGTGTCAATGTCTTCCGTATCTGCCTCAGTAATCATAACCGAAACATAGAAACACAACCTTCACAAGAAAACGAAGGATTCTCCATAACATACTCGGCTTTCTTCAGGGGTTCATTCGTGCTGGTAGATTACTCTCGAGGTCATCCTGACTGACTTGATGAGCCTGGTCGGACCACCGGCTAATTATGGCAACGGCACACGGTACCAACGCCAAGCATTTTCTCAGCTATCCCCGACATGGGTACAGTTCTTATTCCGGAACAGGGCACAGGACACCCACGGCTTTCCATGTTGTTCCTCTCGTGTCAGCCATTATGCTTCTTGCTCGGATCTGGTCTCTGAAGAGATCGAAAGAACTGGCTTTATAAACGTATGCTCAAGTCGACGTAGAGACCCTTGTCGTCAAGACCATGGAGGATGGCGAAGACAACCGCCATTCGCCATCCCCGTGTCACCATCGCGTCGAAGGCTTGCGATGGGTGTCGACTTCGCAAAGTCAAGTGTGAACTTCTGGACGGTGATCCTCTATCCGCTTCGACATCTTCCCTAAAAGCCTGTCGGAGATGCAGCAAGTTGAAGCTGTCGTGCACATTTGATCTTCCGTCAAGAGCCCGTGGGCCGAGGAGAAGGTATGGTACTTGGACAACATTGTATTGTCCAGTTTTAGACTTATAATCAACCAGGGAAGAGGGGCTACAGACAGGGACCTCAGAGAGAACGACGAGGGAGGATGCCCAGTCCAATTCGGAATGGCATCAACCATTATATGACGTTCCAGCCACTGCCATTGCTACGCCGGACAGCGCAACACATTTTCCACAGGGGCACACCCCGCATTACGTCGTTGACGGGAACATCCCTGACCAGTCTCCGGCTTCATCGAATAATGCCCACTACCAGCAGCTCATCACTGAAACTCTTACTCCAACAAGGATCCCTCAGCAATATCAGACCGATCGTCTGTGCTCCCGCATACTGTTCAGACGGATCATGAACGATTATCTCAATCATTTGTACCCGCTCATTCCGGTAGTACACAGGCCATCATTTTGTCAAGATCTGGCCAGCAATCGGGATACCAATGATACGGATTTCTTGGGTCTAATTATTGCCCTCTGTGCCACCGTTGTTGCAGCCCTACCTTCTAAATTCAAAGAGTACCGTTTATCTCGCACGCCGATCAGGTTCGAGACTCGAGAGGAGATGATAAATTGCTGTCATGCAATGCTTCTCAACCTACGAGGGCCTCATTACTTCGACGAGATCAACTTCCGTAAATTTGCCGCATCATATTTGATGACTATCGCCTTCCTCCAGCTTGGTGAATATAATCGTGCGAGGATGATGGAGGTTGAAATGATGCAACTAGGCCGCCTACTTCACATCCACAAGATTTCAGAATACGAAGGTCTTAATTGTATTGAGACTCAGCTTCGGAAGAAGGGTTTCTGGCTGATTTTTTATACCCAAGTGTAGGACACACTCCTGGAAAAAGAGCATTGGCACTAACTGATCATGAACAGGCATGAGCAGCTTCAGAATCTCCGGAAAGAAAGGCTCATGTATTTTGATGAAGCACTACTCAACTCGGTGGATCTGGAAGAGTTATTGCCGCTCGAGGTGGATGACGAATTCATCTTCGAAGACCGAGTTCTTAATCCATCACAGACGACATGCCTCACCACGGGCTTCATAATACATTCTCGCGTATTCTGGACAGCCTTAAAGAGCCCCAAGTCTCGGGATGTATCTACCCCGATGGAACAATACTGCCAATGCGTTCGGTCGACTCATCCTGATGCACAGATCAACTATCTCAAAGCACGTTTGCAAGATTTGAAGTACATGCTAGACTCCGTCCCCATCCAGCTAAGACAATGGGCTCCTCCAGACAGCAACACAGAGACTAAAGATAAGGAAATATACAGCTCGCACTTTAGGACAATGCGGGCAAATCTTCACGTCACCCACCTTTGGCTTCAAAGCATCATCATAGACCAAATCGAAACGCTCGAGCAGCAGCAGCAACACTGTCACCGCTCGCCAACTGACCAGCATCACCAGAATCCTCATCTATACCCGTCTCTCACCTGGTGGTCGACCCGTGAAGAAATCTGCCGTCAGCTCCTCCACGTCCTTCACAATATCCCAATGGCCAACCTCGAACCAAACGGTCTCCATTTGACTCACAAGATCCGTGACGTTGCAGTTGGACTTTTGACATGTCCTTTCGAAGCACACGAACCCGCTTCAATTCGAGCGGCAGAATATGTTACGGAGTTTACAGAAATCCTGTCGAGGTTGGATACGAGTGAGAAGGTCAATACAACTAGCCTGCAAAGCTGGGTTGATACGGATCGGGTCAAGGGGAGCGGAAAAGGGAGAAGAGATATCTGGAATAGCAACTGGGACAGATAGTGAAATTGCAGAACTATAATGGCAGAGGCCGCCCTAGAGGAGCATTCTATGAGGTTTCTACCGTGGGCATGACAAATGATCCTTCTTTCTCTCTTCAATTCCCACTGCCGTGGACAAACGAAGACACCAATTTAACCTTTCTCCGACAACTACGGAGGGACCTGAGATACCATGATCTACACACACAGATATACGAACTTTACTTCTATTGTAAACTATAACTATCCTTAGGAAATATCTAAACTTCAAAAAAACCTCTCCAGTATCTACTATCCATGACTACGCACATATATACTTTATCCATGCACACATGCAACCTCCCCTCCTTTTTCCAAGTCTACAGCCCATTCCACAACGTCGTCTCTTCAACCCTGAACCCCTGCTCCAGAAACTTACCCCTACTACTCGTCCCCACCAAGACCCTATACTCGCCTTCCAAACTACACCAACTATTTTCCTTTTCCGCCCAAAAGCTCGTTGCGCGCAATTTCTCCAATTCGACCTGCACGGTCTTCGTCTCGCCCGGTTGAGCCAGGACCTTCTCAAAGGCTTTTAGTTCCTTCGGCGGCCGTTTCACGGGCACGGATGTCGGCGGGGGTGCGATGTAAATTTGAAGCACTTCGGAGCCGGGGAGGGGGCCGGTGTTGCTCAGGGTGATGGTCAGGTTGATGGTGGTCGGGGTGGGCGTGGTGAGGTGGAGGGTGTCCAGGGTGAAGGTTGTGTAGGAGAGACCGTGGCCGAAGGGGAAGAGGGGTTCGAGGTCAAGCGTGTCGTAGTATCGGTAGCCGACGTAGACGTCTTCGCCGTAGAGGACGCGGCCGCTTTCGGAACGGAAGTTTAGGTACGTGGGGTTGTCTTTTAGGCGGCGCGGGAAGGTGAGGGGGAGTTTGCCGGACTAGGAGGATGGGTATGTTAGTCGAGAGGTCATGTGTGATGGGAGGGTCAGGGGGGTGAAGGACACTTACTGGGTTGACGGTGCCGTAAACGACGTCGGCGATACCGTTGCCTGTTTCATTTCCGCCGTACCAGGCATGGAGGACGGCTTTGGCTTTGTCGATCCACGGTAGAGTGACTGGGGTGCCGCTTTGGATGACGACGACGGTGTTGGGGTTTGCGTCAAGGACTCTTGAGATCAACTCGTCGGTTCCGGGCGGTAGATCCATATGTTGTCGGTCTTCGCCTTCGGATTCCCATTCGCCGCTGAGGCCGGCAAATAGAATGACTTGCTCAACCTCTTTTGCGAGTTTGACTGCTTCTTCGATGCCCTGTTGGGTGTCGAGTTTCTTGCATCCACTAAAACGGAACCCGCCGTTGCCAAAGTCCAGGAGTCCTTCGGCCTTCAACTTGCTGGTCTTAGAGCATCCCCATTGAAC
Source organism: Phaeomoniella chlamydospora (assembly GCA_001006345.1). Taxonomy (NCBI): domain Eukaryota; kingdom Fungi; phylum Ascomycota; class Eurotiomycetes; order Phaeomoniellales; family Phaeomoniellaceae; genus Phaeomoniella; species Phaeomoniella chlamydospora. Next base: position 4,747 of record LCWF01000018.1, on the reverse strand, counting down.
AAGAATCTTGTATGGAGTTCCTGCCACTAGTTCTTTAGTCCCAATTTCTTCCACGGTTCCGGAACCTAGGAAGCCAGGTCCCTGTTTCTGATTCTCAGCGTTGTTGATAAGCAGTTTCCCATCTATGTAGAGCTTTCCTGTTCCTTGAACACAGAGGCCAAAATCATACAGACCTGATTCCTCAGGGGTAAATGTGGCTTCTGCATCAGCATACCATATTGGGTGGAGATCGGGGTGCTTGTAATCTATGAAAAAGGGCATGGAGTCAGACTCATGGCGTTCCTCAAGAAGCTGCCGGGTAGAGGCTGATGGAGGATCGTTGTATATCTTGAGAGTGAAGCCAGCTTTCCCGTCTTCAGTTTTCGTTCTCTTGCCAAGCAGAGGTAGCATCTGATGTCCGTAAATGCCTTGGGCCCAGTCGACATCACTAGTGGCCTGAGCTGATATTCCATCAAATGGAGTTACTGTGTAAGACGCGTTGAGAGCAGCGCTCCCACCTCCACAATAGGTTGTTATTTTTGAATTGGGCCCTATCACCGCGATTCGCTTGCTTTTATCAAGCGGCAAAACCTTGTCGTCGTTCTTCAAGAGCACGATAGATTCGGCTGCTACTTTGCGCAAAAGGGCTCGATGATCTTCGCGATCGAGCTGCAGCTCTGGGGCTTTCTCTGGTATGCCTGACTCGGCTGCTGTCTTGATAAGGTTGAGGACCTCCCGCACGCGTTCATTCAGTTTAGCTTTCATCACTTTGTTAGCAAAAACAGCATGCGTGAGTGCGGTTCCTCGCCATCGAGTTGGACCTGGCATCTCGAGATCAAGACCTGCATTGATAGCTTCAGATGTGCTATATGTACCGTACCTGGAAAATGCTCGTCAGTGACAAAGAAACCATTCAAATAGTCTCAATCTGTCTTACCAGTCGCTCATTACAAGTCCTTTCCAGCCCCATTCTCCGCGTAGTATGTCTTTTAAAATGTATGAATCTTCCGCTGCGTGAATACCATTGACTCTGTTATAAGCTGTCATGATGGCACCAGGATCCCCGACTTTGATGGCGATCTGGAAGGGGACGAGGTACATCTCTCTCAGAGCTCGCTCCGTCAAAATTGAGTTCACTGCCATTCGTTCATGTTCCAAATCATTGCAGACAAAATGCTTTGGGGTGGCAACTATTTTCTTATCTTTGAGCCCCTTACAATAGTTGCCTGCCATATAGCCAGACAAGAGGGGATCTTCGGAATAAGATTCAAATCCTCTTCCACCCAGAGGGCCTCTCTGGATGTTGATTGTAGGACCGAGTACAACATGTGCACCCTTGGCCTTGGCCTCATCTCCCAATAAATGGCCAATTTCCACAGCGAGGTTCTTATCGAACGTTGCACCAATAGCAGTTCCGCACGGAAGACATGCTGATGGTACGCTCCCAAAGAATTTGGTTCCACGAATACCATTCGGACCGTCTGAAAGGCGGAGCGAAGGGATTCCCAATCGCGGAACCGGTGCAGTGTGCCAGAAGTCTTCGCCTAAACGGTGCCAGTCAATATCTTGCATAGGCGGGAGTAGCTTCAAGCAATTACATACCTGCAAGCAGGGAGACCTTCTCGTCTAAAGTCAGTTGCTTCAAGACGTCTTCGACGTTCATGTCACCAACGAGTTCAAATCCCTTGGCCATTTTTACTTGATTATCTAGGAAAGGCATTTTTGATCAACCAGCAAAAAGAAAGCGACGGACAAGAGAATAAATAGTGGATGAGTGATCGACATGGAGGATGGGATGGCCAAGCCCAAGCATCTAGATAGATAACTGCTCCCTGACACCTACCGTATATCCGATGTCATGCCGGAGAATTTACGTCTCACGAGATCGCCTAGGGCCGTGAAGGACCTTTGGTCTCTGTGATCCATGGCTTTGTGGAGTCCTGGATGTTGCCGGTAACTAATTGTCTGCCAACGGTGGAGAGTAGTTCGCTATATTGGAAATTCTCCGACAAAGAAACTCGTAATTGATGGAGTCGAATGGTGGCCGTAAGGTCACGAGATGGCTCCTGAGGGCTGTATGTTGATTAAAGAGTATACATCTACGCAGGACCAACGTACGTTCCCGATGCCGGCAATGAATATCTTGGTATTGAGGCTTTTCCGCAGGATTTTCTCCGCGCATATTTCTCCGCTATCTGCCACTGGAGATGCGCATTGAGTATCTCCATTGAACTGAGGCTTTTCCTTTTCTCCGCGATTCACCATCCATCAAATTTCTTGGCTCACTATCACGACGTTCGGCTTCAATACCGACACTATCCAGACTCCACTGGGGATACCTCTAAAGTCTTGGCCCCCCCGACGAACGTGCCCGGGGGCCCATGGGGAGACCTTGCATGGCCACGAGACTTAAACATCCTGGAAATATCACCCCATGTCGGGGTCGTGTCTGGAGATCTGGAGCGGCATCCCTGGACAATGAGGAGAAGGTTAAGCACGAAGCCTGCTCTTTGAAAATTCTATAAATGTTTGGACCGTGCACCCCTGGTGTTTCAATGGCCCAAGCTCTCTGATTCAAACTCTTCACCAAATCGCCTTACTTCTTCACTGAACTTTTCCCTCCTGGTTCATATCACCTGTACAAGGCTCATCATGGGTGCCAACCCTTCTGATACTGGCGCGACAAACGCTGTCGGTGATGCATTGACTGCCGTCCTTCCTCAAGATGGAAAGCCATGGTATAAGCGAGGTCACCTCATCGCCCTCAACTTCGCGATAATTTCTCTTGTCATGTTCTGTAAGTGTCCACTTTCGTATCTCTTGCTGCATGTTGCATGGAAAACGGAAGACTAACTTTCTGAATTACAGCATCTGCAAACGGTTTCGATGGGTCACTCATGAACGGTCTTCAAGCTCTTGACCAATGGCAAGCATTCATGGATTCGCCGACGGGGTCCTGGCTAGGTCTCATCAACGCCGTTTATTGGCTTGGGGCTGGGATCACGTATCCAGCTGCGGCGTGGATCTCAAACACGTATGGACGAAAACCTGGAATCTACCTGGGCTACGTGTTCCTCATCCTTGGCTCAGTTCTTCAGACCGCAGCACAAAATGATGTCCAATTCATTCTCGCCCGTATGTTTGTTGGTATTGCATCAGCATTACTCGGCAGTGGCGCACCGCTCTTGATCAACGAAATCGCATATCCGACCCAGCGTGGGGTTACCAGTGCCCTCTTCATGTGCGGATGGTATGTAGGTGGAACAATTGCGGCGTTTGCTACATTCGCTACGCGCAACTACACTTCCTCATGGGCATGGAGGGTTCCATCTATTCTACAACTTCTCCTACCATTGGTTGCTTTGCCTGGTCTCATAATGGCTCCGGAAAGCCCTAGATGGCTCATCTCAGTCGACCGTCCAGAAGAAGCTCGTGAAATACTCGTGAAATATCATGCAGGTGGAGACCCAGATTCCGCGCTTGTCAATTATGAGATCATCGAGATTGGAGCCACCCTCCGCGCAGAGAAGGAAGCCCATAACTCCGCAAGCTACAAGGACATGATCAAAACCCCAGGAAATCGTCACCGTCTCTTTATCTCTGTGACTCTTGGTGTCTTCTCACAATGGTCCGGAAACGGGCACGTGACATACTACTTGAGTCTTGTTTTAGACACCGTCGGCGTCACAAGTGTTACAGACCAAACCCTTATATCCGGTTTTCTACAAGTATGGAACTTGATTCTTTCCGTGGCTGCCGCCTTCTCCGTCGATAAATTCGGCCGCCGACCTCTCTTCCTAGCATCAGCCGCTATAATGTTGGTCAGCTACATCTTGGTAACCGCTCTTTCTGGGTCTTTTGCTCAAACCGGCCATGGAGCTACTGGAATTGCCGTGATACCATTCCTATACCTCT
>LCWF01000179.1:0-31027 GCA_001006345.1 Phaeomoniella chlamydospora | reverse complement strand
TCTATTATTAGAAAAGAAAAAAGAAGAAGAAGAAGAGTGGGTGAAAAAGAGCTCATCCTAATAATCTTACTATTCTATTTTATCCTAATCTCTTTTTTGAGTTTATTTAGTATAGTATTAGTACCGTAATCCTTTTAACTCCATCCCACTTATAACTAATTTCCTAAAATCTATTTTATTTATTTTTATTATACACTTTTAAATTTATTTTTATTTTTAGTTAGATTTTATAACCCTTTTTACTCTTACAGCTAAATTAATTCACCTCTTTAATCTACTTCTTCTATCTCTAAAAAAGATTCTATTACTTTCTAAAGTTTATCGCTACTATTATTTAATAAAAAATTATATAATCTATTACTAAATACTATTTTATCTTTCTTATCGACTATAATTTTATAAATTTAGTCTCTATAAAATATAGTTTATCTTTATATTAAATAAACTTTAATTATAAGTTTATAATAATATTTAGTATTTATAAATCTAATATATTTAATTAACTATATATTAAAAAAACTTATATAAATTACTAAAGTTTATTTAATTATTTTTATAAATTTATTCTAATTATCGATAGAATTATAAAGTCGTGAATTAAATATTCTACTATAAAAAAACGAGGCGGTAAAAATAAATAATTTTTATATAATATAAATAATTTTATTTTTAAGTGATACGTCGTATTTAAAATAAATAAATAATTTTTATATCTATATAAGAAATCTAAAGAGAAATATGTATTTATTTTATATATATCTTTAAAGACTTTAATACTAATTAATTAATATTTTTTATAGATTTCACGCCGCTTCTAAAATTTTTATTATTAATATATTTAATAATTAAAATAAAACTATCTAGCTAAAAAAAATCGGCGATATTTTTAAAAAAAATTAATAATTATTATTAACCGATAAAATATTTTATAAAATATAAAGATATAATTTTTATATATATAATTATAATAATAAATCTTATAGTTTATATTTATATCGTAAATATTTTTAACGTCTTTTAGAATAACTATTCCTCTATAAAGTCTATAAATAGAAAACCTAATATAATTATTTAAATAACTAATCTATAAACTATAGTTTATTATAAATAAAAATTAAATTACCGATAATAAAATATTAATTAAGACCGATACTAGTTTTGGTAATATTAATAATATAATTACAATTAAGAATATTAAGATTCTTATTAAATTTAATACGTTACTACCTAATATTTTTTTATTGTCCCACCTACGGACGACGTCACTTCCGTTCGCCGACTGGCCGACGTCCGTAAATGGACCCTGCAGCCAACAAACATCCCTTGATTGTAGCTCACGGTTCTCAAGAGACAGGTTGCTCCGTGATCGATTTGACATATAAACATGCACGAGAACTTTGTAGACATAGGCCAGCATGCAAGCCTTATTAATCCCTTCAAAGGTAAAAGGAACCCGAGATCTTTTTGTGTGTATCAACCTTTCGAGGTTCTGTGACCACCAACAAACTGTGTACAACACACACCCCTTGGCCTATTCCATCTGCTTGATTGAAACATTCCGCCCCCGATCTTTCAAGTCGGCTTCGGACTCACCAGCGGACTTCCATCGCACATTTAACCTTGAACATCCAATCTCCATCTCCAAGTATCATTTGTATTTCTAGAGAGACTGCGTCTCTAAAAACGTCGAACAATGTTCACTCGCGCAACTCTCACTTCTCGGCCGGTCATTACCAGCGCAGCAATTCTGGGAGCCGGAGCAGCCTCTTTCTACCTAACCCGACCAAAACCAATTCAGTTTGAGTCAGCCATGAATCCAGGTGCTGGTACTCAACTCGCTCCAGATACTATGACCAACACCACGAAGGCGGGCATAGCAGCACCCAAAAAAACATTCACTTTCCCAGTCTGGTCTCACGGACTGAAAGTCTCGCGAGTCGAACAAATTAATCACGACACCAAGAAAATCACCTTTGAACTTCCGGAGCAAGACTCAATCTCAGGAATCCCACCATCCGCCGCTGTTCTAACCCAACACACCCCATCTGGAGCCTGGTTCCCTGTGTTCCGACCCTACACACCAATCAGCTCCCCCGACACCCCTGGATCTCTCACTCTCCTTGTCAAAAAATACCCCCAAGGCCGAGCCTCCGCCCATCTCCACTCCCTCATCCCTGGCTCAACTCTAACCTTCCGCGGCCCCATCCCAGGCTACGCATACACTCCATCCCCCACCACAACTCGTTCGATCCTTCTCATCGCCGGCGGTGCCGGCATAACCCCTCTATACTCCCTCACAAAGAGCATCCTCTCGGACCCCACCGACAAAACCCGCATCGAACTGATCTGGGGCGTCAACGGGCCCCAAGACATGGTCCTACGATCCGAACTCTCTGCCCTCGAATCCCAACACCCAGAGCGATTGTCCGTCACCTACGCCATTTCCGGCCCCTCTTCCGACCTATCCCGATCCGACCCACAAAAATTCCCAGAAGGCCGTATCACAAAAACGATTCTTGAACAGGTGATTCGAAAATTCGAATCTCAACCAACTTCTTCTTCTTCTTCAGCAGCAGCAGCAGCAAAAGCAAAAGTATCCTCGCAATCGAAATCAGATCCAACCGTATGGGGCGACGCAAAAGGAACAAAAGTCTTTCTTTGCGGACCACCCGCCATGGAAGAAAGTATCGCAAGTAAAAAGACCGGAGGAATTTTAGGGGAATTGGGAATTGGGAAGAAGGAAGTTTATCGATTTTAATCTCACTCTCTCCCTTTTTTGGGGGGGGGGGGGGGGGGGGGGGGGGGCTTGGCTTCGGTTTCTCTTTCCTCCCTTTTCGAAATTATCGAGTATGTTTGTAGACATGATAAATAAGATAGGACATTATTCGAGAATGTTGGGAGGATAGATAGAAGACCAACCTGAATGGCTGGTTGCCTGGATGTAGATAGCGGTCAGTTAATTGGGAAAGAAAGAAAAAAATCGCTCATCATATCATATCAGATCCAAGAGATTTCTGTTCTTATCTTTGTTCTTCGAAATGGAGGTTAATAAGATTATCGTCTTTGTTTTCTTTCACTGTTGATGAGCGTAGTTGTGGAATAATAGCTGGCCTATGGTACACTACGATTATATTCTTGCGCAGTAATTGGGTGAAGTTTGAATAGATGTTGTTGGTTTCTAGCTAGATTTTGGAGACACTGTAGGTAATCAATCTTCTTCTGGACATTGGGATCAAAAGTCTTGAAGCCTTATTCTGCATATTCTCATGAACTTGGATAAAGAATTGACCAACGATGAATTCTGCCTCATCAGATTCGAAATAGAGTACAAAAAGCGCCTGTCTTCGTCCGTGTTATGAGCTATCTCAATATATTCCCCCGAAACACCATCGCGCTTAGGTGCATTTGGCACTGTTGCGGTGGTCGAGTAACAACGCAGTAGATTTTTAGCTTTTCTTCTTTTCTTTTCTTATCTTGAAGAATTTGGACCTATACTTCCTTCCGTTCATGACATCTGCGCCTCATTTCTGACCTTTCAAGAAGGAAAAATCAACGCTCTTTCTCGCAGAACTCGAACTGCTTCTTCTCCTCGCCTGTCTCGTTTCACTGGGATCTCGTGGCTGCAGACCGCTAGCCCGAGCAAACAGATTCAGAACATCTGTCAGACTGATAACTCCAACAAGATGACCGCTAAGCATTGATCCTGAGAGGGCCGACGCAGATATTGAAGGGCCTGAAGGTGCTATGAACGGTGTGGTTGCTGACGGAGGGGTTGCTGGAATTGAACTTGTGGATGGCGTGGAGGAGTTGGATGGATTTGCGGGTGAAGCCGAAGAGTGAGATGTTGTTGGGACCAGTGAGGCGTGAGAAGCAGATGGAGTGGGTGGAGCGGAAGATGAGGGCGATTGGGGGTCGGTAATCCACATTCGGTGAGCTTTGGTTGCAACCAATTTTGCAACAGTATGTGCGAGGGTACTCAAAGGAGTAACATGGAACACTGGAAATGAGTCTTTGCCTTCTTCCATGCCACGGGTGGAGAGGATGACACTGATAAAATGTATGCAGGTATTGTGTAGGAGGGGAATAGATGAAGATTTCGTGAGCAGCTTAACATCTACGGTCGAGATGTTTCCAATAACGTTCCGAGCATTGTCTAGAACAGCAAGCGAAGATATACCTTCATTGAGCAGGAGTGTGAGAGCTTCGGCAAGTGGTTTATCTCCACTAGAGCATAACGGTTAGTGACTGCGGATTAAGGGATAATAAAGTGACGACATACTTGATACCGATGGGTTGCTGCCCACCGATCCTGAGATCTCGAAGATTTTGGTGATACAGCTGTTCGAGGACGGGAAACGCTCTCACATTTTCCCACAAGAATCTCACCAGCCGACTTTGACTAAGAATCCCAACAGCTTTCTGCGTGCCCTCTTCCACTACCACGATTCTGTGTACACCACCTCCAAAGATCTCGACTGCTTTGCTAAGATCCCCGGTGTCTGCAATGAAAACCAATGGGTCAGATTTACTGCCAATGTCTTCGATGTTTTTGAGCGACATCTTGCTGCCTTCTTTGGCTTTTCTTGCGATCTCATTGTAACCTGCAATGTGTGCCTCATCTGGATGCGCTAGACCGACCACCAGCAACAAATATGCATTAAGGTCGGTATAGTCAAACGTGCCAATAACAGACTGAGACTGCGGAGTTTCCCGTATCAACAATAAAGGTGCTCCAGAATCAACCAGTAGATTCGTAGCTGCTTCAACAGTTGTATCGGCCTCGACGAAGCGCAAGTCGTCAGGGTTCACAAGCTCCGAAACCTTGATAGTCCTCCAGTCTCTTCCAGCAAATCTTGGGTCTGCTGGTTTCGACGGTGGAGGGTTGTTCATGAGCTCTTGTATTGCCAGATGAGAAAAAGACGGTTGACGATGGGCACGAGGAGAGGGGGGCAGGCCTCGGAGGGATTCGCCAAACGATTGACGGTGGGCGTGTGATCCAGACATATGAGCGAGATGCAAGGAATGACTCCGCGGTGGAGGAGACTTGCTGTCGGAAGACCTTGAAGGCGTCCGTCTCGGTACGGGAGCATTGGTGAGAGTAGCAGGGTCACCGCCCTTGGCAGTTTGCGAGGCGGAAGGGGGGGTAGGTTCGGTCATGATGTGACGTCGAGTATCGCGATTGCTTCGCGCACAGCCTCAAGTCGATTCGGCTATATACAGTAGGATAGCTTTATGGTGAAAAGGAGGCCGAGAACCTTTGATCGGGGGGGATTTGAAGGGAAGCGAATTTCTCAGATCAACATGAGGGATCGATCAGTGGGTAGGATTGGGCAGCTTGGTTTTACAGGGTCAATGCTTGTCACCGCCCGCATTTCGTACTTCAGCGACCGCGTTATTACCATAGGACTCCATAGTATTGTTAAACTTATCGATCGACAATTCAGTTATTATCTTGCCCCGCCTTCTTTAATACTGTACTGACAGTAATTACAGAGTACTCAGAGTATGACGGGACAGGCTCTCCACAAACCCTGACCGCATAATTACTTCAACTTTGTTTTCAACGCGAATACTCGACCGCGTGTATCAACGAAGACAGTACTAAACGAAACCCCATGATTGGCTATAAGAGTCAATACCAGCCGTGAGAACACTCCAGCTGTACTTCATCACATTCGCGATTGTACATCTACATACAATGGCCATAATAGTACAAGTCTATGAAACTGAAAGAAAGCAGATTGCCTGCGAGACAACCCTCACTGCCTCATTGGACTGTAAATTTGGTGCAGTCATCTTGTGCACCTCGTTGTGCGACAGGCATCAAGACGGGTTGATGATTGGAAGCACTGCTCATAGTACAAATTCGGTAGTTACCCTTCGGCAGGCCACCTGTGACCGTAGCAGAAAGCAAACCTTGGCCATTTCCAGCGTCGTTGATGCCCTTGAAGAACGCAAATAGAGTTGGGTCAAGAGGTGTGGTGGGCATGAGACTGGTGCCCATGTCCTGGATGGTGACATGAGTGTGGCCCACGATTTGTCCGTCTTTCAGGGTCTGGGGAGCCGAGTAACTGGCACCGCATTAGCATAAGCTGCACCATTCTGAGGATTGACTCAACTTACTATGTGAGCGTAGGATCTGTAAATGAGCCGGCTTGAAGGCCTTGCATCTGGACCTGGACGGTGAACGTCTTCTCGGCTGTGATGTTGCTTTGAGACCCTGGTAGGGGGTTGAGAATGATTGACGATACCATATTCTCCGTTGAAGGAATATCTCCCATGACGACTCCATTGCAGCTGCCGCCTTTCCTTTGCAAGCCATCTGTGAGAGTCTTACCGGTACAGAAGTTGATGAAGTTAGCGTTGTCGGTCTGGGATGGTGATTGCCCTGCTTCTTCACTGCCTGCCACAATTCCATCGGCCTGGGTACCATTTTGAACGTTGCTGGCAAGGAGCAAGAGCGTCGAGTCACACGCAGCGGAGGATGCACTGGTGGATGAAGAAGATGAGCTCGAAGACCCAGCGCCGTTCTTCGAACTTGAGGTACTGCTACTACTCGGGCTCGCACCGGATCCAGACTTGGACCCATCGCCAGAGCTAGACCCAGAATTCGACGCAGCGGCAGTCTTCTTGCAAGAGACGGAGCTGGCAGAAGAGGAAACAACTACCGCCGCCGATGAAGTTGAGTTTCCGCTTCCGACTCCTAGGACATCATTCCAAGCGTCAGCGGCTGCTTGACCCGTCAAACCCGCTGTGGAAGAGATTGCGGCGGTCGCTGCCGAGACAGTATCACTCGGTGCAGCGCACTCATCATTGAGACGGTCACGAATAAACCCCGTGATGACCCCAATATCTAATGGATGTTTAGTTTCATTCTCTGTCTGGGAATTTTCCGTGGAAACATACTCAAAGCAGATCCGTGATTGAATTCTGTCTTGTCACGGGGCTCGAAGGAGTCCTCTTTGCGGCCATCGAAACCAGCACCAAAGACGATTCCTGGGTCAGTACACTTGCCAAAGTCCAAGGTGGTCGTCGTGTTGCGAGGATAATGGACGAAGGCGCGAGGAGCTGCCAGGGCTAAGGTCCCGTAGAGGGAAATGAGAGACATCACAGAAGTCGTGTGCATCGTGGTCTTCTTGTTGGATCTGGCAATTCCGAAGACTTGTTCTACAAAAATTGGTTACAAGAAAGAATATGTAAAGCGAGCGTGTATAGAACGAAAGACGGTCAACGTCGAAGACTAAAAGAGAGACAGACGTAAAGAAGCACAAAAGAATGACTGTAGTTACACCAGAAAGAACTGCTTGCAGATTCCATTATCATCGAGTATCTCTGGCCGTAGATATAAGTTTCCTGAGATGTACAAGGTGCCATGGTAGAAAATGAGGTCTAGGGGCCGGCAGAGGGGTTCAAACAAGTGAAGCCCCTGCATTGGATATCGTGTACTCCTGTAGTACTTGCGAAATTGCAAAAAGGAAGCAGGATTAAGAGACTTAGTCAACTCTAACCATCAGACCCTTGTGTAGATCAGGTCTTCGTGAAGAGATCCATTGTTTGGGAGGGACATTAAACGATCGGTAGGCTCGAGACAGCCAATGGAAGCTTCAATGACTCAACTTTCCAGGCAAAGTCTTGCAACTGTTTCTCGGTGTTCGGCACAAGTGAGACAAGGTCTATGGGTTTGGCTGATTCTAAGTATTTGGTTAGCACAAGCAGCAAGATGAGATGTTGGTGTTTGGAATCATGAGAAGGGGCAGGGCATGGCGCCCGGATCTATGGAGATGGCGCTAAGGTGAGGCATATCAACTGGATCATCCCGCGCTAATTTGAGCAAATGAACGAGGTCTATTACTATGTACGAAGTACCTCTCTATGCACACAGTACAGTACCAGACATGGCGCTGGTAGAAGCACCGGAACATTGCTTGGCTTTCATACCTAAGCTGTAGATGATTATCATCTCGTCGACTTGGCATGAACCACTGCTAAGGAGTATCGGTGATTTATGTCTTCAACACAACGAAGATATTTCTAATTGATGAATGATGTTGTCTTTGTTGTCCTGCGTCCTGCTTGCCAAGTATACTGTCGATTAAGCATCTGTACACTCGATAATGCACTATGCCGTGAATAATGTTGCATCGTATTTGTCGTCTGAACAAATCTGCCTAGGAGAAGCTCGAAACAGTTCTCAAAATGATATTCACGACAGGAGCTTCAATTCTTATTATCGTGGCACAATTCAAAGTGAACTGGCTGTGGCCTTGCCCCTCGCTGAAGTGAATGAAATTGGAGGAGATGTGTATTGTTGCTGGATCTCCCGTATTCCCTTGATGCTGCATAGCAATCTTGCGGCGCTTCGCGTTTGAGGTCATGTATCAGGTCTGAGCCACACTCCCAGCGAAATTGGTTCAGAACCATAACAACACAATCCAGAAGCATGTTTGATGTTACAATAATGCTTACTATACTGGCTGGCTTCCATCTGCTGAACGCTTAGGGTATACAAAACATGATGGGTGCAGATTTATTCTAATTCGTCTGCTACTGTGCCAAGAGGTGTCTTGCTTGCATCAATACTTTGGCTCGAAACACAAGGATATAGAATTCGTCTGTCTCGTAACCATACTCAAAACACCAGAACTTTTCGTAGACCAAGGAGAGATGAACACAAGCACCATGAGATTTGTTCATAAAGAGGACATTGTACTTTGCATGGCAAATGAATTATGCGCAATCCTCAGCCATCTAGCCAATGCAAGAACCGATGCTTAGCTGCTCATCGTCATGTCTCATGGCTTGGGTATATGCAAAGACTTGCTGACCATCAAACACCCGTGCAAGACGAAGAGGAGCACAACAGGGTGGAACTCAAAAGGAGTACCTTTCCCAATGACGCCAAATGGCAAATCATCCAAAATCCATCCTTTTGAAACCCAGTAGGCCATCAACCCAGCTATCAACAAGCTCGTTGGAGCCGGCGTACCTTCAAAGTATTTCGATTTTCCGGTCTCGTCCTTTGGTAAGACCGACACCGTCACGTTGAATCGGGCCAAACGTGTAAGCGCACAAAGGACGAAATATGTCAGAAGCAGATGATCGAGTGGTGAACGCATGCCGACAGCGAAGGCAGTGGCTGCGGGTGCTACGCCAAAGGAAATCTGAAAGCTTTTATCAGTATTGCCCACAGAAACTCGAGTGCAACATTGACTAACCAAATCAGCCAATGAATCGAGCTCTTGACCCATCAAAGATGATTTCTTTCTCCATCTTGCGACTTTGCCATCGAAGAAATCGAAGAATAGACCGAAAGGCATGAATCCCAACGCCAACCAAAGGTTTCCATAATCGGTGCGATCACCTAGGCAGTATCTGAGGGCCGAGAAGATGGACATGACTAGAACTATATCAGCTTCATTCCTACTGAATGCATGGGAAATCGTACCGCCGCAAAATCCATTTAGCTCCGTCACAAGATCAGCGAGGTGCAAGGCCCTGCGCGTTTGTAAGTATTCGTCTTGACACTAGCTTGTAGAACACTGACTTAATCATGCTGAAATGACCTGCGTCTGAAGATAGGAGATACTTCTGCTTCTCTATACCTAGTTTTCTAGTGAGTATCGTGATCTCGGTGACGTATTAATCATAAATGCTTACCTCGGTCCTGAGGCGCCGAAGCGGTCTCAATCTCCTTGGTCGGCCCAGGCGGGACACCGTTTCTGCGTGACATTTTGAATAATGGATGGTGGTGAGAGATGGACGAGGACAAGTGAGAAAGGATACAGAGTGCGTGTCTTAACTGTGCTGTGTATGTGAAGAGAAGAAAACTTGGTTATTACCCAAGGTGAAAGCTTGAGAAATGTGAACTGGGCTGTACAGGATTACATACATACTACATAATTTGCCGTTTCGTCATACTGTATGCTGCGGTCCCACCTCCGCAATGGAAAAAATGTTTCGAAAAACCCGTTTTACCACTGCATCGCAAGAGATGTCCTAGGCCGAATTGGCCATACAAAATCGACTGACAGACTCGAATGTAGCATGATTTGGGTAGCCTGAGCACGCAAATTTCTGATCATAGTGTTCGCAGCCGTGAACTACCTCGTAGGCTGCAAAGCATTGAGAGGACAGTCCCTGTTCACATACCATTCTCTCCTTCGATTGATGAGAAACGTTAGATCAAAATTCACGAACATAATCGAATGAGTGCCAAAATCGATAGATGGAATTGCATTTTGTAGACTAAGTAGCAAACGCCAGCTTTTTCTGATCGTGGATACAATGTCAATAAAAGCACTATCCTGGCACTCACAATACCGAGCCAGAGTCCGTCCCGGAACTTTTCTTCCAGTTTGTAGCAACCCAGTCAAACCGACCATAAACGCCGAACACAATCGCGAAACACTTGGGGGTATCATCCGAAGAAGGATGCGTGAGTGACTACCGACCGCGGCCTGGGCCACCCCTGCCTCGTGGTGCTCCTCGTCCAGAAGAAAATCCACCTCTACCTCTAGGAGCGCCGCGGCCTGCTCCTCCAAAGCTGCCTCCTCCAAAACCACCTCTACCTCTAGGAGCACCTCTGCCGCCTCTAGGAGCACCACGACCCCCGCGTACACCTCCTCTGGCTGCACCGCCTGCTCGCTTCGGCTTGGGGGCACCTGGTGGTGGCTTAGGCTTTGGCAAGAATCTGTAGAGTGTTAGGGGGTATGCGCTGGGTAGATGTTGACGACGCTTACTTCTCAAGTGGCAGTAGCTTGTCTCCGCCAATGTAGAATTTGTCACCTGCTTTGAACGATGTCGCTTGGATACCCTCTTGAGGTTTGATTGTGAAGTAGACTTGGTTGATAGGCCCTAGGATTTCATCGACCTTGCCAATTGAAGTCTACAAGCAAGACATATGAGCATCAGCGCTGGCCTTTGATCAGAACGACGGTGTAGGCTAACCTTGTTTTCAAGAAATATCGAGGCGTTGAAATATGGGATCTTGCTGTTGGTCGATTCGCATACCATTTCTCCTTCGCATGCATGCACAAATGTGCCCATCTCTATTCCATAATCAGTAACCTACGACTCTAAATACCATCACTGACATACCTAAAACAGCAGCTGGTGGTCCGAATGATTGTTGGAAACCTCCTCGACCTGCGTAATATTCACCACCATTATTAGCATTTTGCGCACAAATGATCGTGCACCCAACAGGGATTCATTTCTCACCTCCGCGGCTGGAGAAATTTCCTCCACCACGACCTCCTCCACCAAAACCACCACGACCACGAGGAGCACCACGGAACGACATTGTGTTGAAGCTGGGTGATGAAAGTTGTGGGAGTTGCAAATCTGCTCTATGTTTCGAAGCTCTTGCATAAAAATTACTGGAGAAACCCTGTTCGCCCGGCCCCACGTGACCTGGACCTCGTACACACCAAAAAGAGGCGTATATGACTCCTACAGGAGAAGCTGCGGAACGTACATGAAACCGTTACAAATGAGTCAACAAACAGAGGACAAGGTAGAGGCAGCTGGCCTACCTGGTAAATTGGCTGATATATCCCTTCAGTCGCCCAGTGCGGCTCCCTTGCTGGCTTCTTCACCTAAAAGTCCAAAATCTAAATCTGTCCCCAATCCCGTCAAGGGCAAGGATCTGGGAGACAAACACAAGCAAATGTCTACGCAAGCAAATCCAAAGCAGGCCGCTGCTCCGGCGGCATTGCCTGATTTTATACAGGAACGCAATTCCTTTTTTGATGGACTCTGGAAGCAACATCTCGAGGAATTAGCGAACAAACCAAAACCAGAGATCAAGGTCACCGTTCAGGTCAAAGGCAGCGAAAATCACGTTATCGACGGCAAAGCATGGGAAACCACGCCGGGCCAGATGCTTCGGCATGTACCAAAGGAAGTCAGTGCCGATGCTGTGGTCGCCAAGGTTGACGGCCAGCTCTGGGACTTAGACCGACCCCTTGAGAAGCATGCAAAAGTTGAGTTCTTATCTTCTTCTGATCCAGACGGCCGAGCAGTGTTCTGGCACTCTTCCGCCCACGTCCTTGGTGAATGTGCTGAGCATGAGTATGGGTGCCGTTTGTCCCATGGGCCCCCAACTGCCATGGGTTTCTTCTACGACATGGCTCTTGAAGAAGGCCGAGCTGTAAAAGAATCGGACTGGACATCGCTGGAAAATCGGGCCAAGAAATATTTCAAGGAAAAGCAACCTTTCGAGCGACTTGAAGTGTCCAAGGATAATCTCAGAAAAATGTTCGGGTACAGCAAGTACAAAATGCACTACATTGAAAAATTCGTACCAGACGGCACAAGCAGTACTGTTTACCGCAATGGATCACTTGTCGACTTGTGCCAAGGTCCACACATTCAAAACACCAAGAGGATTGAGGCATTCAAAATCATGAAGGTATTTGGAAATCGCCCTGCAACAAACCAAAGCTAATAACATTTCAGAACTCCTCAGCATACTTCCTGGGTGATCAAAGCAATGATTCTCTGCAAAGAATCCACGGTGTCGCCTTTTCCAAGAAGGAGAAACTTAAAGAATGGCTGAACTTCCTCGAAGAGGCTAAGAAGCGTGATCACCAGAATATTGGTAAAGAGCAAAAACTATTTTTCTTCAATAAACTATCTCCCGGATCGCCTTTCCTTCTTCCACACGGCACCAGAATATTCAATGCTTTACAGAACATGTTGAGAGAACAGTACTGGGAAAGAGGTTATGATGAGGTTCAGTCACCGAACATGTACGATGTAGAGCTCTGGAAAATCTCTGGACACTGGCAGCATTATCAAGACGATATGTTCCGTGTCCAGGTCGAAAAAGGCCCCGCTCCAGCCGAATCAAACGCAACCACCATTGCTGCAGAGCCCGGTCACAAAGCACCAGCTGTCGACAAGGATCAAGGAGTTTTTGCTCTGAAACCTATGAACTGCCCTGGTCACTGCTTGCTCTTCCGAGAAGAGACTCGCGGTTATCGCGACCTGCCTTGGAGAATTGCCGATTTCGGTGTCCTCCATCGCAATGAAGCATCAGGTGCCCTCAGCGGTTTAACCCGAGTTCGAAAGTTTCAGCAAGACGACACTCACATTTTCTGTACTCTCGAGCAAGTAACCAGCGAAATTCAGGCTTTATTCGACTTCATGAACCATGTATATGGCCTCTTCGGTTTCAAATTCAGACTCAAACTCTCCACTCGTCCAGAAGGTTACATGGGCACCCTTGACCAATGGAACGATGCCGAAGCTCGTCTCAAGGAAGCTCTTGGAACTTTCTGCGGTGATGACTGGGAGCTCAATGAAGGTGATGGAGCATTCTATGGGCCAAAAATCGACGTCACCATCGCCGACTCCCTCCAACGAGAATTTCAATGTGCAACAATTCAACTCGATTTCCAAGGCCCTCGCAATTTCGGTCTCGAGTACATTACTGGTGAATCCACTGCAGCACCTGCAAATGCCGACTCTGCAGCCGTCGCAGAACCACAGGACCCCAAGGACAAGATCGCCGCTGGTCGCTCTCGCCCCGTCATGATCCACCGCGCCATCATCGGCTCCTTCGAACGATTCATCGGTATCCTCTGTGAACACTTTGCCGGAAAATGGCCATTTTGGATGTCTCCTCGTCAAATCATGGTGATCCCTATCCACAAAGCGACCGAAGACTACGCCCAAGAAGTGCAACAACTCTTCCGCAAACAACGCTTCTATATTGACGTCGATCTCTCTTCAAACACCCTACAAAAGAAGATCCGAAATGCACAAATCGCTCAATATAACTTCGTCTTTGGTAAGCCTTCTCTTCTCGTTTCCCCCAAAATCAGCAAACCACTAATTTCGTTCCCAGTCGTTGGCGCCGAAGAAGCTCAAAACCGAGCCCTGAACATTCGAAATCGTGATGATCAAGAATCTCAAAAGAAAGGAGTTCTGATTCCTTTAGACGAGGCTTTGATCAAAATCGCTAGGTTGAGAGACGAGAGACGGAGGGTAAATGCTTTGGACTGAGTCTATTTATCCATCTTTCTTGGACTCCTTTTCATCTCTCACAGACAGGTATTTCTGAATCGACTCGTTTCGTTTCGTTTCGTTTCTGTAAGTGCAACTGTGCTTATTCGGACAATAGAGCCATAAGAATAAAAAAGGGGAGAAAAAACGGAGGAAAGTTGATGTGTGTAGTATGGATAGATAGATTCAAGACGAGAACCAAGAAGAAGAAAACGAAACGAGGTCAAGAAAGATACATGTCATGTCATATCAGGCAAAACAGTGAACCACCACCCACCCACCTTTGTGTTTACTTATTAGTTAGTCAATCAATCAATCAATCAATTCATCATCGATCCATCCCAATTAATAATTCGATTGAAAAAAAAACCCCCATGTTTCAACGATGAGTAACCGCTCACATAGGTAAGGGGTAAGCTATGAAGGAATTAGATTACTTGTCTATTCATCATGCTGCAATATACTGTACTGTACTGTATTATCTGTCTGCTCTTTTGTGAATGATTGCTGTTGTTGTTGTTGTTGTTCTTGCTTGTGTATTGGCGACCTTCTAAATATCTATGATTATGAGGGGATGGTTCTCGGGAAATTGAGATAGATAGGTATGGTTTAGGATAGGTGCGTGGTATATAAGTACCTAGGTAGGTAGGTAGGAGGTAGGTACGTGTTGGATGGTAAAGACCATGACACAGACAGACTTTATCCAAGAGCTACAAACACAAGTGCTATCGCTATCCTTTTTACAAGGAGGGAGTTAAAACATAGCAGAACAACAACAGACCTTCGTCCATCATCCCATGAATAATAAACAACTCCTTCCCATACCTAGATAGTAGACAGCCTTCAAAACAAAATTTAGGCGACCGTTTCCGCGGTCTCGCCTTCAGCAACGACAGGAATAGGAAGACCACGATTGGGACTTTGCAAAACCAATTGCTCATGCCGTCTTGCTCGGAGGTAATCGCTGACCGCTCTAATCAAAATAAACCAACCAACAATCATAAGAACGTAAGAAAGCCATTCGCTGCTGGCTAGACTGGATAGACCGCCACTGCTAGAATCTCCACCACTTGAACCCGAACTCGAAGCCGTCTTGGATGTGACAGTATTGGGATTGAAGTCGTGGGCATTTGGGTCCGTCGGTGCTCCAGCAAATTGGCTGGGGTCGGCAGAGTCGGAACCACCGCTGGTGCCTGATCCTTTCATGTAGAAACCATATTGAACGAGGGTAAGGCCTAAACCAGCACGGGAACCATTCTTAGCGGCGTGAGTGGTGTGGAGCAGATAAGTAAGAAGAAAGCCGACAAGTTGGAAAGACATAGATATCATGCCATTCCAGATAAATGAAAACACCGACCCAACTGGAAGACCGTCGACGTAGACTTCATCACTACCCATGCCAGGAGCGACGATTGTCGTCTCCCAATATGGAGGAGTTGCGTCTGCAGCTGCTTGTTCATATGACTGGTGACTGTTAGTTAGACCTCACTAGATGTGTCGGCTACGAGTTGCATACCGGAGGTTGTTCTTCGAGCTTCTCGCCGCGTTCTGGTTTCGCCGACAAATTGGCAAAGACACCATCATTTGCAGACTGTAGAGACCTTGAAGAAACTGAAACACCAGGGAATTCCGTCACGCGGCGAACAATTTGTGGTGCTGGCCGGTATTCATTCGTTGTTGGTTGTGCGTCAAGAGATGGACTTGGAGAATCGGCGCTGGCTCGCATCAAGCGCTGTCGGTCATCCACTTCCTCATCCTCCCTATCGGATCCTTCACCATCATCGAAAGTGTCTGCCAGGGTCTGTTCGGCTTCGTTATCTAATGGGTCTTGAGAGAACACATGTCTGGACGTTGGTGACGAGGCTCGGGACCGGAAAGATGGGGGAGGCGAGGACGGTAGGGCATGGTTGGAAGCAGAAATTACAGGAGATTCATCGTCGTCATGAGATTGTACCTGAACAGCAGCGTTAGTGTCCATGCGCATATGCTATGATATGCGGATTGCATCGACATCATGCAAGCGACGATCATCGAGGAAGACTTACAGGCTCATAGCGCTGAGGCATCTTGACGCCTGCGCCTGAGTTTAAGAGAACTCAACTATCTCTATCAACCCGGAACTAATCGTACGACCAACAAAAGAAGAAGATTGAGATGAATGGGATGAAGGAAGGCGATGAAATGTGGATGAGGTAGGCAGAATGAGTGAGTCGGAATGGATGGGATCAGGAATGGGACGATGTGTTACAGCGCCACCCGCTCTCACACGTATTGGATGGGAGCGATAAATGGGGGTTTTCTTACAGCGCTATAATACTCCAGAGTAAAAAGTGGTATAGAGAAGATTCTAGTGGCCGAATGGGCTCCCGTAGACCTCTTTGCAGGAGGAAACCTTTGATCAGCCACTAAGCATCGCCAGGGACCGCCACCATCGCCAGAAATAGTTTAGTTTGCAATAGACAGATGCATGACGCTTCTACAGAGTAATTAAATTTCGAGTAGATCGTCAATGGGAGCATATGATGAACTGTACATACAGGGTAGGAAACATTCATGCTTCATTCCCACGTACAGTACCATGAGATCCGAAATTCTTTCTTCTTCCTAAGACCCGGTTGAAAAATTAACTCCAATACAAGATATGTCACAGCCAGCCTCTGTAAGTTTGACGTTTTCCGATCCTGACAACGAGAACTCATCCGTCTCGTAACAGACCGCCGCCAGGCATTGGGCGCGCATCATACGTCGCTGGCCCAAAGATCGCATAAGACCCGAGTTCGTCGCTTTTCAGACGGTAATGCGGAAGCGCCTCGACAACAGACTAAAGCCAACAAACACCGATACCAGCAGGGCAGCTGCGACAAACGTAAAAGGCAATGAAGCGCTCGTGACAGCAGTGAAAGAGGAGGCCACCCCAACATGGAACGAAGCAAAGGAGTTGGAACAAGCGAACGTCCTCTACTCGCTACTTGAGAATCGTTACATGAACCAGTACCCGATACCAGAGACTTTGAGATATCCACAGAGCAAACCAACACATTACGACGATATATTACGGGAGTTCGAAGAGGCGCCTGATCGAACATGGTTACAAAGATTATGGTTGAGAATGAAAGGCTCAGTCCGGTTGCAATAAGCCAAATGATTAGGGGATCGGGTCAAGGATCAGGGAATTGGGTCCCATCGCGGATGACCCGTCAACATTCTACGAATGTATAAACGATGTTTTCTTCAGTTGTAGGACCTTCGGCATCATCTATTTTGTACAATATCTATCAAGCCCATAAGCTGTGTCTAATGCACCGTTTGTTTATACAATCATTCCTAGAGGATGCTGCCTCGGAAACATGTCTTTCCGGGATGGAAAAGACGTCAATGATTTCGACTTTAAGGCTTATATCTCCACCAGATTTGTGCTAGATGTCTGCAAGATATCTCGAAAACCTGATGCGGTGTAATAACGATTGTTGCCAATAAGCCGTGATTGCCGGGCTTGTTGAGAGCATAGAAGCATGGCTGGCACCCTTACATGGAGATTCATATGTCGAGCAAACATTCTCGGCATTCGTGAAAAACCCACCCTCACCGGTACCTAGGAAGCGTGGAATTATCTTGCCGGGCACGGTGGGTGGATGGCAAATGTGTTTTGAAAGATTGTTGTCGACACTCGGACGGCGATATCATATCGCAATGTCCGAGGGATATCTTCGTATGGTCCTTCGTATGGTCTGCATGAGTCCACAACGAGACACGGAAATTTTGACGCCGCAGCCCGCTCAGCCATTAGGCCTTGCGTCTTCAAACTTTGATCTCGTTACGTTGCGCGCACCAGGTACTTGCGCCATGGAGACTAAAATGTGTTGGTTGATATGAATGTCCAGATTTGATCGAATTATATTCTCATTCCAAGGCTTCTTCCTACGTTGAGAGCACTGCCGGCCCAGAATCCAATGTATTCACGAGCACCGCTTACTGCCTTTCCTACCGTCATGACGTCGTTCAGTCTGCGATCCAGAAATTCGTCCGTCTCCTGGAAATCTTTTGATTTGTCTGTACTCATGAATAACTCAGTGCTCGCATATATCGCCGCAAGCGAGGCGCGTTTGCTGTACCACGAAAACGTGACGTCGGTGTCGGAAGCGAGATACCAGATTTCGTCTGATAGAAGTGACAACTCCTTGAGAGATTGAGGAATGTTGCCGGCCAATGACGATAGCGCTAACGCCTATAGATAATAAAATTGGTTAGCAGTGGACAAGAGCACATCGGAACTTTACATACTCCTTGAAGTTGGCCAACAATACCGTCCTCGACATTCAACCGCAGTCTTTCGCGAGTGAGCAAGCGGACTTTCCTTCCAATCCCAAGCTTGGCCCTTTCATCATCGAACTGTACTCTGTCTTTCAATGCCAGCCGTCGGGTCACACGATAGTAGTTCAGTAGGTCGAAAGCTCCCCGGGGAAATAGTTGGACCGAAACATCGAGATAACCAGCATCTCGAGCTCCAGAAAGGAGGGCATGTTGGCTAAAGCCGTGCTTTGGTACATGAGAAAGCGCATGAGAGAGAATTTTGGATTGCGTAGGCCCACATGGAGGCTCGTCTGGGAAAGCTGCAGAATAATAACTCCTGGAGGTACTCTGCAAGAATCTAGTGGAAGGAACTAGTTTCGAGCTCAATCTCCGTGACATGTTGTCATCTGCTATCAGGACTTCGACCTTGGCAATGGGTAGGTTGAGATGTCCGGTCAAGCCAGCAGATGCTCTTGCAGAGTAGTGATGAATTGGACGTGTAATGCCGGTGGTACCGATAACAGGGTAGAAAAGCGGAAAGTTATGGCGGAATAGCGGAAGACTTGCAGCCGCGTTGTACTTTGAGTACCTTTGGATACTGTAGGTACTCAGTTGTAGGGACTTGCGCAGACTGATTAGCGGTTCTACTCGACGAGGATAGAAGAAAAGACTGCCATCATTGATGAACAACGGGGGTAATGATAGATCTTTGTGCAAATCCCCCGCCCGAACGCACCTTTGCGCTGCTATGAACAGCTTTACCCAAAAACTATCATAATACTATCTTCGACGAACTATGTAGAAGCTATTTCTCCCGTGCTTTTCTTCCCACACATCGAAATCAATGATGGCTAGACAGCTGGAAGATTTGAAGGGGTTCGCATTATGGGTATCCAACAGGTCCACAGGGGTGGGCTCAAATGTGCAATATTGCCATCTTGAACGACTTAACCATATGCTTGAGCCAGTAGACCTGGGGTCAGGTTGCAAACTGTCTCCGTTATTAACACAAGAAGGGTTGCTCGGTCCTATGGGTCAGGGAGCACTCAGAGTATACATCAAAATGTTTCATCTACTAGTCTTTAGAGATTCTTCGTGATGGGGAATGCAGTTGATACCAGACGTGACATGGGTAAGGGAAGCCTCCGAAAAGAGAGAGTCGGGCATTATCATTGAAGCGGGAATATATCGGCCGGTAAAACTTTTACCGGTGATAACCGTCGAAAGAACCGATCGATAGCAATGAGTGCCGAGAATATCTGATTCTTGGTAAGCCTTCCGGGATGCAGATCTACCAGCTAATGGAGTAAACATCGTGAAATGACAGATGATGTGACAGGCGGCAGGCGGGTTGACCCTGGTGAGAATCCCACCGACGAACTGATGGCTGGACCTTCTTCCAATGGAACAGTCGAACGTGGTGGACTTTGCTTTTGATTGCATTGGGGTCTGCCGCGGACGGCCTTCCGTCAACAGAACTCGTCGGAATCCTTGCTCGTCTTCTGGCCTAAGTGGTCCGCCCCAAACGCAAGCTACTGCAAGTCCATACGTGAACGCTCTCCATGTGGGCTGTCTGCAGTGATTGCTAGGGTTGATGACTAGTCTGGCATGCATACATAGTTACAGTAGTATATGCAATTTGCGGAGGAAGAAATTCCTCCGTATTGCATAGTATGTAGTAGAGAAGGCCAATTGCTCTCTTGTGACAGCGTGTTGAAGAAGGCGAAAAGGGGAGAGGGGGGGAGAGGGGACCCATAGGAAGTGAGGTGAAACCATGATGTCCGGTCACTAGCTGCGAGGCATGTCATGAGAGATAGAGCTTGCATGCCTTATGCAAACAATCTCGTGAACCATTCGCTTCGTATCATCGTATCGCTCATCTTCAGTCAAAAGGAGATTTTCAGAGGCACACCAGGGTGTGGGTGTAGGGATTGGCCATAGTAGCGTCTTGTTATCGAACTCAAGGCTCGAGCTCTCTAAGCGCCACTAAGCAACCCGCCAACCCGGAGGGATTTCAGCGTTACTGTAACAAATTGCTTGCCAGTTCGATATTGCAGGTCCTGTTGTGTAGGTGAGGAAGTAGAGGGTGTAATGATGCGGCTCAAACGGTCCTGACAAGGAACGAAGAATGGTACAACTTGAAGAGACCATAACGATGAAGCGACCAGCCCCGGGCCACTTTAGGTAGTTATGCCTCCGTAGAATTACAAGATGACGCCTACTGCCATGCATTGATAAGGTGTTCGTCGACAGTCTCTTAGCTTCTTAGCTCGAAGTACCTGGGTAGCTTAGGCTAGGACAAGGTTGATCCTATACAGAAAGGAGAAAAGAGGGAAGCACATTGCAAATGACCAGACTCAAATTTAGCTGCAGTAGTCCTTCTGTTTCTGACGACGACCCCCATGCCAAATCATCGCTTGTTTATCATTTAATCACGAGGTCAGCACCAGGTCGAGTTGAAGCTTTCATGGCAGATGAGGATGCGGAGAGTTCTTGAACCAGCAGGGTAATCATACTAATTACCTTACATATAATTATGACCTACATAAATAAAATCGGCGTAATTACCCTATAAACAGACAAGGTACTGTATATTACATACAGAGTAATCAGTACTACAGTATCTGTTCCCGCAGGAAAGACTTGCTGTGCACAGTAATTACAGTACAGTACATACCTTCCTGGACTCCAGAGTACTCAGAGTAGCATTGACGAGGGCTTCGTTCGTGCTAAATTCTTTTGCCCACCACACTTTACTTTTACTGTCTCTGCCTCTTCTCCACCCGCAGCCAAAATTCGAAATGAGGACCATCCCCACCCATGACTTTCTACAGAGTAAACCTTACCACACCACGTCTTCCCTTGTCGCTTGTTGCACTTCTAGGTCCGCACCATCACAATCACACACCACCACAACAGGCCTGCATCTTCATCAGACGGGGTTGTGACCAAGCCAATTCTTTGTTTTTCGACCCCAATTCGTCCACTTGCACGCGCCAGCCGGCCCTCTAAGCCACTGGGAGCTTTCGTTGCAGAAAGCCTTGCGCCTTAGCTCGATACGCACGTTTTGTTCATCCACTACCTTCATATTCGGCCTCAATCAAGTCGACCACCGTTTTCCCCCAGGTCAATCCTTTTCGAGCCTTCGCTATTCCCGAATCGCCAAGGAATATAGGCGCAGGACCCCGGTCTCTTGCATTGACATAAAGAAAAATCCGCGTTTCAGAGCCGGAACGACCGACTGGGACCCAACCTGCGAGCGTTGGTCGCAAGAGCGCATTCAGGTGAGTGGCCGACCCCATGTCTTCAACGGTGACAAGTTTCATGCATGCCAAGGGGGCTGATGAGGAACGGCTCGAGTGGTGGAATTGGACACTCATGAAGCCAGCGATTTGGGGGTCCAGCTGGCCTGAAAAAAAGTGCTCCGATACTGATGCTTGGACCAATGGCAGAACTCTCCAACCAGACCGTCAGTCTTCACAGTAGACACTAAGCTCTTTCCCAGACAAAGTCTTTCTATCTCCTCAAAAGCAGTGTACGGCAAGCACACAACAACCTCCTCGTCCATCGACGCGTGCTGATCGGAGAACCAAGGACAGATAATTCGGTGTACCACGTACATTGTGAACCGTTTCCCTCGGCAGGCAAGCTTTGCAAGTAGAAACAACCGGGGCGTGCAACATCTCTGTAGCAACATTCTACACCCGTCGCAAGTTGACCACCGTTCTGGTAGCTGCAGACAATACGCAGGATTTGGACAATTGAAGCGCCTGACCCCTGCTTAGATCGCTGCCTGCGCTCGTGTACAACTTTTACCAAACCTCAAACCAAATTCCTCCATATTTCTTTGTCATTCAACGCACCAATTATGGGTAAGTCCTTACCATCTTAAGCAACTTCTTTTTATCCACCTTCCCTACACTTCCACAATCCTAATCCTAATATCCTTTTGGCTTGCTCATCCTATTCTTATTCTCTTCATTGCATTGTGGCACGGGGTTACATGGTTTCTGACTTGCTACAGCTGACGGTTATCGCCCTCGGGATGTAAGTGCATTATTTTTTCCTTCTTCATGGATACAGTGGGGGAAACGTGTATTACCAGAATGACCGAAATTGAAATGCTTATTTGATATCGGAATCATTGACACGTCTTGATGGTGCATTGCCACTCATCTGAGAGTACTGGACACAACCAACCAAAGGCGGAATATCCAAGGACGCATTCACTTGGGCCTCTCCATATGCCCCAGTGACTTGATTCGCTGATCACTTCACTCATATCTCAACATTCACTTCACCAACCTCACCCTACCCCACAGGCATTCACTAGTCTCATCGCCGTGTTTCCCTTCTGGACGACCTTGAGCATTTCGCAGTATCTTAGAAATATCTTGCCCTTTCCTCGTTTCATTTTGCTTCCCTTCGGTCCACTGACGTTAGTCCGTTTACAGAGGGATAGGAGTCCCCGTCGCAGGTCTCGCAGTCCTCGCCGTTCACGAAGATCGTATTCTCCTCGGAGCCGCTCTCGCAGTCGTGACGACTACCGCCGAAGCGACCGCCGATCTCGATCTCCGATGACTGGTGTGGGTGCCTCTGGAGGGTATTCAGGGTCTGGCTACGGAGGATCTCGTGGCGGTGGTGGACCGCCTGCTAGGTCTTTCGAAGAGCGAGCAGCTGCAAAAGAGGAAATGATGCAATCAGTTCGTGAGTCCTCTCAACAGGATCGTCGCGTTTATGTTGGCAACTTGTCCTACGACGTCAAGTGGCATCATCTCAAAGATTTTATGAGACAGGGTTCGTGACATGGCTAGACCTCCATCTTGGGTCATGAGGCTAACCGTCTACAGCTGGAGAAGTTCTCTTTGCCGATGTCTTACTTCTTCCGAATGGAATGTCGAAGGTGGGCGCCTATGTGTGATGCGGCTGGTTTTCTTGGTTTTCCTTCTGGGTTTTTGATGGATGTTGGATTGACGGTTTGGGCCATGGTCCATGGGTCTATGTAGGGATGCGGGTATGTTTCTCCGGTGCTCTTAGTAAAGATTGACGCGCTAATTAACCAACAGGATCGTGGAATACGCTACTAGGGAACAAGCCCAAAATGCGGTCAACACACTCAGCAATCAGAATCTGATGGGTCGATTAGTCTACGTTCGTGAGGTGAGTTGTGATGCCTGACTACGCCAGTGCTCTGTTTTGGGAAAATCAGTTCCAGTGAAATTATATCGGCTAACTTCTGGTCTATGAACCAGGACCGTGAGGCCGAACCCCGCTTCACTGGACCTCCTTCACGCGGTGACTTTGGCGGTGGACCCCGCGGTGGATACGGCGGCGGCGGCTATGGTGGCGGTGGCGGTGGCGGCTATGGCGGTCATGCTACTGGAGGAGGCGGTGGAGGCCGTCAACTCTACATCTCCAACGTTTGTACCCCTGATTTCTCAGTGCTAATTTTAAAAGACTTGCAACAGAGGTTAACGTGAATCGTGTAGCTTCCGTTCAATGTTGGTTGGCAAGATCTGAAGGACTTGTTTCGCCAAGCTGGTAAGTACTTTCTAGCTCTCCAAGATCCTGCGTGGTCCTCCAGGTTGATGTCTTTTTAACATATTTTAAAGCCCAAGAAGGCGGTGTCGTCCGTGCCGATGTCCATCTCGACCCCACTGGCCGACCCAAAGGTACTGGCATTGTCGCTTTCGAATCGGCCAACGATGCGCGTAGCGCCATCCAACAGTTCAACGGATATGATTGGCAAGGCAGAGCGCTTGAGGTTCGCGAAGATCGATATGCAAATGCTGCTGGAGGTTTCGGCGGTCGTGGCGGCTTCGGCGGCGGCTATGGCCGTGGTGGCTACGGAGGCGGCTTCGGTGGCAGAGGTGGCTTTAGTGGCCGCGGCGGCTACGGAGGTGGTTTTGGAGGTCGTGGCGGATACGGCGGAGGTGGTGGTGGCGGTGGTTATGGCGGAGGCAGTCACAGTGCTGGTGGACAATTTACTGGTCCTGGGGCTGCCACGGAACCCGTTGAACCAAACCCTTTCACTGACTTCGCAACTTCCGGTGGCGACCCAAGTTCCGTGATATACGTTCGAAATGTTCGTTCAAACTCTCCCATTGTCGCAGGTCAATCACTAATTGTTTCTTAGCTACCATGGGCTACTAGCAATGATGATCTTGTCGAACTGTTCACCACCATCGGCAAGGTCGAACGAGGAGAAATCCAATACGAACAAAACGGCCGATCAAAGGGTACTGGCGTTGTCCAATTCGAGAAACTCGAAGATGCTGAGGAGGCTATAAGTACGTTCCGCCCTTTTCAACTTTACCAACCAGGTTATGTGGATGACCTGACTGACATGCGATATACAGACAAATTTACTGGATACATCTATGGAGGTCGTCCCCTTGGTTTGAGCTTTGTCAAGTACATGAACACTGAAGGAGGTGGTGATGCCATGGATGCAGAGGCTAGTGGAATAACTCAAGATCAAATCATGTAGATGGTCGGGCTTTTGTCACGTTCACTACGGCATCGACTGTCTTCACCATGATCTCGCTTATATTCTTCACCTTTTCCCCTTCAAACAACAATAATACGGAACTGCCTTGCAATCAACTAAATTGGCACTAAACCGCAAGTGGAATTCCATATCATGTACTACCAACACAGAATCATGTCTAGGTATTATTTTTCAAAACAAAATTGCACATTCAATAACCCCCTTTTCCCAAAATCATAACACACAGTCAAATTTTCAATCATTTCACCGGCATGGACAGATAGGAGAGTTGAGCTATGCCTAGGTAATTAAGATGGGTATCCACACTCAATGGACAGACGGATGGACAGACCGCGAGAAGAAAGGAAGGTGTTTTGACTTTTCCAGAATCATGTCTTCTTCTATGCATGTTAGCTATAGATCAACAGCTGCCTTCCTTCCATCCATCTATTTATCTATACTTATGTAACTTATCCCATCTAATTACTATCTTATTGTATTTTGCAAATTCTATTAGATACTCTCCTAATCTATCCAGTCCGATAATATAAGAAGACATCCCTTATTTCTCTCTCCCTCCCCACTTCCCACTTCCCGCTGTTCAGTTTTGATCTAAGTTATCTATATTATCTGAAAGAAAAAAAATAGGAAAATACTGTATAACGTATATATAACTAACGTTAACTATAGGATAGGAGAATAAGTAAATAGTATATGTATGTATGTATATAGCTAAGATAGAGACGGATTGGATAGACGGTTTCAAATGATTAGATAGTTTTGTATTATACTGTAGTTGAGAGGACGAAGATCAAGGAGTTTAAGAAAAGTTAAAAGGGGTTTGGGGGTATGATTATGCCATAGATTTTGCGATTTTTTTTTTTTTTAATTGAGGAATGGGAATGAATGGGGTATTGGACTTGAACTCGATCTTGACCTAACCTATGGTACATACGGAAATAGTGGTGGTGTATATCACTCACGAATGTGAATGTGTCTGTCCTGAGAAACGTAAAGAGATACTACTTGAGACAATTAATGATGATAGTTTGATTGAAAGTATCTGAAACCTAGTTGTACTGTAAAATATCCCAAGAATACAGGTATGGGGTATTGTGCAACA
The DNA here is from genome assembly GCA_001006345.1 of Phaeomoniella chlamydospora. Classification (NCBI taxonomy): domain Eukaryota; kingdom Fungi; phylum Ascomycota; class Eurotiomycetes; order Phaeomoniellales; family Phaeomoniellaceae; genus Phaeomoniella; species Phaeomoniella chlamydospora. The sequence goes on along the minus strand of LCWF01000179.1, from coordinate 5,114 downwards.
CTTCTCTCACTAGGAAACTCCATTCCCGACCCAGGCTTCGGTTCGTGTATGTCAAAATACAGGAAATGGGTATCCAACCAATGGTATGCATAAGAAATCGAAGGCGAAAAAAAAAAAAAAAAAAACCGAAACGGTTGTCGCAATGCAGGCATCAAACAATGTGTGGACTTTGAAAGTAGATGATTTGGACACCTGTTTTGCTGTCAAGAAAGAATCACATCGTGTCGAGGGGAATGAGAAACAGAAAACAGACACCGGACTGAGAAAGATGGGCCAAGTGAACTCGTAACAAACGTTGCCGTGATGACTTCCTCCAGACATCATTCGATGATCGAGGTTCCGTAAGACACTCATCAGGTTGATGGCTTTGCCCTTGGATATTCACCAGGAATGTGTAAGTCGCTGATAGTAGAGACAGACTTGGCTGGATGAGGCATCACGGGTCGAGAGGATGTTTCAGTAGAAACAGCCGGCTCAGTCACAACGCTAGACAACCCCGTGGTAACACTAGCTGTATCGGTGGTATCTCGGTTTGATTCCGGGGATGTAGTTGAATGCTGTCCGACACCTGTGACAATGGGAGCCACATCAGGAACCTCTGAACCTGAGGGCAGAGGAGGAGAATTTGTTCCTAATTCTTGTGGTTCTTTCGGAGCATCCTCCTGTTGTTCATGGGCATAATGTGAAGCTACCGCAGCTCCGCCAATTCCTACAGCTGCCCCAGTAGCAGCTGGGGCCATCCATTCACCGTAGCTGCTTTGTTGTCGGGCACGAGAATAAGCATCATCAGGCTGAGTCGCCGCAATTGAGTCGTGGTCGTAAACTTGGGTATTAGTGTAAGATGCTTGAGGTTGAGACGATGGCTCTGCTGAAACATAGTTCGCTTGCGGTTGGGTGTTGTCGAAAGGAACGCCAGAGCCCGGTAGATTGCTAGCTCCTGCTAATGCATCATGATCCGTCTGCTTGGTGTGCGAGTGGGCGTTGAAATCTCCGGAACTCTCATCTCCACTAGATGGCGACATTGGCGCAGCAAGTAAGCCCCTATTCACGTTCAAGTCCGAAGGAAAGCGCCCACCTGGTTGTGGGCGTTGTCGACTCTGCGATGCGCTCCTCCACTCTTGGGCTTCCTCGGAACCAATCGCAGCCGCCCCTGCTCTGCCCGCTCCGTATTCAGATATTGGCGCACGCACCGACTTCTCGTCAGAATAGGGTATAGCATCAGCTTCGTCCTCTTCCAGAGCGCCGTCTGAGCTGCCACCAATGCTAGGAGCATTGAAACTGCTGCCGGAAAGAGTGCGGGCGTGTTGACGACGAACGAAAGCGTTCCGCTCTTCACCACGCTTCTCGGTCAATTCCTTGATATCATTGAACCAGGCCATCATTGTCTCATATGACTCTGCCCTGAAAATCCAAGAATGACCACGATGCATAGAACCGGTCTGACGGCCTTTGAGCATGAACTTATGAGAGCTTGACATTGGCTCTGAGTGCGAACCGAGCTTCTGTTCTGGAAGGTATAGAGACATGATAGGTTGTTGTGTGGCAATACGGTCTGCAGATTTGAATTCATGAAGGTGAGTTGGCGATAGTACGTACCTAGACAAAGGGGCGGTTAGAGTGCGTTCACGATGTGCCATACGTCGGCTGATCTCTTACCATCCTGGAGTATAATTTTTCAAATATTTGCTCTTTCTCTCGAGCATGCCACTTCGAACTTCAATTGCTGCAGGGTGATCTCTGCCAGGGTAGTGAATATGCTCAAATTGACGCAGCGGTATTCGCGGATCCACCATCTGATCTGTACTCATGACGAAGGTATTCCATTCCTTGTCTTTAGGCATAGCAATTGGACCTTCCCTGAGCTTCTCAACCGTTTCGAAAGCTTCATCCGCTTCTCGCTTTATGATCCCTGCATATGCGTTGTATGCTTTTTGAATCTCACCTACGACGATAGATTCGAGTTCACGACCGGATGATTCAAGATTGAGGTAGGCCTATCAATAGATTGGTTAAAGGCAAGGTATAAGACTCAGTGGGCTGCCTTACTCGATGTAGATAATTTTCTTCCTCCAGCTGTCTCTCCAATTGTTTATCCACGGCCATCTTGACGATGAAAGGATCCCCTTTGCCCGAGGTGGAAGATGGATCAGCGTCTACTAGACCCAGAACCTCTTGCAAGTGACGCACGGCTTTCCTCGTGCCTTCGGTCTCGCGGTCAACGCTGTTCTTGAAATCTCCAGAGAGGCTTTTAATCTCCTTGATCTTTTGTTGAAGATCGCTTCTCAAGCCTGTCAGCTGCAGAATGACCTCGTTTTCGAGCTCTTTCGCCTTGTTGCTCTCGTTCACGGCATTCTTGTGAAAGTCTCGAAGGATGTGGAGTGCATCGCCCAAACCACCATTGGACATGAATGACGAGGGTATCAAAGTGTTTGACATAACATTGGAAGCTGAGAGTAGGGTTTTGGTTCTCGTCTCATAACCTTTCTGAATATCTCGGAAGTAGGTAATCAGATCCTTCAAGACCTTGCGCCAGGCTGAGCCAGATTAGTCAATTGTATCTCAACCATCACAACTCGACCTCTTACCTTGGAAACGGGTTGCAAGAATTTCTGTAGGATTTGCGCTAGTAGGAACCGGAGTATAGAACGCGCTGTTCATCTGCTCATCGCCTGCATATTTCTCTTTCTCGCCGAGGTTAAGGCTTCGAACAGACCCTGCTCGACTGCTTCGTCGACTGCTGCTGCGTTTGATGCTGCCAGTCTTTCTAAGAGAAGCTTTTTTCTTCAAAGTGCCTCCGCGGGAAGGAAGCAGAGTCTGTGATTGTGACATGTGGGATTCTGAGCGACGGAGACCATTGGTATCGACCATAGAATCTATGCCATTGCCACGAGCACCAGCGGATATAGGCGAGCTGTCTGGCGGGGCTGCTGAAGCATGGTGCTCTGCGAAATCGGTTGCCCCAGGAGTACCGGGAGCTATGTAAGAAATTCTTTGCGAAGCGGCAGCAGGCCGATGTGCCATAGCTGAAGTTGGGCGCGATCCGTAGCCCTCGTTGGAAGGTGTCTGAGGTCGGGAAGACATTGTGGAATCCTATAATGTAGCAAGCCAAAACTTGTGAGGGTGTCGAGGTCGTCGCAATTACCTGAACCGAGAATCTCCTCTCCAGGCTGGTATGTGAGTTACTCGAGGTGTGGGCGGTTGCGACAAACCGAAAGGGCTTAGATGCGCAGAGAAGGCATGCAACAGACCGAGAATGTGGTTGATCCCATGGAAGACAAAAAGGAGTGCAGTCACAAGGAAAAGTAAAGAAGAATCGGCTGAACTGTCAATATGGTGTAGGTTGAAAGCTACAGCGATGAATGCAGTAAAGATTCTAGAAGCCAGTAGGAGGCAGAGATGAACAGTGTAGATCAATGGGGGAAAGACATTGTAGAGTGAGTGATGATGATGACGATGAACGATGGTTGCAGGGAGCAACAACCTCGAGCAAGGCCTAAGGTAAAGACGATACGGGATTAATTGTGGAGTTCTGGGGCGGGATCAAGTGATGTTGGGCGTTAATAAGTACTGCGTATCCTGTAATTCTCGTTATTACATAGGACATACCTGGGTCGATGTTCTTGTTACCGGTTGGAGGACGACTGCGGTAAAGCGTTACGACTAGACCCTCTCTAAAGTTGGTTTGATGATGTATGACGTTGCCTTTTTCCTGTGCGGATAGCCCGGCGCTTTCTTGGTATTCCTCTGTTCTCTATCTCTTTTTTCTATCTCGCCGTTTTGGCATTTCCCCTCTAGGTGTGGTACAGTGTACATACTGTACAATACCGTACTATACTGAAGTGAAGGGCCTATCGGTTAAACTCTCGAGAAACACGACGCTTCTGTCGACGGCCTTTCACCGGTAGGGATGCTGGGCAAAGAAGGTCACCGCTTTATCATTTGGTGTTGTCCCTAGTATGGGTAAGGTTTTTGTTCAACCACTTCACCACTCGGTAGGTGCTACTCTAACCCAAGCATGCGGTAGTACATACAGTAATACAGTACCTCCACAAAAGTCTCCGTACACGCGTCAATTTCTCAACCGCGTCTAATTTACCACTTATTTTATATGGTTTAATAGCCAACCCAAAGACTCCATTAAACCAAATTGACGCAAATTAAAACTATAACCGTAAATTATCTATTTTTCAGCGAGGTCATATTATCGGAAAACAACTTAATAGAAAATCTATAGGCGAAACTACTCAATCGCTCGATTTACTGAGATCTATTATTATATATATATTATCTTTATTAAGTCTATCCTCTACTAGTTTTTCAGTTTTACGTTTAAAAAAGTCTAAAATATTAAATTATTAATAGATCCATTAAATCTTTTGTTTAGTACGTTTAAATCCGTCTATTCGATATACGAAAATTATCTTTAATCTCGAATTTACTATTTTATATAATATTATCTATTAAATTTTTATAGATATTAGTATTAAATATTAAATCGTATATAAAAGATTTTATTTTATTAATAATATAACTCTTAAACGAAAAAAATAATTTCGAATTAAATATATTTAAAATAAAAAATAGAATAACATTATCTTTTCGAACGAGTGTTCTATTAAATAAGACACTAAAAAATAATAAACTTAAGTTTTTAATACTTCATCGAATAAATAGAAAAGAATTTATATTTAACTCTATAAAAAAAGTCACGATATCTTAATTATAGTTTAAAATATAATTTAGAAAAATAGAAGATTAGATTTGATTATTATAAAATAAAATAATATAACACCTTAATAAGGTTATTTAATAATATTTTATATTATCGTTCTTAAAAAATAGATCTCTAGAATCTAAGATTTTAATTAGATATTTATATAAAATAATGTATCTATCTATATAACTAAAAAAACTAAAGATTAGTTTATTAATAATATAATTACATTACTAAATTAACTTTCTTATTTATTAGATATAAACTCTATCGAATACTTTTAACACGTATTAAAATCTCGTGTGATTTAAGACTATCCTGAATTATCTAAGATAAACACTAAACCGAAGGACTATTAAACTTTATATCGAGTTATTTAGTAAATTCTTTTCTATTTATT
>LCWF01000178.1:0-79650 GCA_001006345.1 Phaeomoniella chlamydospora | reverse complement strand
AAAAAAAAAAAAAAAAAAAAAAATTTATAGAATGAGAAAAGTAAATTTGAGGAAGAGTGATTATTTGATTGATCGTTACTGTAATTATTCATCTCGGTCAATCACTGGTAATCAATCAATCAATCCATGGCATCAATCAATCATGAATACAACACCGTAAACCCCATACATAATAACCACAACTGGGAGAGAAAAAAACCCTCGCTACTTTGAACAGATACGTCCTTGAAAACACAATTCGATTATTCAAATGGATCAACCATTTTCTTTCCCCTTTTTCTTCTTCTGTCATAGAAACCCAGACAGACAACAGACCTTGTTGCTTCTTCGATCTTCAATCAAAATCTGTGATATTCACCTTGATAGGCCCCTCCTACACCTCTTCCATTTCCACTTCCACCGCCCAATCCTAACTGTTGACTCAATCTCTTCATTCTTCCTCCCACTCCACTTCCACTTGCCGGACTACCAACAACAGGATTGTTACCGATGTTAGTCAACCGTTCTGATCTCTGTCTGTTCAATTCTGATCGATACTGCAACAACTCGGCGGTTTGCTTTTCGTATTCGGCGTCAGCGAGAGCACGTTCTCTACGACCAGCTTTTCGTTGCTTGATGCAGCAGAAAGCAAAGGCAATCACTCCGAGAACAGCTACACCAGCAGCAGAGCTACCGATAGCTACTTTAGCGGTCTTAGAAAGCGAGTTCCATTTCGATTTAGCTTTTTCGCTTGTGCTTTGTGAGTTGTTGCCGTCGAGATCGGAGCTGATGGAAGAAGTGGCGTTGGCATCGTCCTCTCTGAGAATGGGGTTAGAACCGTGGGTAGCCGTTCATTCAAATGAGGAAGAGGAGAGTGTAGAACTCAAACCGGAGAGGAAAAAGAGAGATGGGGAGGAAAGGAAGGCTTACTGGAGGAGCTTAATACTTTTCCAGCTACCGCTATGATCGCTGTATTGGTAGCTTGTGACATTCGTATGGGAATCCGAGACACGAACAGATTGCACATACATGGTGAACGGTGCATCATCATAATCGGTTTCACCACCAGCCCATTCGACTGTCCCCTCAGAATTAAGGTCTGAATCGCCTCCTACCCAGATGCCCAATCGAACATTCATAGGGGTTTGAGGATATCGTGTACCATTTTCTGCGGAGCTGTAGTTCAAGGTCCGGAGAATTTCCCCGTCGACCATCCAGTTGAGACGATCAGAAGTCCAATCGACGGTGTAGTTATGGTATCCATCCATTGGATCTTCAACAGAATAGTAAATGGCACGATCATATGACGATGTATCGCCTTTGCCAAAGTAATTCGTCTGCACTGTCGTATGGTTTCCACCTAAGAATTCCCAGTCGACTTCATCCAGATCATCGGATTGCAGTACAATCGACGATACGATACCTGTGCCATTTGCAGCCTTCATGATGACTTCCAATTTACCGAAGAAGATGTAGAATTCGGATTGAATCGTAGGCGAGTCGCCTTTCTCATTAATTGTAAATTCGGCTCCCTTTTCGGTATAATCGATAGTACCAGAGGTGGTGTTCCAGACTTTGCTGGATGGTGTGGACGTTGTGAAATCAATGGTGTAGTTACTGACGCCCAGCGCTTGATTTGCAGGGCAGGTCTCGTTCAAAGGATTGCAATCGGTGTAAGTCTGAGCGAGAGCAGAGGGTGCGATAGCAAGAATCGCCAGCAGCAGCGCCTTGCCGCTTGCCGTGAATGAGACCATTTTGAAGTCGTCTCAACGCTCAATGATAGGGGCGTTATTGACTGGTCTCTATCAACGATCGTTTACGGAAAGATCTCGGGAAGATGAATTGTCGTAGAAAGTCGCAACGAGGGGGGTATCACGAAAGCAAACGGGTGTAACGACGAAGGTCGCAACAAGCGGTCTCAATAGCGTGTTAATAGATGAAAGAAACGCCACGAAGAGAAGTAGAAATGCAGCTGGCAAGGGTAATCGGAGTGAAGGAATGTCGTGAACAGGGCCAGAAGCAGCGCCAGGGATGAAAATGAATGTAAGGCACTGGAGGCAAGAAAACCGGAGTGTTACAGGGCGGTGCACAGCGATGTATAGGAGTATGAATGCATTGCTGGCGATGGTGATACTTGACCTATTAAGGTACGAAGGGGGTTAATACACCTGGAACTTGCATTCCTCGACCAGACTGGAGAACTGGGGGAAACATAGGGAGGCCGCTGGTTTGTTTGAAGGCGACATTGGCCGGGTCAAGCCAGTGTAACTAATTAAAGGGAGGCAATCTGATTGGCAACCTGACTGCGCGGGCAGTGGGCTTGGCAGGCCTGAAACGAGCAAACGAGAAGCTAAAGTACGATAGAAAGCACTTTGCTTACTGGTTCGGGATTGGTCCCAGGTACCTCCTCATCTTACTCTGTAGAGTACCGAAATCTCATCGTCTGGCGGCACCATTGGACCCTCTTCCACCCCAATTTAATTACCCAATAGTCACGTCCCATCTGCTGCATATCAGAGAGTACTGCTCAGCCTCCCCTCGCTAAGGCCTTCCCCCGACACGCCGTCCATTTATCAAATTTGTCGAGAAACGTGAGGGAACTCTTGTACGACCATTTGTATTATCATCATTCTAGTACATATGTCCTGGAGTACAGAGAAACAGAAATTTCTTCTCGTCACCCCCGACTCCATTTTGCCTCCCAGAGGCCACCGTCTTTAAAAAAGACGGCGGACTCTCCTCGCCTTCGGAGTCTCTTGACTCCCTGGCTCCTCTCCACCGACCTTGTTGTCGGTCACCATCGCTCCAACCCCACGAGCCAACTCGCCAACGCCTACCTCACCCGCCGCGGTGGGCTTCTTGACCGTCACTAGTTTGACGGTGCCCGCGGGGATGAAGGTAGCGTTGACGAGCTGGCTCGCCAGGTTGCCATGGTTGTCACCGTTGACAGCAACCAATGGCCTCATTGCTCGAGGGAGGACGAAACCTGCATCAACACAATTGTGCTTGAAGTCGATGTGGCGGAGTCTCATCGGGTTGAAGCAGCGTACGAATGGTGCAGCGTCGACCACAAAACCAACGAGAGTGAGATTGACAATTGGGAGGAAGGATAGAGTAGCTCCTTGGCTCTTGGCCCTTTCATGTGCAAGCTTGATGGCCCTGACATCGAGGTATTCGCCAAATCCAAGGCTCGGGTCTAGAATCCCTTCTCCATTTGTGCCCCTATTTCCTTTGTCAGTTAAGTTTCGGTGTCTGCCATGAAATGCCTTACAAGTACTTCACAGATACTTCGATCTCTAGTCTGACCTTCCAGTTGCCATCCATCAATTTCCAATTCTTTCGCCAATCCCCCAGAAGTTCGGGTTCCAATGCCATCTCGATGGTCAAATCTTCCAAGCCTGAATTGAGCCAACATGCTTCCCAGATGTACTTTTGATAGGAGCTTAGGAGACCTGTGAGACGCAGCGATTTGAGATTTCTGAATTCGAGGATTGGTCGCAGTTCTTCAAGAGGAAATTCGTTGTCATCGTCATCGGATTGAGACCCTGCACCATGATGAAATTTCTGTGGCCAGAACAAGTCCAAATCTAGCTTGGTTCGGTCTCGCTCGAGAAGAGGCCAATAGGCTGGATAGAATGGTCTTGGTGGCGGAAAAACTCCTGCACTTGCAATTGGTTTGTTCTTTGAGATTGTCAGAGAAGATGTTGGCTCCCCTTCTTTTCTAACATTTTGCTTGTTGGATACAGTTTGGGGCTTCAGTGGACTTTGATTGTCTGTAGTGAGGCTTTCAGTACGTTGTGGTGACGACTCATCGATTGAATCGGCTTCAGCTTTGGCTTTTCCCTTGCCCTTGCCTTTGCCTTTGTTCCGCTTTGGGCGTGATTGCGCGCCTCGAATCGCACGCATATCGGCAATGAAGGCAGTTGGCTCTGCTGTTGAAGGTTGTGCAGTTGAGGTTTCTTCTGCTGAGAGTTTTGATGTTGAAAGTTCTGCCGGTGAGAGTTCACATGTCGATGGTTTAACCGTTAACGATTCCGAGGTTGAGATTTTCGCATTTGAGCTTCTCTTTGAGCTTGAAGGAAGAAATCCAGATGCTCGAGTGATGTTTGTGAACGACGACGATCTCGGTCCAATCTCACCCGCAATATTTCGCCGTCGACGTCGAAGTGACTTTGGAGGTGGAAAGCTCACAACGGACGGAGACGTGGTGGGATTTTTCGTCGCACAGAACTTCGCAAGCCCTTCAAGTGAGAAATCACCTTCTAGATCATGATGATCATGCTGCTGCTGCTGCGTATCTGTTGACGACGCTGGAGAAGGAAGAGGTGAAGTGAAAGGTCTAGAAAAGTTGCGTGCCGTCGCCGAGCCGTCGTCAATGTAAGCAGGTAAAGAAGTCATTGCGATCGCCCCAAAGAACCACACATGGACTTTTTCGTCGTCGCACAAGATCACAAAGAGGAGGAAAATCAGGATCGTCAACGATAGAAGCGTCGTCAAACATTCCTTTGGCTGGTCATGGAGTATGAAGGATCGCATGATGAAGTTTTTTTCCAGAATGTGAGGGCGATAATGTCACTGTCAGGAACTTTGCCTTGTTTGCTACAACTGCCCGAAGGCACCTTCCCTTTCACCAAAATGTACATTTTTACCATCTTGATATTATCGTAGTACAGCGTCCGCTCCGACCTTCCTGAAACCTACCGTCGCATGGGACTTTGGAACCACATCTTGACCCAGCATGGAGGTCTCGATGGCAGTACTGTCTTCTCGATTACTGTAGTCCGGTCGACCAATTTGCATTCCCTGACTCTTATCACACTGAGAAACAAAAGACATATTGAGAGAGAGAGAGAGAGAGAGAGAGAAAGAAGGAGAGAAAGGGAGGGAAACACTTCAAGGAAGCTGTTAGTCGATACTCTACATCATTGCTGAGCTGTGTAGAAAGGAAAGCACTTCAATAATGGGATTGAAGATGAAAGGCAAGAGAATTTCCCGCTTTCTTACTGTACATAGACAAAGAAAATCCTGTAGCATGGAATTTCCACACCTATCTTTATCGTCAGGAGTCAGACTTCTCCTTTCCATTCCACATCATCATAATCAGGGTAGCCGTGGGCCCTTCGTTCCGTTCAAGGTCCGAGTTTAGCGAGATCATGTCACCTGAGATTCTGACATGATATGACAGACAACCGGGGTCATTATTTCAGCGAGCAAACGGACGTTAGAGAACAAAGATCGATCGATCGATCGATGGCCGGATGGATGGTCATTGGACTTTTGTAGTTTGAAACAAGGCATCAACGGATAAAAGAAAAAGCTGTTACAACGACGAGTGGTGTATCAAGTGACACAATACCCCTGCACAGGTCATGAAACAGGTGCCCCTGATTCCAGCAGTGTTTCAAGAATCGAGCAGAAAGGAGGTGGTTACGAGTTTTAATGGGGGGGAAACCTGGATAAGAAGGACGAGGAGGAGGAGGAGGAGGGGTTGGTTTTGGAAATTGATGTGTTTGCTTGCTTGCCCGCTTACTTGCTTGCTCCAACGGCTCGGAAAAAGGTACAGTAACCCCGCCCACTGGTCGGTGATAAGGCAATATGAATTAGTTATACAGGACGAACAGAACAGTATCTTTGTGGTGACCATGCGATAGTAAGGAAGGTCTTTTACCGTTTTCCCGACTGCACCCTTCATCTCAAGATGGATATACCCTGTCCCGATAGTGTCAACGTCCCTTGCTTGCTTGCGGCCCGTTCAGTTGGATACTGAAATTCGTGGTCGCTTTCCCCTCCCTCAGGTGCCCACTCGGTGAGTCAGTTGACTTGATCATGATCGGTGAATTACCCACTTCGTGTGGGATGATTGCAGCAAACGAGAACACGAGTTCAGGACAAGACCAAGAATATGTAGGCTTGTTGGCGGCAAAATCAAGGATGGGAAAAGGTAGCCCGTTTGTGCACCCACTCGAATACTGTACCGCATTTCTGACCAAGTGACGAATAGGAATGCGAGGATTGAGGTAGAAGATTATGATTATTATATTTCCCGAGGTCACTTTCCTCGTGACCCGATCTATGGAGTAAACTAATGATGTATCGTACAACCAATGAAGCAATTGAAACAGGGCATGGCTCGTCCAGCGATCATGTCGGCGGCTTCTTCCCACTCCTCCGTGAATAGACCGCTATTCCTTCGAGGCTCGGAGGAATACAGTCGACACCCAACATGTTGGTACAAAATACACTAAAATGCAGGAAATGGATATGCTCGGGATCCACTGATGATACATAAGATCGATGCCGTCACAATTGCGACAGACGTACAAAGCAAGGGCACGCAGGCTCCATTATCGTGATGGGCTATGACGTGGCAGAGTGTAGACCAGTGACTGGCAGATGGGCGATGGGAAGGGGGACAGGGCACAGCAAGGCGACAGTGTTATAGGGGGCAAGGAGTGGGACAGAGTAGCATGACGGTGAAATGGGTTTTTGTGTGGTCTTTCTTTTTTCATACTTTGTAGCTGCATCGCATTGAATCAAAGCAATTTGAATCAAAAGCCATTCCTAGCCACGTGAATTCTGGGCCACTCACAGGCCCAATCAATTCCACGCCCACGCTATTGGTCCCAGGGGGACGGATGCCCGTTGTCCATCTGCCAACTCATCATTCTGCATGCATATCTGCACGAACCCCAATCCGGTAGAGCGTTGTCATGGGTAGTGCTGTGCCCTAGGGCAAGATGCCATCGCGCGATTTGTAAGAGCGCATGAGGCCCGGATGGTATCGGGCAGGGGCCGTGGTTGTTGTGAGACATGCTGCCATCCAACCGGTGGGTGTGGCCTGACGCTGCCGGCTGGTTCGGCGTTTGTCTCGGAGAGGCTGTTGCAGCGGGTGGAAGGGTTGTTGGAGCCGAATAATCGATGTTGAACAAATTGTAGGGAATAGACGAAATCGGTAAGCAAATGGGGTATCATTCTTGTGGTCGTAAGACCATATTCAGCCCGCTGATGGTTCTCATACTGTTGTACAGAGAGGTGGATGTATTCCTTTCGGTCACAGTCCACAACCATCAGTGTCGCTTTGGTACGGGAGGAAGGGGGCCTTTTGGTGGTGGGCCTGGGCAAGGAGGATATTGAGCGCCGTTGTATGAAGGCATGATGAATTGTTGTGCGGAGAACTAGAGTTTCTGCTTGGTATGTATGAGGTAGCGGGTATCGACGGGAATAAAGATTGTTGCAGGCAGCCTTGTGCAGAGCTTGGGGCGGGAGATCGAGGTGTTGGTGGTTGTTATCTGTGGTTGGAGTGGTCGAGAGTTGTGTAATACCTGGGGATCAAGAGATACTGTATGATCGTGAAACGGGTAGGATTAATGATGGAGATAGGAAGTTTCAACGACTTTCTGTAGCAAGAGTCTGGGGGACAGACAAGGAATATATACTGCCTACTTTTCGACAATGTGTCACAATGAATGCCTGACCGACTCACGACGGTCGCATACACCCCCCCGGTCTTGCCTTGAAACATCAATCAATCCCCTTATTACTTTTTACCTTTCGGACATGATTCGTAATAATCAGGTTATGCAAATCCGTGGATCCTCCCAAAGGGAAAAAAACTCCATACCAACTTTTTTTTGCAGCACCGTAACCTTGGCTCCTCGGCTTCCAGAAAAAGGACTGAGACAGGGATGTCGGTTTAGCTGAAAAAAAAGCCACCACCATTTTGCGGGTCCTGAAGAGCTTCGGCGTCGCCTTGATCTAATGATGATGCTAACTAAACCCAAAGCCCCGACGGTGTGGGAAAATTCAAGACGAAATTAATCAGATTTCACCCCTTTCGGGCAATGATGCTGGTCTTTGCGTCTCCTTTGCGCGAAAAGGACGCCGTTTGTAGCTGGTCCGGTGCAGTTCCAGCTCACGCTGTACCTGGCTGGTCCTTTTTCCCTCTCAAGGATTCTATCTGGAAGCATTCTCCGTATCTAGCTTCTTGTCAATTGGACTGAGGTCATGAGGCCTCGCCACGATGTCACAAAGAATAAATATTGCCCGGTTTCAGCCCGATATTGCATTAGGATAGGCTGGGTTGGTGCGCTCTAGGTAAGCATCACCAGATGCTTACTGTGTCCAATGCTCTCCAAATTGTGTCTTAATAGCGTGATTTATTGTTGTCTGAGCGATAGAACAAGTTGAAACAGCAGCTGTCAGTGCGAATGCCTGCGATATGGCATTCCAACATTGGTTTTTCGTCGTGAATGGGGGCGTCATCATCTGATCAAGCCAAGGTATAAGATTACCTTTAATGCTTGAGCACTTCCCCGTATTGGAATGCCTAAATCTGGTACCAGTCATACATCCATGTAGTAATTACCATGTAAGGAAAGCAGATCACAAAAGAACATGGCTGAGCATGATACCATGGTCCTATAGTACATGTAATGATAATAATACCTACGCTGTCAGTACGGCGAATGACCGACTCTGACAACACGTGCATCACAACCCCCGACGCCGAAAAGGCGAGAAGGTCCGGGGAGAGAGAGAGAGAGAGAAAGGGAAAGGGAAAGAGATGACGGCTGCCTCCACTTGAAGCAAACCGGCAGACTGGTCAAGACCACATGTGTCTGATCTCATAAAATTAGGGTAGAAAACTCCCTTTTTTTTTGTGTCCACTAATTACATAGTACAGTAATTACTTGTCGTCATACTATGTATGTTGAATCTCAATCAAAAACGCCCTGCTGGCATTGGCCTCGTATCGCATTGGCCGGAATCACGATGCGAGATTCGAACACGGGTTTTGAGTATGTTACATAGTCAATGGAAAGATCTCCATCACGATTGCGTATTCTCAGCAAGGTCAGACTCGGCAATACTCTTCGCATGTTTCACGCTGCCTCGGTGATGCTGGTGTGCTTCGGATTTCTGACTGTACCTCAATCTAGCGGGGGTGGGTGGTGGTGAAGAGGAAACGGGCAGTCAGGTACAATCCCACAACACAAGGTAAGTTACTGTAGATATTGTACCTAATTCATACCTACCTTACCCACCTTGATAAGTAAGCTGAGACTCGGCTCTGAAGCATCCTCAGTAGAAGAAGAAGAACAACAATAATACTGTACTGTGTACCATGAGAATACCGCACATCATACGACTACTCTATAGTAAACTCGACTGTACCAGGAAAGCCTATTGCTTCTCAGGGACAAAGAACTCGTTACTACTAATTATGTACATACTACGTGTATAAGTCTGACTACGACTTCTCCTTCTTTTCGCTCGGCTTCGACAACGGAGGACACCATCCCTCCTGTTTGGCGATTTGGCAGATCAGTACTCCGAGGGTCTGGATGGGTGCCACCCTTTGAGCTGAAAAGTTCCCTGAATTGACTTTCTAGAGCACGATAGAAAAATAGTTCCAGGGGGGAGAGATCCGCTGAATGTGGAATTGGCAGGCAAATTGGCAATCACCGCTCTTTCTCGACTGGGACAACGCGTAGGTAATTAAATACCTGTAGTCTATGTAAGTGCGGGTGTTACGAGTGCCGACTTAGGTATCTCTGGCTGCGTACTCCATTTGGGGGAAGTCTCCTTTCATGCCAAGATGTGTCCGTGTGTGGCTCTGTGTGGATTTGGATGTGTTCAAGCCTCAATCAAAGCCTCCCCCTGGGCCACTAAGGGAAGAAAGAAGAAGAAGAAGAAAAGTTTCTTTGGTCGAATCGTCGGGACCAGAATCGGCTTGGGCACATGGTTTTTGTGATGAACTCAGCCGGCCCTGGTCTTCATGATAATGCAACCCGTACCTGGGGTTTGGTGGCTTGCGGCAAGGGACCGTCCGATGCTACTACTACCCTACCATCATCCCATTCACGGGTGCTGGCCCTCTCGATCTTTGTCGTTTATTTTCGAGGCCCTACACCCAGAGTACGAATGGGCAGGCAAAAGCGGTTTGGACTGGATTGGATTGTTCTGCTTGACTCAATATTGACCACGTGGTCTCGACCACCCATTCTACCGGATAAATTGTGATTGCTTTGGAGAATGCAACAGACAGTTTTTGGGGGGATTTTCATGTGCGATGATTTCACTCTTTTCGATGCGTGCGAGCGGTGTGAATGTCCCCAAAGTCTGGATCCGCTCGTGCGCAGATCTGTAACACGATTGATCGCTTACCGCGTAGCCCATAGATATTCATGTACATCAAAGTCAATTGGATGAATATCATCCAACACAAGACATTAAGAAAAGACAAGACAGCCGACGAGTCCTTGTGTGTGTGTGTGTGTGTGTGTGTGTGTGTTCGGTTACAGACGCATCCCTTCGCCGTTTTGATCATCCGTGCTATTCTGGATGCGGAGCAACATCCTTTTGATTTGTTGACCTAATATAGGATCATCATTAAAGAATGTCCTCCCCTGCTCTCTACTCTCTGGGTAAGTGAGACAAGATTGCACATGACGCCTTCTTTGCCTCTCGGACGGAGTGTGTAACAGTAGGTCAGGTCCATCTTCGAAATGATTGACCGCCTGATTGCGTCTCGTTGAATCTCGTCATCGTTTGTCCCATCACTCTTGAGTACATACTACGGTAGTATGGACAACAAGATTAGGTGGCCCAAGCTTTCGTCAATAATGAGACCTCATGACAAAGTATATTTTGGCTTGGTAAATAGTGATACTCTCGATGATACTCTTGGCTGGTAAGGCTGCCCGGCCACATGGGATGAATGATTTGGCCAGCGCTCGGCGGTCAAGTCAATTCGCGGCAACATCCGGTCAGGGCAGCGTCGGCGACCAATTGATATGTTTGGCCGGGTGGTGTGTTCTCTATGCCGGCGCTCCGAATGGAGATGCTTCCCTAGGCATCCGAGGGTGATTTTTGATCCAGAGCGCTACACAGTAGGTATTCTGTACATGAGAGAATTCATCAGCATCTTGGGTTACTCTGTACAGTATCCTTGCTTCGAAGATACTGTATGGTGGCCGTGCAAGGTATCCCGGCTTCCTAGAGCTCCGTCGACACTCAGCAGGCACATCCTTCTGGACTTTTGAATCCCACTTACCGAGGCACATGTACTGCCCATTATTGACTAGGTCCTATCCGATTGATTGTTTAGTTGTTGCCTGTTTCAAAGGGGTGACCCTAATTCTCGATGTTATCGACCGTTTGAACCAATTAATCGGCGTAGACTACTATCTGGCTTGAGCCCAGCTGTTCCTCCCAGCGAACCGACTTTCTGTGCCGCAAACCTATATCACATATCACATTCTGGCCCGGACAAAAGTGTCAATGGACAGCTCACATGAGTGGCTCTTCCCGTCCCAATAGGAGTCGTCTGGTACATCATGCATCGCACACGAGTCATGATCAGCCTTATCATGATACCATCGAAATCCATTTCCGTGAAGATGGACTCTACCCATATGACCGAGGAATCGAGAGAGGGGTATTTCGTGCCATGTTGGTTATACTTTCACAATCGAGGCTCACAGCTGACCACTTCGTATCCCGACGAGGGTTAATAATAGCCTTCGTCTCGATTGTGATAGCGCCGAGTGTCCAAGCATTGGCAACCATGACTCAGAAGATCCTGGGGAGAAGCCGATCAAACATGAGTGTCGCAACAGTGTGATTTCGTATACCTGAGACATCCAATGTCGATCAATCGTTAAATCAACACTTCAGTTTTTACACACTGCTTCGATTGTGCAATGGCTGAAATGCGTCAGCCAACTGTCAGGTGCTAGGTTGGTCTTGTCTGAAACTGAAAGTCTGTGCAAGAGACGAAGTGTGTCTTGAGAACCTGATTCAAGAAGCGGTACCAAGGTTCTCTTCTCACTCTGTCTACTCGGTATCTCTGTCGTCACCAGCTTAATCGGTCACGGAGTGACTTTGTTCCCTTGCAGGTATGATTGTTGGCTCGTCATACGAGTCATCACCGCTCCACGACGCCAATGCACACACTACATAGTACCTTAGGAGTGTGTAATTAGTACAGTAGTATGAACTATTTCCCAGATTTCCAGTCTACCACGTGCCAAAAACCAGGTTCGTGCGGGTTTGCATTTTGAGACCTTACCGCACCGTTACTGGTTTAGAGGATAGAGATAGATACTTGGGCCTATCTCCGCCAATGGTGAATGAGCCACAGTATCAGCATTGTGTTGTTGGTTCCTGGCTTGATCGTAACTTTATTCGGCACAGATCAGTTCCACAATCGTCGATCATTTAACGCCACTCTCTTGTCGTTTTTCCACAACAGAGCATCCTTCAACTCGTCGAAGCCATCTCGCGGGATGGGTTTCGAACGTCAAGCGTTGCGTACCTGGATCGCTTCGAAAACATTCTCAACTTCAAGAAGATCTGCAGCACGTAATGTGTAACGTACTGGCAAATCCATTACAAAATCGCCTCATTGCGAGTGGTGACCACGCTCTTGAAGGAGAGTCGCTTTCCTCGTTAAACTAAGCCTCCGATTCGTTCAACATCAAAGCAACCTTGTTTCTGAGTGACTGAGCAAGCGCAACAAGGAATATCATTTACTTACCCGATAACTAATGAACCTACTTTCACAATGTAATTGTCTTCAAGGGGCTTGAAACACGCTGATTGTGAACTCGATTAGTTCGACTCCACCAAAATGGTCCGTCCCCCTTGCAGACCTAATCAAAGCCACAAGCAGCAGCCCAAAAGGGCCATTCAAAAGCCTCGAGCTGCAACTACAACCCGTTTGAGAACTGGACTATGCAAAAATCCCCTTGGTATGTACTATGTACTTTGGACGCAAGTGATCTATCATCCACTTCCCCATTCTTGAATCCGACAGCAAAAGCGCACTGGCCCCTTATTCTTGGGTCGAGAGCGATATGGCAGCGACCCCCAAAGTCCCCCAATAATTTTATGTGATGATGGACAGGTAATTCCTCTTGTGGACTGTCATGTATGTAATGAGTGTAATTCTAGAAGAGGCAATATCAAACTCGAGAATCCTGCAAACCAGTCCAAACCAATCTTCACTAACCAAGCAGAGTAATAATAATAATATCATCATCACCACCACCACCACCACCAAGACAGACAGCTGAGATTGAGATCCCAAACCCAAACCCCCCCAGCAACATTATCATGGCTAACAGAACAGGACGATAATCCGATAGAATCCTCTGTAGATCATCCGCCTTCACTTCGTGATCATATTCCTATACTCTGAGAACACTATCTACTAATTCTACATGGAATCATGAGTTTCCTTCTCTCCCTTTCATATTAGGAAGGAGGTGACGATCGGATCGGATCGAATCGAACACATCTCATCTCATCGCAAATGGAGATCGAAAGCTTGCTTCCTTATCCCCTCTTCTTTACCTTTCTTTCTTTCTTTCCTTGCTTCCTTCTGTGAACTCTTTGGGGTGTTTTTTTGGTGGGTATTTTTAGATTTTTGGATCTTGGTTTATGGGAGAGGAGAGGGTAGGTAGTTATATAGCGGAAGTTGAAAAGGATTTATAAGGTATAGAATGAACCATGGTGGTGATGGATGGGATTGGATGGGATTGGATGGGATAGAATGGGAGATACCGTATACCATACCTAGGTTGTTGAAACTTTTTATTTCATCTATTGTGATGCTGTACTTCAGAAGTCCGAGTTCCATTCTATTTCAACTTCATTCCGTTCCGTGATACATAGAGTCTTGCAATGAAATGGGAAAAAAAAAGGAGATATCGCTTTCTATTATAGCGGAACCAACCCCGAATCTTTCTCTTCTTATTTCCACTACAATTCAATCCGGGAACTCCTTTAATCACTATCCTCGCTATCCTCGACTTCTTCGACTCTTCCTCCTCCCTCTCTCATCGCCCTTGCAACCGGATTCTCTACATTAACTACCCCTGTAGCTCTCAATCGTTCGAAAAGTACGAATAGTCTCTCCGCTTCTCGTTCTTTTTCTTCCTCGGTCATTCCAGCTGAGGGGTCGATGGTGGGTTCGGCGGAGAGACGTTGGCCGGTTACCGGGTTTATGGGGTCGGTAGAGGAGTTTGTATTATTGGTAGGGTCGGTGGAGAGTGATGGAACGGCGATGTTATGTGACATTAAGTATCCGGAGGCAAAGCCATAGCCGATGTTGTTGACAAAAGTTGTGGGGTCTTGGGATGAGAGTTCAAAGTACATCCCGGAGATTGCTTCGCGAAGATTTGGGGTCATTGCGTTTGTTGTTAGACGGAGGAGACGAGATGAGAGAGAGGAAGATTGGCCAAGGGGGAGATCTCGGTCGGTTGCGGGGGGGAGGAGAGTTGTTTGGAGATACTGCTTCGTGGCGTTCGGAGCGGTGGAGTAGATTTTGCGGAGGACCAAGATCAGTGGAGAGGCGAGAGTTTCGAGATCAGAAGCTGGAAGGCTTAGTGATGCATCAAGTATGATGATCAGTCTATTCAGAGGGGAGTCTGTATCGGAGGTGATGAATAGAGTTGTGGAAGATGTAGAGTCGTTGTCTCTGGTCTCGAAGTCTAGTTGACTGATTGCGTTTATGAGAAAGGTGATGGGTGGTTGCAGAGGTGGAGTGGGTAAGGTGATGTGTGATAAGAGATTCGATAAAACCTCCAAACTTGGATTGAAGGAGGGTATCAGGTCGGG
The DNA here is from genome assembly GCA_001006345.1 of Phaeomoniella chlamydospora. Classification (NCBI taxonomy): domain Eukaryota; kingdom Fungi; phylum Ascomycota; class Eurotiomycetes; order Phaeomoniellales; family Phaeomoniellaceae; genus Phaeomoniella; species Phaeomoniella chlamydospora. Next base: position 65,046 of record LCWF01000178.1, on the reverse strand, counting down.
GTGATGATGAGTGACATTGTAAATAAGTTTGAGATTTTCAGACAAAGCCATGTTCTCCATGGGAGGGGCAACTTGACCCTCTTTCCGGGATATGATCAACTCGTCGTGTCGAAGAAGATGCTTGGACAATTAGCATAATTCTCGTGGATCAGATGGCAGTACATACGGCTTTGATGCTTCCGGCTAAGTCATGCTTTTCGACGAGCATAGGGAAATCAGCCTTAGAACCGTAAGTCGTGAGGAAGAGTATTCTGCACAGCAAAAATTCGTCATCGTCTTCTCGGCTCTAGGGTAGATCAGCGAAAGAGAACGGTCAATGGCGAGGAGACATTTGCCTACCTTCAAACAGTCGGCTGCCTTTCCGCAGAAGTCATGTTCCACGAAGGTCTGGACAAGCTTCGGTCGAAGAAGGAATGTGTTTGCCAGGCATCTCATAGCCTCTCGAGATGTTTTGAGCGACTGTTCCCCGAAGGCAAATTGGCATAAAATCTCAACACTCTATAGAAACGATGTTAGAGATGCGGGAAGCTTTCGGCATAGGATAACATACCTCGGGGGCAAAAATAGGGTCCGCATCTCGTGGATCTCTTCCGTATATTTTTAATTGTTCAAGCTTTGATGAGCGATCTTGGGAATAATCAGCCTCATTAAAAGCAAATAGTGTTTAGCACTCACCGCCGTCAGAAAGCGTCTTCTTGGCAAGATCTTCTTCCAGCACTCCAAGCAATTGCTTCACATTGTCGAGCTTCGCTATGGGCTTGTCAACCACTGAACTCCACTCTCAAGAGCGTCTGAGACCCCACATTTACCAGACGGTCCAGCAGCCATCCTTAGGGTCGACATTGTTTTGTCGATAAATAGCCTAGATTCCACGGACAAGCTAACCGTCAACGTCAACAACTCAGGGGGTGTCGATTTTCATTGTTTGGCGATTGCTGATAGTGCGATTAAACGATAGACCAGATAGAAACACACTATTGACAGAGTGATGGCAAATAGTGATACCAAGCTATTGATTGCCGTAAAGTTCCTCATGTTTTTGAAGAATAAATTGATGATAATGTTTCATGGTGTTGCAGGTGCAGTGTGATGCAGTAAAGTACTGTAATATATATGTTCGGAACTAACCCGCCAAACATTCCGCCAAGGCCCTGCAAATCCTAAACGACTTCGTTGTGCTTCGGGGCGACGGTAGTACTACAACCACACAGTATAGTACTACCTTACCTTGTATGTATGCTCTATAATGTATCTAATACACCTCTTACGCTTCTGACTGAGGCTGGCTCTCCAGGCTGATCCCAACAACATATTCAAGAACACCGCAGAAACCGATCAAACCCAATTCCGCCTATGCTTAGCATGGATACCAGACGAAGTGCGGATCCGCTCAACAACAGCACGAGCTTCTCGAACCAATTGCCTCTCATCGCACATTGTCAATTTTCCATCCTGAACAAGTAATTGCCCATCTACAACCACCAGTTCAACATCTGCGCCTGAACACGAATAGACCAGTGTCGTGACAGGATCTAATCCTCCTCGGAGACATTGCTCGGCCTCAAATGGTGCACAATGTAGCCCACCGGGGTTCACAACTACAAAGTCGGCCTTTTTACCGACTTCGAGTGAACCAATATCTTTCTCCAGACCCAAGGCTGTTGCACCTGCTAACGTTGCCATTTCGAGGACATCATCTGCATTGACCACTGCTGCATCTCTGGCATCCCATTTGTGTATCAAGCCTGTTAGATGCATCTCACGAAATAAGTCATACGTGTTATTACAAGGTGCTCCGTCTGTGCCCAGAGAGACCTTTACACCACCTTTCAGCATCTCAGGCACTTTCGCTATGCCAGATCCAAGCTTGCAATTACTGGCTGGATTGTGGGCCACAGTAGCTCCGGTACTTCGCAACAAAGGTAGATCAAAGTCGAGATCTAGATTGACCATGTGTGCTAAGACAGCGTGCTTATTCCCCCCGACGAGGTTGGCCTTCACGCAAAACTCAACAGGACTGCAACTGTAAGTTTGCCGGAAAATTTCCAAATCCTTCGGAGCTTCAGCACAATGCATGGTAATGCCTATTCCTCGTTCTTCGCATATGTCGCCGATGGCTTTCCAACAGGATACAGGAAGTCCCCTTGGAGTGCTTGCTGCCATCCATATTCGTATCCTATCATTCGACGAGCCATGATAGGTGTCATAAGCATTCAAGGCCGAGGATATGGACATTCCAGAGAGATCACGATCCCGTGGATCAGCCAATGCTGACTCCAGATTCTGATCGTCGACCTTGACCAATTTCCCCTCCAGCAAGTCAGTTACGCTGAGATGACGTCGCGGATTACTTTGCTTACCAGGCATGCTCGAATCCCCATCTCTTCTGCGGCTTTGACGACGTTTTCTACTCCGCTCGAGTGCGTCAACATTGCTTCCAAAAAACATGTCGTTCCGCTTTTCAACATTTCGGCAATCGTGAGCCTGGCGGCGATATAACCATCTGTCCCATTATACTTTGCTTCAAGAGGCCATACATGATCGCAAAGCCAAGTGTGCAATGGAACGTCTTCCGCAAGCCCCCTCAAGAGTGACTGTCCTAGGTGTGCATGGGTATTAATGAGTCCTGGTAGTATGATACGACCGACACAGTCGATGACCTTGGTATTTTTGGGAAGTCCACTGTTCAAAAGATTGACAGTCTTGTCGATCGCTGTAACTCGGGTCGTTTCAACCAAAATGGCACCATCAAGTATTATCCTTCGTGCTCCGTCCAGAGTAATTATGGTGGCATGGGTATAAAGCGTGGATTGATGTTCCATTGTCGACATTCACCATGCAACACAATGCCCAGGGCAGTGAGTAGGACTTTTGGTTGAGTATAGCTTGCACATGGAAAGCGAGGTCTTCAGGTTATCATTATTTTTCATCTTGTGATTTAGTTTGCGTATTATACCCTTCAGAAATACTCAAATACTGCGGTTTGTATTACTTGAATTCATTGAACGATGTACTGTACTACAATCAATTCAATCTGTTCTAGCCGACAGTAGAATCTCGAGGGCATTAGATGTACGAAACAATGTACGATCTCCTATTTTTCACCACTGGTGCGCGCATATCCGTCGGATCTTTTGTACGACCGTACGACCCCACATCTACCACAATCACCTATCTTCGACCCTCGAGATCCCAGGATAGTGCCAATCGATCATTTTGGTCACTTATCGAACAAAGGATGAGTCTTTTGGATAACATGGGTCTCTTCTATCTTGATAATGCGGTGTCGAGATTGGCGAGCTCCGCAACATTCCAGATCCCTGCGAATACATAAATACCTGTTGGTCAGCAATGGAGTGTTGCAATATACCTGCTTAGATCTCACCTTGGATACTGAATTTATAGGCCATACAACGTTGTCAACAAAATGGCGGAATTGTTAATCTCTCCCAAAGATGGTTCCAATGCATCTGTGGACTATCAGAAAGAGCCAATGCAAGCTACAGGGGCGATCGAAGATACCGCCGCTGGTGAATCACGGCCTACGAGAGGCCAGCAGATCAAGAACTACGTCTTCAGCAAAGAAGGCTGGCTGGGAGACTATGATTATTGGTACCTTGTGACCCCAAATATTCCCCCTTTCAACCGAAAATACAAGGACTTTGCGGCCCCTTTCTACGGGTTGAATGACCCAGTACCGATTCTGCTCACCATTATTCTTGGTCTTCAACATGCTCTCTCTATGATCGGTTCAGTTGTGTCACCCCCACTCGCCATTGCTGGCGGTGCATTCTACTTGTCGTCAGAACAGACTTCATACCTTGTGTCGGCCGCGTTCATTACCACTGGGATTGCAACCGCGATCCAAGTGACCCGAGTCCACATCAAAGGCACCTCCTTTTACATCGGGACCGGACTCCTCTCGGTTGTTGCGCCCACATTTGACATCATAGCCGTGGTTTACAGCTATACCAATATGCGATACAATAAGGGCACTTGTCCAACCGCAGAAGACGGGACCCAGCTGCCCTGTCCCGAGGCTTGGGGAGCTGTTCTGGGAACGATGCTATGCACGGTGTGGATACAGATTCTCATGTCCCTGGTTCCGCCTCGGCTCCTGAACAAAGTATTCCCAAAAATAGTTACTGGCGCCTTGTTACTACTCGTGGGAGTATACCTGGTTGGCAATGGCATGAATAACTGGGGTGGTTCTTCCAATTGCAACGGAGGCACTGGTTATTATGCCCTCTGCCCGAATATCGATGCACCCAGACCGCTTCCCTGGGGTGATCCAAAGCTCATTGGACTTGGGTTCAGTGTGTTTTTCAGCATTATCATCGTCGAGCAATTTGGGTCGCCAATGATGAAATCGGCCTCGGTTTTATTTGGTCTTGCTGTTGGATGTATTATATCCGGCGCAACCGGTTACTGGTCGAAAACGAACATTGATTCCGCTCCCGCAGTGACCTTCCTTTGGGTCCATACATTTAAGCTCTCTGTCGATGGTGCTCTTGTCCTACCTTTGTTGATCATGTTCATCTGTGAAGGTGTCAGCTGCATGCCGGATATTCTGGCAACTGCTGAGATTTCCGATGTTGACGTTGAAGGTACCGAGTTCAACAGCAGAATTCAGGGTGGCATTTTGTGTGACGGATTAGGAAGTCTCATCAGTGCCTTGGGAACAGGGTTACCGATGGTCGCTCAAGCTGGAAATAACGGTGTCATCGTGCTCACTGGTTGCGCTGTAAGTTTATGAGCTCTTTCTGCATGGTCAAGTCTGACATATAACAGAGTCGAAGAGCCGGCTGGTGTGCATCTGGATTCCTGATATTGATGGGGTTGTTTGGGAAGTTCGGGGCCGTCTTTGGCGCCATGCCATCCAGCGTTTTAGGGGGAATGCAGGTGTTCCTCTACAGCACTATTGTCGTGGCGGGTATCCGTGTCCTTGGTCTTGTGCCATTCACTCGACGCAACAGATTCATTCTCACGTGTTCGGTGGGTATCGGATTGATCGATGTTGTTCAACCCTCGTGGTTCGATCAGATACTTGACTATAGCGGGTCGAATGTTCATCTGCAGGGATTTGTAGAAGGCATTAACCTCATTGTGGAAACACCGTTCATCATTGCAGCAGTTGTTGGCGTATTCCTTAATCTGGTATTGCCAAAGACTAATAGCCAAATGGATGAGCGAATGCTGGATTCACATGGAAAGACGGTGTCTCTACCAAAGATAGAATGATAGTACGTCATTATAATAGGCTTCCAACTCGTTACCAATGTCTCGCGATACCTCATAAAGGTCTGGGTTCAAAACATATAACTCTTCCAAAGCAATACAGTCCTATAAACAGAATCCTGTTTTGATCACATTTACTGAAAGCCGATACTGTACGGAGTAGAGGCAGGCAGGATTACTGGGGAATGACCGTGATGCTGATGCCAAGACAATCACTCAACGCGTTGTAAAGTAAAGTGACAGACGCGACTTTTTGCGGGACGTGTACCAGTGGAACCATGGCATGAACCGCATGCAATGGTTCTACCAGCCTGCATGTTTTGAACCTCGATCTTATGGGTTATACATGCCAATGGATTATCTTGTTTTTTTGAGCGTGTTTATTGTTTGTTCTAGTGTTTGGTGAAGGTTTGTGTCGTTCGGAAATCCGTCAACTTTCTATCCATGACCGTTCATCATGACCGAAGTCCTACCCGTGGCGCCCCGTCCACCTACGCCGCCTAGGAGCTCCTCTCGACTCGAAAGACCCTCGAACGTCGAGACCTCGGTCTCGAAGCCTCAGTTACTAGTTGATACGCCAAATGAATCCCCTACTTCTCACACAACGTCCTTAGACTCCGGCTCTGGGAGGACGAGAAAGCGAGTAGATTTCTCACCCTGGGTACCACCAGTCTTTACCCCGTCTTCTTCAACCAAGCATCCCGTCCGGCCCCTGCCACCCTCACGAGAATGCAAATCTTCCAGTTCCATCCTCAAGGCGAGCAGTCAAACCAATATCGCGTCCAGTCCAGAGCCAGTCCCGGTACACTCCTACGACAATCTTACAGACATGCTCAAATCTATCATGCAACAACTAGCTACCGGCAATCGCTCTACGAGCTTGGACGCCTATGCAACACTCGCGGGAACCGTAAAAGCTTACAATGATATACCGGAAGGGGCAAAGTTGAAGGAACAATTGCAGAACTTATGCAAATATATTCGCAGAGATCTGCAAAATGAAGCGTCTGACAGTGGCATCATCGACTCAAGTCTTATCACTTCGGCCCTTAAGGTAGCAGTGATACTTGTCTGGGACAAAAGCTTTGCATCTTTCTTAACGGACGAGTTTCGCTCTTTCTTACTAGATCGCTCGATCCTGGCTCTGGAGGACGCCAAAACCCCTAAAGCTATTGTTCTTCATTATGTACACCTTCTCGCCACACAGAATTTTAAAGCAAATATTATGACAAAAGCAAGAGCAAATCGTTGCCTGGAAGCATTGCGTACCATAACTGAGCGAGTCAGTGGAAAGAATGTGGTTTCCGAACGTTATATGGTTTACCGCAAATTTACAGAGCAAACCACAACCGTTATGAAGGAGAAAAACTTCTGGATCGAAGACTTGTTGGAAGGAATGTGCAACAATACTGGCGAGATCAGGATAAAGGCTTTGGGGTTCGGTATGGCAGTATCTACAGCTCTGGACTCGAGTGCCTCGGTATCTCGAGATCTGAAGAAGATCTTGAATCGTCCGATTGAACAGGGACAGAATTACGGTGCTCGGCTCACACATCGGCTGATGAAGATCATGGAGATAGATGGAGAAGGGCAAGCGGTGCCCAAAATGTGGGCAGTCGTCGTCCGACTCCTAAGGGGCAATAACCTAGAACAGTTCGAACGGAGCAAACACTTGAAATCGTTGCTTCTGGTCATCCAAAAATGCTTCAACTCAACGAGTGCTGATATTCGGGCTAGTGCTTACCATGCATGGAGTCAGTTCATTTCTATTGTGAGGCCAAGCGACAAGACCCCCGAGCAACTGCGAAAGATGCTGCTCAGCCCGATTGCGCCTCAGTTGAATCGAGCTGATACGGGGAACTCGACCAAAAGTAACAGGACCTCGGCAGCTTCCGCTTACTGTTGCTTGTTATTCTATTCTTTTCGTCCCTCTGCTCCCAACGAACAGTATACACAGCTTTTCCAAGTATATGTGACAGGCCTCTGGACAGAAATGTTCCTCAAAATTCCGACCAATGTCGATCGTGCTTGTCGGATCTTGATGGCTCTTTTCTGGAACGAAAGGCCTAAATTCTGGACCGAAGCCAGGGTTAACGAACCTGGCAATTTTGAACCAGATGATATACCTCGAGTCGATAGCAAGTGGGCTCGAAAGAATAGCTTACTGATTCTTCAAATCTTTGGACTGCTCTTCGAGAGAGCATATTGGGGCCCTGAGACCTCTGACAATGCTTTCGTTGCCTTGGCTTGGAAGAGCTTTGCTAGAACTGTAGGAGAAGCTTGCCGCAAGGAAGTCATACCATCACAAGACACTATGGAACTGGTGTCCAACTTTCTCAATCTCCTCCGCAAAATTTGGCAGAATGGTCCTAGCTCGCTCAATGTCAAACAGGCAGATGGACAAAACACTTTTCACAAACGCTTATCCTTCCTCATCAAAGTTGTCGTTGCTGAATTGGGTGCAATTCCTTTCGTCGAGCTTCTCTTGAGCGAGTCGAGCAACCATGCGCTTGTGCCGTGTCCTGAGTCGCAACTTGCAAGGGCTGAAGGCTTCACAGCTTCTCCCCTTGTGCACTTGTTGTTGCTGTTCAATTCTGAAAACTATGAGAATAGCAGGAGCACGGAAAACGTCATGCCTGTCACTATGGTGGAAGATGTTCTCAGCCTTTTCATAGACGGTCGGGCTACTTTGACTACCCAATTCCGTTTCTACAAAACAACACTTCTTAGGGTGATGGAAGTCATTGACCGGTCTGGCCTAAGTAGAGACCGGGATCTTACGGGAGCAGCTGTTCTTAATATAAGCCATAGATCTCTAAAGTCAACATTCGACCACGCAAAGCATAGGGGTCACCTGGCACCGTCTGTCGATTATCCAGAAATTGTGGAACTGCTGAAATTGGCTAACGACGTCGATGAAGGATCCTTAACGCCATGGCGTGATATCCTCAGGGGCGTGAGTAATGTGGCTAGAACGGTCAAGGGAAGCAGGGCTGCCGTGACAGACGTCATAGAACCCCTTGCCAAGTGCACCGCTGTCGCTCTTTCAGCGGCATCGACAATGCATACTGCCGACTTAATTCGAACTTTCGCAGAGACGAAGGAGTTCTGGCTCATATCTTCAAAGACAGGAAACTCGCGTACAAATAGAGCAAGCCATTCGGCTGGTGTGAGTGAGGTTATTGCTCAGGCCCTGAATGTTCACTTGACCAAATGTTACCAAACCTCATCGATCACAGATATCAAGTCGATCAAGCAAATGGTTGACGCTAGTGCTTTCTTCCTACAGCAGTGCCCCGAGGAAGGTATAGTTGTTCTGCTAAAGACGTTTGACTGGGTACTCTGCCAATGGCTATTGGATCCTGATGACCAACTTGATGGCGTGCAGGATTTGAGCATAGCAAAAAGATCCTCTGTGAGTCAAAATGAATCGCGGATCATTTCCTTCTATCTAACCCCTTTACAGGCACGATCATTGTGGTTGGCTGTGATCACACGGTTGACCTGTGCTGCGAAGGAGCCAGATATACTTTCGAACTTAGAGCAACTGTTTGTGTGTGCATTCACAAGCCCGCAGAGAGACGTAGTCAACTTAATGATTGAACGGTGGAATGCGACATGCGGAACGAGTGACTCTCTTGATTATCCGGCAACTTTGAAAGTCGCCTTGAGACGTCTACGCTCGCACGTTGATTTACAACTCCCAGGCTTGGGGACTGCGAACGACGGCACTGTAGGTCATCCTGATAAACTAAAACTTAATCCTTGACTAAAACATGTACAGGTCAACTCTAGCCCACCAAATTTCAGAGAAACGTACGACGAAGACTACATCCAGCCAGCATATGTTGCACGAAGATCTACAACCCCTAATCGTGCTTTGTCAGGTTCACCATCACTTGTTTCTGCTGTCCATCGCCCAGATCGCGATAATAGACTCTCGTTCTCTACACCAATGAAGTTTACACCAATAAGATCACGTAAACCGGGAAAAAAGAAGGACCCGCCAAAGTTCTTGCACAATGATTCACAAGTTGAATTCACAACAATTGAATCGTCACCATCTCATGGCACACCAGCTGATTCGCAACTAATGACGGACCACCAGAAGGAGGTTAGGGACAGGCAAAAGAATAACCTAGCAGCAACCTTCGCAGACCTCCGTTCAACACCAAGTCGTGAAAGCTCAAGACTACGACGATCAGAGTCAGCTGGCATTCCGGCTGTCTTTGCAGAGAAAGCTACAACACAGCCATCAACGCCTGAGCTGCCTCAGAATGAAGGACCTGATCTGGATGACCATGTTATGTCTTCACCAACGCCCTTGTCGTCTCACCAAGGCCATGGACTAAGTGAGGTCGACGTCCTTTCCTCACCAACGGAAGAAACAGACCTAGACAATGCAGAGGCAGAGGCGGACGTAGAACCAGAAGCGCCAAAAGGACATTCAAATAAGCATGTGATTGAGGCCAGCGTTAGGTGGCAGGAGAGCCTAGCATCCGGCCCTCGCGGCTCTCAGAAAGATGGTCATCATCCTATTAGCGCCAACTCGAAAGTTGAGCAGGTCCAACAAGCTGAGCTCAACGCTGAGGGATCAGACCCGATCGTTCCAGCAGCAATAACTCCCACCAGCCACACATTCACAGATAACCGGTCATCAGCCAAGCAGGTCGACACCCCTTACAAGAGGAGAGCTGCAATGCCACCGCTTCAGCTCGCAAAATCGGATTCGTCTGCTCTGCTGGAGCGTGCCGCAACGAAAACTTCTACAATGCCAATAGTAACAGCGAGGTTATCGTCCTCGCTCCCCTTGCTGAACCAAAATGACGTACCTCATCTTCGCTCAGAAAGTGACGAGTACGACTCAGAGACTGGTCTGCAGCTATCACAAGAAATGCAATACTATGCTGATTCGTGGGAAAGTACCTCAGATTCTGAGGACGCATCTGATGAAAATGGGAACACTAGAAAGTCACAGCCGACACAGATTGCTATGGTGATCGCTAAGACTCCAACTGCTATTTCCAGGCAAGAACCTGTGGATCTGGACGACACCGTTGTAGTTCGAAGCCAACAGTCTCCTGTGGAACAGGTAGAATCGTTTACAGAGAAGACAGATTCTCATCAAGCTGACGGTATAACCCTGCTTTCCTTGCCATATAATCTACAAGCTCAGGCCAAGGACAGTTCTACAAGCCTCGTAACTGACGAAGGTGGGTCTTTAAAACGCAAATCAATGGAAGGACTCGGGGTCGAACTCTACGGCATGTCGACTAACGCGATCGATCTGCAAACACCTTCCAAGAAGCCCCGGATCTCTTCCGCTGACGATTCAGAATCGTATGTGGAAGTGGCTCCGAATGCGTCTGCTGTCGAGGCTGAGAAAGCCATCATCACAAGCAATGAGAGGGCGAACGACGAAGCTTATGAGGAGACACGGGTACCGGATAACGAAATGTCTTGCGAGGAAGCTGGTGTACCAGCAATGCTAGAAAATGAAGATCCGGAAGCGGAGGTTATTGCATCGCTGAAGGCAGTTTGGCAGAAATTGGAGCAAACAAGCGTATCAAAAGAAGGACTTCGGTCTATTGCTGATCTTGTGTTTGAGATTCGATCGGCTGCGGAGGATTCGGTTCGAAGAAATGCTCAGACATAAATAGTCACAAACACACTCCTTGATTTCGGGGCAATTTGCTGCTATTGCTGGAGGAACAAAAGAGAACAGCACGTTTGAAGACGGCAAAAACTTAGATACCCTGTAGACATTATGAAACCCACTTATTGGGATGCAACTCATCAGAAGCTCCATGCTCTTTCATAGGTATCGTCGATGGATTCGATGATCCACTCACCAAAGTGGAAATGAAGGGAGAAAGGAGAAGGGGCCGTTGTCTGTCACGCTATCGTGACGGAAGAGCCGTACCTGTGGGGTCAGAGATGTGGCTTGTGTTTTTCAAGGTGATCCACTTGGATGAGGCTCTTCTGCTTGATGTTGACGATAGGCTGCTTGCAGAAACCCCCAAAATTCTAAGCATTTCTTTGTCTATTTTGTCTACTCGTAGCTCGCTCGTATAAAACCTGAATATGCTACATCGGTTGTCGTGCTTCACTCAAAGTGTAGAGTAAAACCATGGGAGGCGCAACATGTATTTCCAAATAAAGGAAGGAGGTTGACGGTGATGTATGCGGGGGCAAACTTTCATCTGACGCGGGACAGAGCTTTCTACAGTTTCATTTGTCGTATCAAATTACTGTACTATCGATCGATCGATTCAAAGGTAATGTACCGAGATTTTATATATTTGTCGCAATTTTTACATCGGCATATCTAGAAGTTGTTCTCGATCTGAAGCCTGAGCTTGAATCATTGCGGCCTGACATACACCCCGCGTTCACTAACATCTCGTACATCGAAAGATGGATAGACCAAACCGTCCATCCGCAATTCCTGTCTCGCCCGCCATTCCGCAGCCTGCGGTTGATATCACAGGGTCGACAGTGACTGCGAAGCTCTATTCCGGTGAATCGGTTACGGTACATCTTTATGGCGCGACCGTGACTTCGTGGAAGCTGGCTGGCGGTGAAGAGCAGCTGTTCCTGAGCAGCAAAGCTAAGCTTGACGGGTCCAAGGCTATTCGAGGGGGCATCCCCTTAGTATTCCCGGTAAAATATAAGCTCTGAGCACAACTCAGTCGCGATGCTAACCATGCCTACGTAGGTATTTGGACCACCTCCGAAACACCATGCGACATCAGCTCTCCCACAACATGGCTTCGCGCGAACATCAACATGGGAATTCCTTGGGAAGTCGACATCGGAATCGTTTGGCAAGTCGGACAAATCAAAATCAGATGATTGTGTAAAGCTAGACTTCGGTCTATCGTCGTCGATGCTTGATGCAGAGGCGACGAAGGCGTGGCCATACAACTTTGGTTTGGTTTACAGCGTTACGCTTTACAAGGATGCGTTGGAGACAAACATGCATGTGCAAAACAAGGGATCAGAGGCATTTGAGTTCATGTGCTTATTCCACACGTATTTGAAGATCAAGGTGAGCATCCCCATGTTGTTCCACTTAGCTTCGACTCATGTTGTCTGAGGATACTAACGATCATTGGTACAGGATATCACCAAGACGCAAGTCGAGGGCCTCAAATCCAAAAAGTACATTGATAAAGTTCGTTCGGCTCAAACCTTTACGGAGGAATCAGCCACAATCCCGATCAGCTCAGAAGTCGACCGTGTTTACACATCGCTGGATCCTACCTCTCCAGTCACAGTGCTCGAATCCGGAAAGCCAAGCTTCTCTGTCGTCCGAGAAGGTATAACTGATTGCACGGTATGGAATCCATGGGCGGAGAAGGCGGCAGGGATGAGCGATTTTGGCCCAGAGGGAGCATGGAAAAATATGATCTGTGTTGAACCAGGACAAGTCAGTTCTTTCACCAAGCTGGAGGCTGGTGACGCTTGGGAGGGAACTCAATTCATCAAGAAGATAAGATGAATCGTGGACGAGGTGCAACAAAGCGCAATGGACAAAGACGGTTCGAGAAACGTCACTATCCGGAACGGCAGATGTTACGACTGTAAACCTCTACTATAGTGTGTCGTTCAGGGCGGAGATGTGGTGAAATGACTACCTTCCTCCGAGTACTTTGGCTGCCACCCACACCATGTCCAAGACCTTTATGAAGCAATGAAATGAGTAAATAGATTGCATGTGTCACTCGAACAATATTCTCAAAAGAGACCAATCAAAGAAGAACCTATTTCCTCACCGGAGACAAACAAATACAGATCTTAATATCCTGATTCTTGCATGTAAACGCCCCTTGTAGATTACCTAGCTACTTCCCTACAGATAGAAAGTTGTTGTTTTTCGTTTCTCTCTTCTCTTCCTTAATCGCCTAGTATGTTATATTCCCTCATTGACATGCTCATGGAATTTGGTTTATTCATCTTCATCGACGCCTGCTCTCAGAATCCTGTTCAATTCCCCACCCCGTCTGTCCTTCAGAGCTCTCCATTTTCCCTGTTCAACGCAGGTTCCATCTTTCATGACTACGATGTTATCTGCCAGTTTCATCATTTCGCGGGAGTGGGTTATGAGGATCACTGCGAGGGGTTTGGGAGCCTCGGGATCATGGCGATTGGTGTGTTGAGGATGGTTTGGGTGTTGCACAGGGTCCAGGAGGCTTCTGATGCTATCTCTGATGAGCCCTGCGGATACAGAATCCAGAGCGCTGGTTGCTTCGTCGAGGATGAGAACTCGAGGTTTGCGGACGAGAGCTCTGGCAATTGCGATGCGTTGCGCTTGGCCACCTGATAGACCTATAGTGTCGCTTCCTGCACTTTCAGTGTTGGTGTCACCATGGCTGACGACTGTCTCGTAGCCGTGGGGAAGAGTGAGAATAAAATCGTGGATTCCAGATAGTCGAGCGGCGAGTTCAATGGATGAGGAGGTCGTATAGGGGCTGGAGAGGGGGAGGCCATAGATAATGTTCTGGGTGACACTGATGGGGAAGAGGGTTGGGTTTTGAGGGACGAGGGATATTATGTTGCGAAGGCGTGGCGTGTATAGTGAGGAGATTGCGAATGAGGAGATTGTTATCGGGGAAACAGAGTTTGAGGATTGGGTTTGGTCAGACCTAGGGGTACAAGAATAAAAACCAAGGAGCAGGGACGCGATGGTAGATTTTCCGGAACCAGATTGTCCCACGATGGCTGTGCAACCGTTCGGGGGTATGTCAAGGGTCAAGTCGCGAAGGGCATGAGATTCAGGACGTATGGGGTACGAAAATGAGAGGTTGTTGAAAGAAATATCAACATTACAGTTTGTTGGTAGACGAATGTTGCCACTGTATTCGTGAGATACGCCGAGAGGAAGGTTTGCGAGTTTAAATAGTTTTTCCGCGGTCTGGACTGAGGAGCTGATCTGTGGGATGAATAAGAGAAGAGCATTGGCGTTTGCAGCGCTGAAGAGGATCATACTGAAGGCTATCAAGACGGACTTGATGGTGAAGTCATCAGATGCGACGACGCGAACTCCATACCAGAATACTAGAGCTGTAATAAAGTGAATAGCACTCTCTGCTGCCCCGAAGAAGATCCCACAGTAAAGCGCTTTTTTCGTATTCAAGGAGAGAGTGCGTCTGACGGCTCTTTTGTATTTTTGATGGAAATATCCTTCCAGAGTCAAGGACCTGACCGTCTTGATATCACTGAATGTTTCGACTAGAATACTCCCGCAAACGTCGGCAGCTTCACTCGTTTTCCGTTCCCACCTTGCAGTGACGCTATCGAAGATCTTGGTGATGGCATACATCCCAGGAATGGCTGCAAGGGCAACTAGAGTGAGTTTCCAGCATACAATCATGGACCAGACAATAGCAACGAGCACCATTGTCGCAGCGATAAACAGAAGTCCTGCAAAGCGACCAAGAAGGTTGCGCATCTCATTTGCATTGCGATCGAGACACATGGTAAGGGAACTCAGGAGGTTCTTTTCATCCTCGAACCACTCTTTAGGCTGATCAAGTATCCGTTTCATTGCTTCTATGCGCAACGTATCGACCCATGCTTGACCAGAACACTCAAGAAGGTAGTGCATGAGATAACACCCTAGACCGTCTATTCCCGCCACAGCTAGAATATAGAGAGAATATTGGAGGGCCTTGTGGGCATCTTGCCGAGGGTGGAAAAACGTAGTGAGGAGTTGGGAGAAAATATAGGAAAAGACAGGTGGTCCGGCGGCATTTGTGAGAGCAGCGATAAACGCAAGAATGAGTATAAGACGGTACTGGTTCGTCAACGACGGCCATATTGTCATGAGTATAGGTAATATCGATATGTTGTTTCTGCTCTCATTCTTCTGTTTGTTGCTCTTACCCATGAATGACGAGCGCCTCGTTCTTTGCATATGCTCTAGAGGAGTTCCCTTTCCACGCGATGATCTTTCAACGACGTATGATGGCTGCCGGGGGTTAATGCCTTTGGACTTGACTGTGTCAAGCTCTATGGGACCCATTAGACGCGAGAGTCTTGATACTGGTGGCAGTTTTGGAGTATCATAAGAACCCTTCGCTTCACTATCATATGTTGTGTGCAGGACCAAGGAGTTCCGAACAGAGAGGCCAGAAGCTAATGGATTATATGGAGGGACAGCTAAGTGATTAGAGATGGAGGAAATGGCCGGTCTTTCGAAAATGGATAACCTGTTCGTTTGTACCCAACGCTCATGAGACAGCTCAGTACCCAGGGGTGCCGGCCTTGCAACTGGTGTCCCATACCACAACGGCTGATCCATGGTGGTAGTATCCTGGGCGGGCGTTGACTCTTCGTCAAATTTGGAAAAGTTTGTGAAAGGGTCGGAGCCATGTCTAGCGAGGTGCTGATGAAAACCTTCTTGGATCAAACAGCCTTCTTCGAGAACATAGACAAATTCACCTCTTTTAATCTGCGACATGTCGTGAGTGATGATAATAGTTGTCCGACCTTTTCTCCATTTTCGAATAGACGCCATGATAGATGTCCGAGTGATGTTATCAAGAGCGCTTGTAGACTCATCAAGGATCAGGATCGGCGTGTCCCGAAGACGCGCTCTCGCAATTGCAACCCGCTGCCGTTGTCCACCGCTAAGTGCTGCTCCAGATGTCCCAACGAGAGTATCTGCGCCTTGGGGTAGGTGAGTAACTGTGTCCTGGAGATTTGCTAGTTCCAAGCAAATTTTCATCTCCTCCAAAGTAACAGAGTGGTATTCATGTCTGCCAAATGCAATATTGCGGAGTATTGTCTCCTTAAACAATTGGCTCTGCTGTTGGACCAACGTAACATTGTTTCTCAGCCAGTTCGTGTCTAATTCCGCAATATCGGTCGCATCGATGAATATTTGGCCCGAGGTAGGCTCGTAAAAGCGCATGATCAAGTTGCCGACAGTACTCTTGCCCGAACCACTCTTTCCCGCGAGAAACGTCGTCTCTCCGGCGGGGAAGAAGAATCTCGAGGTCGCCAGGACTAAATGTTCTGGTCGGGAAGGGTATGCAAAAGACACCTTCAAGAACGTGAGACATAGGTGCACAAAGCTGCACTTCAACTTACATTTCGAAACTCGATGTCGCCGTCGCAGAATTTAGGTGTTTTCCCTCTCTGGGAGGGTTCTCGCACAGGTTCTTTGGTAACCTGTTCGAGAAGAGTTTTCAACGACATCCCAGCAGCTCGGCCTCTTTCCAACACAAGCATTTGAGGTAGAATTTCTTCGAACGCTTTGGTGGCAAGGAGGCAGGCCCAAAAAGTCGTTGTCACGTCTGCGAAAGACAAGGCATGCTCAGCCACTAAATGATGCCCATACCAGTAGCCCTGGACGAACATAGCAAGCGTAAAGACTCGAACAAATCCCATCTGTACAGCGTTTGAATGTGCTTGCTTTCTGTAGTATGCAGCGGCTTGTTTAACATACATGGAGTAATGTTGGGCTTCGTGTTCCTGAGCGTTGAAGCCCTTCACAACTCCTATGGATATAAGTGCTGAGTGTGCACATTTTGCTGCGTAGTTTAGCTGTGCATCTTGATCTCTCATGCTAGGGTGAATGAGCGTGGATAACAGACCCAGAACGATGAACGCAATCGGCACGGTTGACATGGTGACCATAGTCAATTTCCAGGAGTAGTAGAAAGCAACACCAAGGGATGCCAGCGAACTTATAATGTTCTGGGCCACAAACCCAAGGGGTTGTGACGTGGCCATTTGTAAGTCTGATATCTGTCTATGCATTGTTAGTAAAGGTCGAGGAAAACTAAAACGTACGGACGTCTGCAGTCTTGGTAATAAAGCTCCGATGCCGCTTGTATGCGTCTCGTACCACTCAACTTCCTTGTCCAAAAGATCTTGGAATAGGCGATCTCGAACCTCTCTTGCCTGCAAAGCTCCAAATGTCATCCAAGCCATGCAATACAAGCCATTAGAGAGCCAGGTCGCTCCCCCAAGGCAAACAATTGCTACTGTGTATGGCAAAATCTGTTTCTTCAAACCATCGCCGTCAATATTCCCAGATCCATAGTTTGAGAATGCTGCGAATATGCGCCCAAAAAGTATTGCCAGTATAGGAACTATAAGGCCTGATAAGGCCGTGAGTATCAGAGCGAACAAGAGCGTTGCAGCATGTCGCCGAACAGTGAAGTTGAATAATGCTCTCCAACTAGGCGAAGGTCTCCTCTGGATCTTCCCATAATTCTCATCATTTGGAACACTAGGTTGCAAATTATCTCCCATATCGTCTGAGCCCTCGCGGCATGCTCCTCAGAAGATGTATCATCAATAATCGAAATTCTGAGCATCCGCATTGCGATATGTAAGAGGGAGCAACGTGAAAGAATGTAGCTAAGCGATGTAACAGATTTGACATTAATATAGCAGGATGGGAGACAACTAGCAACGAAATAGTAATCACAATTACCAGGAGCAGAAGCGGCGCTAGCATTCCATGTTGGAAGCACTTCGTAAATGAAAGAAGTTTGTGGTTGCCATTGTGGGCTGATATGCTTAGTATTGTTCTCGGATGAGATGTTTAAGCACGTTCCAAACCCCAGTCGGGATGATGATACCATTGACTCTCTAAGACCGTATGTCAAACCGTTCATCGAAGCTACACCGGGAGGAATGTCGCCGGAAGTCTTGCTGCCGCTTTTCTGCCGGTGAAGGACTTGGTTCGACTTCCTCCGCCTTAGACCACCTGAGCCTCACTTGCAGGTAAGTTTCTGATCTCTACCACCGCAGAGCCACAAAGAACTTGAGCCGCGATCGCAAGACCCGGCACTTTCATTCTCCAAATGGTGGAACGAATTTTGGCGTTTGCATTCGGTTGGAGATATGGCTGTAGAACTTCACGCCAGTATCTGTAGACAAGTCGCACTTTGACATTCGCCCCAGAACAAGACCCGAACGTTCACGAAATAAGTTGTCCCCAACATCGTGGTCCCCTAATAGAAGCTAAAGTCTTCATATCTGTCCCAAAAAATTCTACTTTTCTTCGCTCTTCTTGTCTGCCAAAGCATGTTTCTCTTCATAAATCCAATCATTCAGACCCGCTCGGTTTCGGGCGATTTCAATTGCATAAAATTGCATCCGCATTGCAAAAATCGTGTCCTTCTCGGTATACTCCGTTTTCGGGTTGTTTCTCAGCATAGTACCGAAATTGAAATCTTCGATCTTCTTCTCGTATTGGTTCATAAAGTTGCGCCAGACTTCTTTTCCTTCCTTGCTTTTCATTTTGTCCTCGTCCACCGTCGCAGCTGGGTCGAAATCGGGGAAGGTCTCCTTGAAATGGGTATAAATCTCGTCATCCATCTTTGTCAGTCTCAGTTGAGAGCCGCGTATTTTTTCCAAGATGGCCCAGTAAGTTGCCATATGTTGTACCGCTAAGAAACATCAGTACCCGGCATGAGCTGGCACGTCATATTTAGGGCTTCCCTCAACGCTTCGACGCACCTTTGACAGCAAATTGTTTTTCCATCTATTGATGTTAGCTCTTGTACTACAAAATCGATTCAAACGTACATCCTCAAAGTTTTCGGCGGTTTCTGGGTCAAATGCCGCAGGGGTTTTCTGGGTGACCGACATCTTGGGCTCGTTTCTAATCGAAGTCTGACTTTAAAATTGCGTGGAAGATTTGCTTGGGGTTTCCAGTTGATAGTAGATTTGACCAAGCATAGAAGTGCGTAACGCAGGTGAACACGATTCAAGGGAGTTTGTTGAGTGTCATAGATTCTACATGTGTAGTCATTGACTAAAAAAAATTATATCATAGCCATTGCCCCTCTGTTTTGCTGCGACCCCACAGATGAAGCATTACAGTAGAAGTACCTCCAAGATGCTGTCCAGATACTCGCCCGTACTGAATGGAGTGTTTTGATAGTAAACTTTATACAATCAAACAATGCAAAGGTACTGCATTCAATGCCCACAGTAAATTGGTCGCTTGACCAGACTCGATAAAAAATATGATGTTCTTACAATCTGTGAATCGGGATGTTTCCCCCGGATATTCGCGATTTAAACCAGCACTATTTGTATTGTAGATCGACTGTGTAAGCACCACTTCGATACGAAGTCGACTCCCCATCTCTTAAGCGCCGTACATGATATCACGGACAGACCAGTCCCGGACGTTCTCCAGCCATGTTCTGGAATGTCCAATTCCTGTGGTATTTCAATGGTTCCCGATGGTAGAATCTATGTACATATGAAGGATAATGGATCGTTAGGTCGTAGGAAGTTGGATTCGATATTATGTTTGCTCAGATAATAGGATATTTTTGACCGTGCCCTTGAACGCCCCGCTCACTTGCTTGCCTAAACGGACCGAATTTAAAGGAAGATGGAAAAAAGAGATGAGCACAATGGTCGTTGAAAGAGGCGCGTTTCTTTCACATATGCTGAAAGGGTCCAGGTATTTGTTGCTGAGATTTCTGAAATTGCCGATGTCATATTTCATAAGGGTTTCAATCGTGCCGTACAGGGCTGGCGGGAGTATTTGGCTCTGTGGCAGTATGTACCCGTATACTTGGAAACGTTCGTAATTGGGGCAGTTGCGGAGGTAGAGTCGGGATTCTCGTAACACCTCCAGACCTCGAGTTGACCGTTCTGGCACTATTGCTACTGCCTTGGCGAATGCTTCTGTCCGCAATCTGTCTTTCAAGGCTATCCACTTGAGATGCTTGACCAGGCTCTCGAATAGGCGATGAGTACGGGGGTGCGGCACCCCAGTCTAGATTATCGTAGTCCGGTGGTTCTGTGCCAGCGGGGTTGACCACCGGTGGTGGGATTGCATTATCGCCAATATCCCCTTCTGAGTTACTAGATGGTTCAGGGGTGCACCTTGTCTCTGCTGGTGATAGTGAAGCACCAGCGGTGGTCGAATCGCTCGAGTTACTGGACCTGCCTTCCCCTGACTGTCTGTAATTTCCTGAGAATAGTTGTCCTGGGGGTATGAAGATGCCCTCTCTGTCAACGTCTGTGGCGGTTGTAGAAATACTGAGAGCCGAGCTACCCGATCTCGTACGATCATGACTTGGACGCAGACTTGAAAAAATGGATCCTCGTGAGGTTGCACGGCTATGTGAAGGTCGTTCATCTGCCATTGGTGCTGCACCTTCCAACAATCCGCCACGTTCAGAGTCGGCACTATGCGCGCTACTCGAACGCAAACGCGTCCCATCGTGTCGCACAAGCCCGACAGATCCGTATGCTACAGCAGAGACACGGCGCTCTCTGCCCCTCGAGCGATGTTCAGCAAGCATAGTGGCCGCAGAAACACTGAGATCGCCACTACTTTCGCCATGAGCTCGGGCCCTGGACTCTCTTCTTAGCCTGTCCAACGTTTCAAAATCACCACGCTCCCGGGCCTCCCGTCGAGCCTGTCGACGAGCTTCTCGGTCTGCGATCTCCTGCCGTCGTGCCAGACGAATTTGGTAAAGAGACTCCATCTCTTCATCTCTTCGGCCCTCTTCTTCTTCCACCGTTTCTGGATATTCTGCTACTACATCCATACCTCCACGCTCACCCTCCCTGCCTATCACCTGTTCAGTAGGCTTGGGCGCTGACGAGTACGCCGGAAGCGTCATGACACTGCGCACAGAAGTGTTGCGATCGACACCGGCGGCGGCGGCATTGGTCGCTCTAGCTTCCTCGGCTGCTATTGGATTGGGTGCATATTCTGTGGGAACCGAGTCTCCTCGGCCGTGACGCCGCGAGGAGACTTTGCTGTAGGTACCACGCGGAATCCATTCCTGCCACTTGCGCTTGAGATACGATCCTGGGACCAGTTTTGGCTCGTAGTGATATCGTCGTACTCGTCGGAGAACAAGAAAGGCGACAGTTGGAATAATGATCATGAGTACGATGACGAGAGTGACCTGTGAAATAGTGAGCCATACGAGGTCGTCACTCCTGTTAAGATATTGACATACAATGATCTGTGTCCTCTTTGAATAATGATGCCCGGCGTCTCGCGCTATCAGCGTCTTCGCACTTCCCTTGTGAAATGACATGTTCACCCTTATAACACACTTTTGATTATCACCTCTGTTGCTCGAGATGTTCATGCATTGCTTGTTGCACTCAGACAGCCGGTCTCAACAATTTGACTTCGATATGTCCGCAAAATGGTCAAGCTATTTTAGCATTGCGATGGTTTGAAACTCAGTTCAGGGATCGCTCGTTAGGAACAGAATGTATACACTAACAGAGTCGTCAAGAAAATGAAAAGGACAGCCAATCTGTGTGTAGAGGTGCGAAGATGGGCAAGGTGTGTGTATCAGTAGACTTGTGTCAGCAAAAAACCGGATGAGGTCCAACCTCTGGGGGTTTCATTGCCGCTCGCTTACGTTACAGTACAAGATTTGTTACCTGAGGTAAAGTTACGACAGCCCATCGTTCTGTCTTCTGGGTCCTAAAGCGATACAATTTTAGAACAGTCGAGGCACCGGTGTACGGCCCCGTTGATACGTCAGTTTCTCGTCCCAATCCTCACCTGCCGACGCCATTCTGTTTGGAGCCAGAAGGCCATGGTGATCGTCACTCTCCATAGAAGATAGACAGCCTAGCTGCCCTTTTTTGAAACAACCCATCCTCTGTACCTATGCCGGACTCGTCACCGCAGCCCTTAATCATCAGGTCCTCTTACAGAAGACACTGTATTGACGGTGAGGACGCTGTTGATGCCCTGCCACTACGCCGGAAAGCGATCAAGCAATTGTTATCGGCACCTTCGAGCGATGTCCTCTTTCCATGCACATAGTAGGACTCGCTACTCTCATGGGCTGCGATTGGACGACCCCGATCTCCAATGCTGTTTACCAGAGTGCAAGATCTCGCGTCATCCACCTTCAACATATTACAGTACTATGTATTATGTCCATACCTGTAGTACCTCCCATTTGATAGTGAAGCCCGGTACTATTGAGAGACCCGCATATAATACATGCTATAGCATGATGTCGTCAGCAGATCCTTTTGTCCAGTATACTCTGTAAAGCACTTTCATCTTGTTGATACAAACATGCCGAAGACTACAGACTATACCTGTAGCGAACAGCCAGCCGAGTCGAGAGGCACTGCTCCTGTCGTCATTTCGTGCGTTCTTAAAGATCATGGCCCACGAGTAGCTAACTATGCAAATGCAGTCGTAATTCGTGTACAACGACAGAAGGAGACATGGGAAGTGTATACATGTCATTGCAATGGTTTGATAACCGATGGGTTGACCATATGCATAGAGCTGGCATCATTTGTCGAGGATGATCTTGCCCTATAGTAACTGGGCAAGCTTGCACTGTACCCTACTACTATGTATACCTCTAACTCTGAAGAAATGGGGGTAGTCGGTGGTATTGCTAGCGCTGCTACAGACCGGTGCAACCGTCCTATACCTAAGTCCTCGACAAACTACAGTTGTACAGTACAGTACCTACATGTACCTACCTAGGTACAGTACCTACTCACTGCGGTACATGTACTGTAGGTCTTTTCTCCTTGGGCACTGTATTTAGGTATCTACATAGTGCTCTGAGTTCCTTACATGAGTAATGAAGTACCCCAAGTACATGTAATTACTGTACACTGTGTACTATGGTATAAAGAAAGCCCATAATTTTAGATCTCCAACCGAAAAGCGAGCCTTGACCTCCACAACCAGCTTAGCTTTGGCGCCATACCCATTATAGGAAACAAATAAACATCACGGATCTGGGATTTGCTACTGAGTACTCTTTCGATTCTTGACCTGTTGACATCGCCATCATAACTTTGCATACCTACTTGGGTGTTTTCCTGTATCATGAGATAGCCAAGCCCTTCTTTACTTCCATATCTCAAGGTAGACCTCGTCGTCCCTGCCAACATGGCAGCATCGCAAGACACAACTAGCCGTGCTCGACTCCTCCATCGCCTAGCACGAAATAACTCCCGCCAAAATAACTCGACAATTTCGTCAACCGGAAGTCACCTCTCTGATGGCAGCGTGCCAGAATCGGACTTTGATCCAGAAAACGAAGCAATCATGTCGACGCGACAATTCGATCAATCTCCCGTTCTTCAACCATTACGAGGTAAACAATTCCTACGACCAGAGCCGGCGTACTCTCTAGATAAAGAAGCCATAAGGCGTATTATCCCAGCTTCTGATGAGGGCTCTGATCTGGACGGCGAAGACAGTATTGAAATTGGAAGAGGAAGAGGAGAACGAAAGAGGCACCATCTTGTTGAAGACTCGCGCAATGAAGATGAAAGCTTTCGTGCTTCAGGCTTAAGAATAGACAACCCCAAATCAACATATACACCACCTGTGTCAGATTCAAAGGATACACGGAGGAAAAGTGCTTCTCGAGACCTTCGCAAGGACGCACAGCTTCGACTAGCTAGTATGACTTCTCAAAAGGAAAATGTTGAGCCCATTGGCGCAGCTCCCCTGAGATTCACGAAACCCCAGGTGGAGAAGCGGATTAGGAAGACATTGGGAGAAATGCATACTCGAGCAACCGAGACATACGACGGCTCCCTGCTCGCAGATGAACGTCCACAAACAGTGACGTTTACAACCAAGAACACTCGTTTCGGCAGCGGCACGTACGGTGCGAAGGTCCCAAAGGGAAGGGATACCAAAGGTGACAGCCGTTACGCTGCCAATGCACAGGATACAGGGGCCGAAGACAACCAATCCTATCTACTTCCAGACCTACCTAATTTGTCAGAGCTGGTCTCTGGGATTTACCAAGATGGGACGCCTGTCTTTCCCCGCGCAGCTAATAAGTCTCGCTTTGGGTCCTTCAAAAACACCAAGAGCGGCAAACCCATGGGTCACTTGCAACTGGAAGCCGTGCCGATCCCGGAGGATGAGAAAGCAATCTTTGTTTCCCTGAAATTATTGCAGGAAAAGGTTGCTGACCTAGAGATGGCGAAGGCTAAAGCTGAGAATGAGGCGGAGGAATTGCGAGAAGCGAACGCTGTGTCCCAGAGAGCTCAGCAAGAACATCGACGATACCGCCGGAGCGATAGCGCGCTGGGAACAAGTGATGAAGATGAAGGCTTTGGCAGTGGACAACAACTACGGATTCTAGAACAAGCCAATACGAGTCTGCAGAACAAATTGAACTCTGCAAACCGTAAGGTTGCAATTAGTGAGCTAACTATCACAAATTTGAGCAAGGAACGCGATGCTGCCACGGCACAACTGGCTGTTGCCTTCATGTCGGTGGAGGAAATGAAGAATGAGAATGAAGGACTTCAAGAAGAAAATGAACGGCTTCGGGCGGAGCTAGCACAGATCTCAGCTTTAGTCCAGCGAAGCAGCCATTTCGCTCGCCCAAACACAGTCGACAGATTGCCTGGTGGTCGTGACAAGACAGTAAAGTGCCCTCAAGAAACGGCTGGTGGTGGTCTCCCAAACCCTTCCTTGTCACCTGCAAAAGAAAGACAAGACCGCGTTGCAGCTCAAGTGAACGATCAGCTTTCACGGATCAGTGAAGAACAGAACAACGAAGCTCTCTTTTCAATTGCTGCACAGCAGATTGGTGAACGAAAGACACAAGCTAAACGCCAGTGGCACTCTTCTAGAACCACGAAGACACACGATCAGCCCGTCGCAACAGCTGCCACGATAAAAAATATTCGGCCTGCGCAATCAGAGCATGCTCGCGATGAAACTCGAATGACGATACCTGATGATGTGGACAAAACATATCTCAGTTTTATAAACCCAGATTATATTGATCGCCTTCGTAAGAGTCTTGAACAAGACAGGATCACACAAAAATCTTCTGCCCAACGTCGTTCAAGAGACGATGGCCATGACGGAGTCAATGCGACCACACGATCCGCGAAGGGTCATGAAGAACCGCATCGGGGCCGCAGTCTACCACGGAAGTCTTCTTTAAAGAATACAAGAAAGAGCATTTCTGAGGCAAAGAAAATGGACAACGCCTACTCTCGAGAAGCGACTTTGACACAAAAGTCCAATGGTCATATAGGAAGAGACACAGACATTGAGGATACAGAAGAGCTTATCTATCCAGGAGCTGCTCGAGGCCCTAGAACAACAGAGCCTACAATGACCGCGGCGTCAGCTGTTTCAAATACATCAAGACGTCGCCAACGTCCCGCATTTGCTGATGAGAACATGACATCGGCTTTCATTCTTCCGGATATCACTATGGCAGGCTCGCAAACCCGTGCAGGTATCTTCGAAGGGACAGGAGAAGAGAATCACTCAGATTCTCGACATGATGGCGCCAACTGCATAGTCTGCCAGCGTATTCTCAATGAAGCCCAGCAATCACGCGCTGAAGCGTCTGCGGGTAGCGCTCAAAATGAGACTGTGGCTATTCCTCGCCCAATTCCCGTTTCAGATCGCATGCCGCCATCAACAGAGACTAACCCTGATCCCACTCTTCGACCATCTCAACCGCCATCCCTTGCGCTCGCAATAGCTATCAAGACTCTCGAAGATGAACTTTCACATCTCAAGGCGGAACTTGGAAAATTTCAAGCACGATATGACAGCACCGATCCAAGTCTCTCCCGCCGTGGGCGCAAGGTCATCGGAGTAAGGATTCGGAAGCTGCTTAAAGTATGTGAACAGAAAGGCGACTTGATATATTCACTGTATGACGTCCTCGAGGGACAAAAGGAGAGTGGGAGAGAGATGACACAAGACGAAGTGGAAGTCACACTCATGAATTTGAAAGAGATAGTGAAGAGAAATGATGCTGTCGAAGACAACGATGATATATCCAATGATGGCGAAGCTGGAACTGACTCTAGTGATGATGACTTACCAGAGGATGAAGAATGGAACGGTCTACCTGACAGTACACATACTAATACTCAAGATATTGGAATTTTTGGCACAGGCAGGAGAAGTGCTGTCGCTTGAATTCGTTCCCGGGCACACGTTGCTTTCGGTTTGGGTTGCATGGAGCATAGGCGTTCAAGGGTTGGAATTGGAAGTTGACTATTGAATCATGCCTACTGCATCAATCTGACATCATGGAAGGATGCAAATGACACCCGCCATAGTCGGACTGGTCATTGTCCTGCCCTCTCATATCTGGGGGACAAGATTTCACAGCATCTGGCGTTGACTGACTCCCAATGATCATTGTTGTTGGAAGAGTGTACGTCCGTCGATTTCTGTGACTCTCTGGATTGTATTCGGCATTGACTGAGTCTTGATGTGTATGTCCGTAGATACGATACTCGAGATTTAGCCTTGTCACAAAGGCCCGGTAAAGTCTGTGGTTCCATGATAGACAAGATCCGCATCGAAGAGGTTGTGGCTCCAGATAGCGCAGTAGGCCGATTTTATCTCTTAGCTAGATGATTTATCTTATCCGTACCGTACCAAGATCGTCGGATTGATGTTATACTGCAGTTACTTTGATACAGCCCAACGTATTTTTTCTGCGTTCGTTGGGCTTTACTGGAACCCATTGAACGCTCAATATGACATTGAGTGTTTGACCTCGGAGGAGCAAGTTCATGTCAGGCTTATGTATCAGAGTGGGACCCTTATTTTTCTTGCGGGGCTGAGCATGACGACGCGTTGCATGCGGGATGAATGAATCAGTTCACATGCATCTCTACACTATACAGTGATTTCTCACAGGTGTTCTCTATCTTTGCGTTCAAATACTATCGCAGCTATTTATCGTTATTATATCTCATTTAAGCGTCCACCAGGTTTTACGATCATGATATAGTGTTGAGTCTGGTCATTTGCTCCACCTTTCCGAAGAAAATTGTCGTTGCGCAAAGCGCCACAGGAGATGGTTCATGAAGATGAGGACAATGGGACAGATATTCCTGAGGGAATCTTCTCTCTTTTAGATACAGACCTGTACAAGTTGACAATGCAATGTGCGGTCTTAAAGTACTTTCCACAAACAGGTATGCTTTCATTGTTGAGTACGAGTACTCAATAACATGGGACTAATGTGTTATCTTTGCGTTGCAGAGGTCTCTTATGCTTTCACGAACCGGACACCTAACATGAAGTTAACGAGAGAAGCATTTGTTTGGTTACAAAGACAAATCGATAGTATGATAAACACACTCGGTTTTCCAGCTACTTGCTCAGGCAAAGACTAATCGAGTCCTCGTTCAGAACTTGCGAACGTGTATGTCTCAGACTCCGAAATCGAATGGCTGAGAAAAGAGTGCGAATACCTTGGACCAGAGTACCTAAGATACCTCACAACATTGCGCTTGAAACCGTCTGAGCAAGTCGAGCTCAAGTTCACGTCACAAGATGGCTCAGACACTGGCGACCTTTCCATGTCGATCAAAGGCTTATGGGTAGACACAATATTGTACGAGATTCCTTTACTTGCCTTAACAAGTGAAGCATACTTCAAGTTCTGTGATACAGACTGGGACCATGAAGGCCAAGTTCAGAAAGCATATGAAAAGGGAAGGACTTTGCTTCAAGAAGGCTGCTTGCTTTCAGAATTTGGATCCCGAAGAAGAAGAGACTATAAAACACATGATTTGATAATGAAAGGGTTATGCCAGGCCTCTCAAGAAGCCAAAGTCGCAGGGTGGACTGGAAAGTTCGCTGGAACGAGCAATGTGCATTTTGCAAATAAGTATGGCGTCGCCCCGGTCGGAACGGTGGCTCATGAATGGTACATGGGGATCGCGGCCATTACTGACGATTATGAACACGCCAATGAGAAAGCACTGAGCTACTGGCTGGGATGTTTTGGCGAAGGCGTAAGTCCACTGGTCGTTAACTGTTGATCGGATGCTGACCCAAATTCAGGTTCTTGGAATTGCCTTGACGGACACTTTTGGCACACCTGACTTTTTCAAGTCTTTCAAGATGCCTATCCCACGCACAACACTCGCGTCAGCCGAAGCAGGAGCTGTAGCACCATCTACAGTGTCAGGCACCACTCAAGCAGGACCAGGAAGTCCAGCCGAAACACTACCTCCAGTACAGGCACAATTAGATGCTGATTTTTCAAAGAAAGACTTCAAATCCTATGCCCAAGTTTTCACTGGGGTACGACAGGACTCCGGAGACCCTAAGGATTACGTGAAGATGGCTCGGCAGTTCTACGACTCAGTCGGGATCAAAGAAAAGAAAGTCATTGTTTTCTCAGACTCGCTCAATACAGAGCGATGCATTGAATATAAGAAAGTCGCGGAGGAAAACGGCTTCATCCCTTCGTTTGGAGTTGGGACCTTCTTCACCAGTAAGTGCTGGCTGCCTCTGCGTTTTGAGAACTCTGAGCTAATTCACCAATTAGATGACTTCGTCAGAAAGTCCGACGGTAAGAAGTCGATACCACTCAATATTGTTATCAAGATATCATATGCGGGAGGTCGTCCTGCCGTGAAGATAAGTGACAATATTGGCAAAAACACTGGAGATGAAAAGACTGTAGAGGATGTAAAACGTCGCCTGGGGTACATTGAGAAAGCTTGGCATGAAGGTAATGAAGCCACGAGATGGGGGTCAGGGAAATAAAATCCCGATTCTTCTGTTGATCGTATGACACTACTGGATTTTTGCGAAGAGAGCGTTCATGCCACAGATAAACACCACGCCGGTGTCTAGGCATCACAATTCTGGAAGGATAGATAGACATTTGCCCCCGGGCAGTGCTTTGGATGCTTTGGAGGGGCAGCTACACATATTGTACAGTAGAATGATAGCTACGTTCCGCCAACATTCTGGTGACAGATGACAGGCAATGGGAAGATAGAATTGGCGTGATTGACATGACTGCGCCTCACAGAAGAATTGGGCTGCCTAAGGTGGCGGCTAAAAAGCTAGAATGCCATGTTCCCCAATGGTCGATCATGAGATAATATTGAGTACTCTGGCTCTGAGCAAGGCTATGGAAATGTTATCCCTAGCAGATGCAGAACCTAAGTCTTCTATCAATAGTTATAGAAAATCAGATTTAATATAGAGACTATTGGGAGGAAAGAGATGTATCCGCTTTGCAGATTGACCATTGTATCAGGCCTGTGTCGAAGGTGTAATCGTCACGAGCAAAGAGCTTTGGTCGGGGGTTGGATTGCGAGACCCTTGGGGTTACAGTGGACAGTCTCACCATTGACTGATCTCTTACTGCCCGCAGCTTTACCCTGGGCCTGGATGAAGAAGGGATTGGGATTGGGAACTTGGCAAGCGTTGGACATTGATTATGCGAGACTGCGACCTCCATTTAGCAACAAGCTGAACTGTTTCCATCTCTTCCGAATAGCCAACCATTTTCTCTCTGCAGGGTGATCCATCAGCTCTTCATTATCACCGTGTCTCCTCGTCTTCTGATATTTTTAATTTTCTGTAGCAGGATCAGCAACTCGTCGATCCATCCTACATAGTTTGCCCACTGACCTTGTGGATCCCAAACTAGATTAGCCAGCAAACCCCCGGCAGGAGCTTAAAGTAAAGGAGCAAAAGACGCCAACAGGGTTGTTGACCGCGAGCATCAAACTCATCCTGTGCCAAACAACAATCTCATCTCGTCCTTTTTACTTTCATCACAGCATCCTTTCACGAGACATTGCCACTTGCTTACCTGGTTGAGTCTGCTTGCGCGAGGTGAAGTGCAATATTGGTATAGTCAGCATCTGTTACATCAATTGAATTATTCGCCGGACGAGCCGAAACAACCGCCATGAGTGTAAGCAATCCATCTTGCTTCCTGTCATATGAGACGCCGCGATGCGCAGACGATTGCATATCGCTTGGCACTCTCTCGCCGGCTTGGTGCGATGGAGAAACTGACAATGTAACTAGAACTACGGTCAATACAATCCATATGGGCAACAAAATCCCTATGCGCAGCAAGAAAACCCATACGCGCAACAGCAGGGAGGTCATCCACAGCAAGGTGGCTATGGAGAGCAGCAGGGCAATCAAGGATATGGTATGTGTGCTGTCAGCTCCTGATCATATTCTTTGCTAACAGACCCTTCAGAAATGGCAAACATGAACGGAAATCGGCCAACCAACCCAAATCAGATTCTGGAAGATTGTCGAGAAGTTGACAGGGGAGTCGACCTCGTCGATCAAAAACTCGAACAACTCAGACAACTCCAAGCTCAGTCGTTGAATGAGACCGACGTCAGCTCCAACTCTCCCGTAGCAAGGGAGATTGAGCGCATTATGGTGGATATTGAAACCACTTACCGAGGACTCATCAGTCGTATGAAGGCAATCAAATCGCAACCGGAGTCTGGAAATCCTCGAAATGCACCACAGGTTGGCAGAGTAGACAGACGATTGAGGGATGCTGTTCAACGCAACATGCAATTACGAAGAGATTACGAAAAGAGATGCAAAGAACAATTCGAGCGTAATTACAGAATTGTGCGACCTCAAGCGAGTGATGCCGAAGTCAGGGAGGCCGCAGAAGACCCTAGCAATACCCAAGTTTTCAGTCAGGCGGTAAGAATACCCTACCTGATACCCCAACCCAAACATTTCTAACCCAGATAAATAGATGCTCTCAAGCGACCGAAGAGGACAAGCACAAAGTGCTTTACAGGCAGTCCGCAGCCGTCACGACGCAATTCAAAAGGTGGAAAGAGATATCATCACATTGGCACAACTCTTCCAGGACCTAGAACAAGCCGTTGCCATTCAAGAACCTGCAGTCGCTCAAATAGAGCAAAAGGGAGAAGAAGTCAACGACAACGTCAGCAAAGGGAACCAGGAGCTCAATGTGGCTGTTGACAAGGCACGTGCTGCAAGGAGAAAGAAGTGGTGGTGTTTGCTCATTTGCTGTAAGATCCCTCCGGTCCTCGTGGAGGTTCTCCTCGTTCTAACCAGTTACAGTACTCATCATCATCGTCATTATCGTTATTGTTGTCATCGTGGTCGAGGTCACGAAGAAATAAGAAGTCATTAATGGCTATTGTATTTGTTTTGAATAGGCGATCATGAAAACCGCCAGTCATCCTCCCTCTACGGTCTCTTTATCATCACAGCCTACTTATCGCACTACAGGAAATGTGCGGTCAAACGGTCTCTCTTTAGGCATCGAATCGTCGAGGAGACCTACTGCTGCCTATACAATCCTTGGCCATTCCCTATGTTTATTACCCTCGAAAGCGCTCGAAAATTTGGGAACTTTTCATCCTTTTTGTACAGTCTAGAACAATGCTAATAATCATTATATTCCGTTCATGAAATCGCATTCGTTGGAGCGCCGCCAGCCTTTTTCTCCAGTCTTTCCGCCTCCTCTGGTGTCCTCGTTGTCAATTGTAGAGCATGTATGCCTCCGTCTTGTTTCATCTCGTCCGCCAGTAAACCGTATATTATTCGATGCCGTGCTGGTTGCATTTTTCCTGCGAAAGCAGATGAAACGATATTGAGTCTAACAAATTATCATCTTCAGCACTAGAATTCCTGACAAGTGCTGCGCAAAGTTTATTGTATAGATGAGCCTACCTGAAGTGTGTTTCGGTCGAAGTGCTCCCTGCCATTGGTCTGTGATGCGCATGTTTGTGAGAGTCGTTGAATATCTCTAATTTCGTCGGCTGAAGAGCCTCTGTGACCTTGCGACAATTCGTCAATGGGCTATTTTGGGAAATTGTGGCATCGAGATATTCGAAGAACAATATGTATCGTACCTTGGTTTGGATGGCATCTGCCATCGGAGTCGCGGAAGGGCTGGCCATACTCGACAGAGGGCGTGTAGCAAACCGGTGGAATGCGCTTCGAAGCATCGAACTGTACAGGAATCGATGTACCCTCTTCAAACACAGTGACTCTGTCAATACTGGTCCCAAATACCAGCACGACAGACGGTGTTTACAACGGTCCCTCGATCCCTATCAGAGTACCAAAAGCTACAGTATTTATTTTATAGGAAGGTTAGCCGAAGCGATCTACCATATACAGTACCCAATGACGCAAAAGATCGCCGAGAATTTGAGAAGTGATTGAGGCGTTTTACTGGCTCGCATAACAACGCTGTTGTTTCTTCGTGTTCAAGTCTTTCCTTCTGAGACCCAGCTGGGGCGGTATGATCGTTTGTAGCAGGGGATGGTCACTGCGTTCGCTCCCAAAGAGGAGCTTTCCTCTGCTTCTTCCAATACCACATAAAACATTGCTCAGCACCCACAGCTCCATTCGCAGATTATCTAGTCTTCCCGATACTCCTATATTCCGAGCTTTAAAAATACATGATCCCCAATCTCCAGCCATAGTACACAGTCGCTCTCAACGCTCATTCACGTACGGAAACTTACTACAGGATGTTGCAAAAGCAAAAGAGACGCTGGCTATCGTTGCCGGGGGAAACCCCCTGGCCGGGGAGAGGATCAGTTTTTTAGCGGAAAACAGTTATGACTATGTTGGTAAATGCAATATCTTTTAGAATACGATTTAATGGCGTCTAATATTTTCCAAAGTGACGTTCTTGTCCATTTTGGCACATCGTGCTGTCGCCTTGCCTATCTCACTGGGGTTTCCGACGTCCGAGATAAAGTATATTTTAGAGAACAGTCAATCTTCGGTCCTGTTGTCGACTCCGAGATTTGAGTCAAGGGCGAAGGAAGTTCTAGATGGAGGTCTTTGTGCCAGTCTCTCATTTGGTATCATTGGAAAGATCCAATCCGGGTCGACTTCTACAGAAGCAGTCCGGCTCGAAGAAAGCTCTGGCGAGAAGGGTGGCTTTATGCTGTATACATCCGGAACTACGGATAGGCCGGTAAGTTCAGCAACAAAGCTGATCTGTGAAGATGCTGACGAAAGGCCTGCCACAGAAGGGTGTTCTGCTTTCTGAAGATGTTATGACAGCCCAAGCACGATCGCTCATTGATGCTTGGTCGTATTCCCCATCTGATAGGTTGTTACATGTCTTACCCTTGCATCACATTCATGGAGTAATCAATGGGCTCTTTGCCCCTCTTCTGGCTGGCTCTATGGTCGAGTTTCTCTATCCGTTCAATCCTACGGCTGTTTGGAGCAGGTTTATACAACCCATGTTAGCAGGGTCTTCAGAAAAGCCCATAACATTCTTTACTGCCGTTCCTACGATATACACCCGTTTGATGTCCACACACACAGAACTACCTCGAGAGGTACAGGATGTAGCTAGAACAGCCATTTCTCCCGACCACCTTCGTCTGAACATATCTGGCTCAGCAGCTCTTCCAACCCCTATCAAATCAGCATGGGAGGATTTAAGCAAGGGAAATATCCTTCTCGAACGATATGGCATGACGGAAATTGGCATGGCCATCTCCTGTGGCCTTGACTTCAAAAGTCGCGTGAATGGCAGTGTCGGTTGGCCGCTTCCCTCGGTTGAAGTGCGACTGGTTGATCTTGATACCCATGAAGTCATTGGTCTTGGTGATGAGATTGATGCTGAAGGCCGTCTTAGGGAAGGGGAAATACATGTTAAAGGTCCCACGGTATTTTCAGAGTACTGGAACAATGAGGCAGCAACGTCCAAAGAGTTTGTTGACGATCCGGATGGAAACGGCAAGTGGTTCAAGACAGGTGACGTTGCTAGCAGACAAATGGTCCCAGAAGCTGGAAACAATTCCCAACCTTGGGCCAAAGGTCCGATGTACTTCATCAAAGGCCGCAGAAGTGTCGACATCATCAAGGTTGGAGCTGAGAAAGTTTCAGCTTTGGAAGTAGAGCGCGAATTGCTATCATTGCCACAAATTGCTGAGGCCGCTGTCGTTGGTCTGGACTCTGAGCAGTGGGGTCAAAAGGTTGTAGCGATCGTTGTCTTGCGTGAATCGCAGAAAAACACTGGTCGTGGAGGAAAGTCTTGGGGGGTCATGGACATGCGAAGAGCGCTAAAAGACCGCTTAGGAGCCGTTAAGTTGCCCTCTGAGATGAAGTTGGTAGATGTGATACCCAGGAATGCAATGGGAAAGAGTAAGCTCTAAAGTAGGAACCTTGTTTCAAAGGCACCGGCTAACACAATTTTCCAGTCAATAAGAAAACGTTAGTTAAGAACCTCTATGGCTGAATCTCTGCTGCAGCACAGGCATTTTTCAAGTTCAGCCGTCAAGTTCAGAGGATACTGAATCAGATACTTGAATTGCTCCCAAATTGGACCTTCCACAGGCACGGCGGAAGAGTTGGGGGTTGAATGGTCCAACAGTACGGCGAACATGTCTATGATGCAGATCAGGGGAAATATCTATGGAGTACTAGTGAGAAGCTCGTCGAGGATTGTCGAGGGTTATCAAGAGGGTCAGTATAGCGAAAAAGGGCACGCAATTTTGGGAGACGCTGTGCTACCGCTCGAGATGTGTCGGTTTGGCCATCTGGGCACAGCCTGACCCAGTTGATTTACAGTTGTCTTCGTATATTTCGTATCTTTGTGACAGTGAATCGGAGTGGTATTCTCATATTCTCTCTGGTGTCGATTTGAACGGTTTTCTTCTGGGGTGGTAGAACCTTTCCGCCGTGTCCCTATCTCCAAAATAGGAAATACGATGAAGAAATAAATAAACCGCAGACAGTCAACGGCTGCCACCTCATCATCTCGTTTGACCCAAAACATTACCTTCTTGCCTCGCCACCGCGATCGTCTACCTACAAAGTATAAGGAATCATCTCCTCAGACCAGATTCCCTGCCCCTTCCTGTGCACGGTCATGAAAGTTACAATTAAAGAATGGCACGCCGTCGCTTCGTGGCGATGGGATATGCCAGAAGACGAAGTCTGTGGAATCTGCCGAGTGCAATTCGACGGCACCTGTCCTACCTGCAAATTTCCTGGAGATGACTGCACTTTATGTATGTTGGGTATCATCCTCCTTCGAATTCTTGAAGCCTGCTTCATCGAAAATACGCAAGTGAAAATGGGAAGATCTTAGCTAATCGAGGTGGTGTGCCAACAGTGATTGGAAAGTGTGGACATTCTTTTCATATGGTAGGCTACCTCTTCTATCGCACAAAGCATCCGAGTCGGGGACAACATGCACTGACGAGTTGTATAGCATTGTCTTCTGACTTGGATCAACCAAGAGTCATCCAAAGGCCTTTGTCCTATGTGCCGGCAGAGTGAGTCTCTCGAGTCCATAGCTTTTGCACTGGGATGCTAACAGTAGTTCTTAGAATTTGAATGGAAGGAAGGTGGTCAGAGTTAAGGTGTTCGAGGAAAGGGTTTCTCTTATTGCTTCAACCTGTTCATTCACGGGAGTTTTGGCGTAGTTACAGAGACCATTTTAGATGTTTACATATGATACCCCATTGATGACTTCGGTGCAGGACCGCTCTATTGCCTAGAGACCAACTACTTGAAAATACTATTCAGATCATAGCTATATCTCAATGTACATACATGTACATAGAGAGAAACTTAGACCAAACTGCGTTTACTTACCCAGGCATGATCCAGAAACGGAGGCATATCGATGTACATGTAAATATTAGTCACATGACCGATGCGAGCCTCATTCCGCAAACATGCGAACAACTTCATTCCGGCCATCTTCACATCCTCGCAACCCGTGCAAGCGACCATGATGTAGTCTTCAACAGACACTCGGAGAATGTCCCTCCCCAAACAAATTCATACGGTGACGCATGTTCCGTCATACTCATCGTCACCTTCTAAATCGTCGCTCCGATCGCAGAAATCTGGTCCTCAACAACCCCGATCATTACTGCCTTCGCCGCATTTCGAAAACAACCCAGAAATTCATGTGACTGAAAGGGAATCTTTGGACGAAGGTGAGGAAGTAGCAGAAGAAGGACCGCAAGATCTAGAAGTAGAACACGAAGATGAGGCGCCTCATAATCTCCAGCCGTTCTTCACGCTTCTACATGACACCCAAACATTCGAACACTATCATCCCACGGTTCACTATATATTTGCCGACGATGATCCGGATATAATAACTGATGCAGCATTGTACTCTCTAAGCGCGGAAGATACCGCAGAAGGCGATGAGCCCTCAGGTTCCGGTCAACACTCCAAGATAAATCGCCACTACCTCCTCATCGATGTCGCTCGCACCGCAACCACCACCTCCTCTTCCATTCACCCTGCAGCTCAAACTTCGAACCAACCATCCAGCAGCTCTTCCAATGCAACAGCCCGTCCCCCGCCGACCCTGGAAACTACAGCTCAATACCCTTACCACATCACAAGCGCCTCGTCCCTCTCCCCATCATTCGCAGTCCTCTCCGCTGAAATCATTGCAGCCCCAACATTTGAATCTCCCGTTGCGACTACAACTCTAGCAGCTGCAGTAGCTGTAAAACGAAGATCTGGAAGCATACTCGGTGTAGATGGGCGCCCAACAGCCCAAGGGCTAGGAATCTACAACACCACTGGTGCAGCAGGCGGAAGTCCACACCTCGGCACAGCAGTATTCCCAGAAGAAAATATCCCCCTCATGCTTAAAATCCAAGGAATGAGTTCCTTCGACTACGACTCCCATGAAGATGAGAACAAGTACCCGTCCAGCAAGTCCAAATCCAAATCAAAGGCCAAAAGTAAAGTTACCAAAGGAAAGGCCCCCGAAGGAACCTCTGAAGACATCCCCACCACTACCGGAGAAGCTAATGATGAAGAAACACTCGAAGACCTCGTCCTCAGATTTGAGCAACGATTGCGTGAAATCAAATCCGTCGTCGACGCGGGTACTGGAATCGGACCCGGTACTGGAATCGAACACAACGAGACAGGAGACGGAGAAATACAATATGCGACTTTGCAGGAAGAAGGAGAACAAGAGATAGAGAGCTGTGAAATTGGAGCAGATGCAGGAGTAGAAGTAGAGACAAAACCAGAGATCGAGAACCCGATGCCACCGATCGGTATTGAAGTAGTTGGGAACGAATCCGAAGCAGATGATGATCGATAGAGACAGAAAAGAAAAATTTTCCCATTTTCCCTTTTCGTAACTCTATTCCAATGCTCTTCGATATATCCTTGGCTCTGGCTCTGGTTCTGCCTCAAGTAGACACCGACAGACACATCTACAACCCAGGTACATGTATCAGACAGTACTCTGGGTATCATATCTATAATTGATTAATTACCTTGACACAGGAATCGAACCAGTCAGTCTGACTATTCGGCAAGTACAGTACAGTACAGTACTTAAGCAGGAAGAGTCAGTCATGATTATGTATGATTCGACTCCCCCTTGAAATCCTACAATTACTGTAATTACTACAGTATAAATAGTAGGGATTCAACACCCACTCACTCATACTGTAAGTATGTATCAACACAAGCAAGCCGGCTTCATTTCTACTTTCTCTTTCCAATTTCATCGACTTTCCCTTCCCTCACTGAAGAAGAAAGAGGAAAATAAGATAAGAAAAAACATGATGATAATTTTAATGCTGTAATTATATACGTTATATATTAATAGAATTACAGTGAGTAACTGTTTCCATATCATCTCATCAGCATATTCATAGATAGTGAGATTGAAGTATGAATGAATGAATGAATGAATGAATGAAAAACACATGACGTACATGCATTTAATAGTAACTCCTAACCTGAATTATTCTATCGTATCATAAGAGGTTTTCTATTCATGTAAGCATGCATGGTACATACATGTCTTTCAAGAATGAAACCTAAGCAAAACATTCTTGACAAGCAACCAGAAACAAACAACAACAATATATGGATGGAGACATCTTCTATTCAATACCGGTGCCTCCTGGTTGTAGAAGCACAAGCGAAACCCAATCTCCTTCCGCCTTTAAAAGGCCGAATCTCAACCATTCCCTGCATTTCTTTCATTCACTGCGACGGACTACTTCTCAATCTTCTCCCCTGTCCTGAAATAACTTTCTCTACAATCATTGTATCGTTTTCCTTTTCCCTTGCTGTCCCTCTCTTGCCGACACTTGTCATCTTGTTAGCTGTCGGTAACTTGCTTCCTTCTAAATTATCGCTTCGATTTCTCCTTAATTGTGGGGGAGCACCGCCGTTTAAGGACTTTGAAAAGATAGATTTCTCCTCCTCGGTCGACTTGTTGATGGTGGTGATGTCGGGGTTGCTGGTGATACTTTTGAAGTTGGCGTTGTCACTAGCGGATGGTGGTCTGCCTCCTAGGGGACCGGAGAGAGTGTTGATATCGAGCTCCCTAAGACTCATTGTTGGTAATCGTTGCAAAGAAGCTTCAAGTGATGTTGCGGTGGAAGGATGATGGGTTCTAGGACTGACTTTAGATAGGGTTCCAAGTTCTCCTCCAACGGGGATGGTAGAACTTTCTGGTAGCAATGACGGGAGAGGTCCATGTGGAGCGTCAGTGAAGACTTTGGTCTTGCTCGGTGAGTTCATTTTAGTTGGGGATGCTGGTCGAGATTTCGAGGGAGACGGATTGGAGATCTCGCGGAGTTTCGTCTCTGGTTTTGGTGAGGGAATTGTTTTAGGGAGAGTATTCGGATACGTCCAGTCACGTTTCTGAGGTGTCTGACCAGTCGACACGTATTCGGCCATCGTCGTCGACTCCATGTCTGTGCGAAGTGTGGTTATAGAGTCAAGTATGCTTGATATAAATGGTGATATTCCATCTCGGACCTTAGTCGTATCCTCTGACGCACAAGTACCAAAACCTTCCATTCGTTCTGACGATGTCTTGAATTGCGTGGAGATCTTCTTGTGCATTGCGCGAACATTCTCGGAAAGTAATTCAAGACCTCTGGCGCGAATCTCATGCTGTTCTCCATTTTGTGATCTTGCTCGGGTCACAAATTCATCAAGAGCAGCCATCTGGACAGCCATATCTTTGATCTGGGCATCCACGATCTGAACTGTTTCCTCGTGAACCGCCTTCGTAGACGTCTGAATTGCGGTGTTGTGTTCACTGATACTGGTCCAATCACGCTTCATCTTGGTTTTGAGGGTGTCTCGGGACTTCACAATTTCATCGGCAAAGATTTGCTCTTTGTCTGTCCATTCATCCATGCCCTTGCCATAGCTCAGATTTGCTTCCTCGAACTCCTTGTTCGATACTTCGAGGTTCTCCGTTGTCGATCCGATGGCCGCTGACCAACGAGAATCTTGCGTTACAGCAGATTCTTCGACAAGTGCTTGCATTTTTTCAAACAAGCCTTGTCGTTCCTTTTGCGCTTGGACGCGTTCTACCTCGAGACTGTTCTTCAAAGAGTTTGCCGCGTCTCTACTAGCTTGGAGAGATCTCTGATTGGCGAGTTGGACTTGCTCTCTCAGATAATCTGCTTCCTTTTTCTGAGCCTGGATGTGCTGCACCAAGGTCTCGAATATTGACTTGAAGTCTCTTCCTAGAGAGCTGTATGAGGAATGTAGCTGTGCGTGGAACTGGTCTAGTTCTGCGATGACCTCTCCAGAAATGCGAGCAGCGGCAGCAGAAAGTCCATTGAGACCTTCGCCAACTTGTGTCTTTACCTCTTCTCTCAGGACTTTGATTTCCTCAAGAACTTCATTCATATCGTCTCGGGACTTTACACCTTGTTGCGTAATACCATCGTGCGTTTCTTCAAATTTAGCAACGTCAGCTATCAAATCTTGCTGTGCGGATTCCGCGTGCTGAACTTCCGAAGCAACGAATGCGTTGACACGACTCGACAAAGATGCCAATTGCTGCGATTGCTCAACCTGGAAGGATTCAATTGTTGAATCGACCAGCCTTGAAATGTTCACGACCTTTGATGATGTTGCTTCCCAGTTCTCTTTGTTCAGAGCATGCAAGTCAGATCTTCTGCGAAGTTTCGAATGTACTCCATCTAAATCTTTCACACTATGCCCCACGGTAGATATCAGTTGCTTGCTCAGGGTCTGTAATTCAGCCTCCGTTGCTTGGTAAGCCTTCCTAAGCTCGGTCTCTTCTTCCAGCATCTGCTTCGTATCCCGAAGTACTATTTCGGTCTTCTGAAGAACGTCCTCCGTATTCTCGAGAGCGAGTCTGGTGCTTTCATGGTCTTTTCGCAAATGGTTGAAGTTGCTAGTCAAAGAAAACAGCTCCTGGACCTTATTCCTCAAGCTTGCTTCCATGGTTTCAATGCGAGCTTTTTGTTCTTCCGCTAGGATTCTTCGAGATTCGCTCTCGACGGTCATTTCCTCATATTGTTCGTTAGTCAGATAGACACCGTTCCGTTGCCTTGTTGCAATGAGTTCGCTCTTCAGTTTCTCTATTTCCGCCGTGAACTCCCTTAAAAGAGTCTTCTTTGAAATCATTGAGTTGACTTGGGGCTTGTTTCGGATGTTCTTGGCCCTAAAAGCATAGTCGAGCGTAGAGATTGTCTCTTCAAGATTGCTCTTGGCTGGAGACAGCGTTGCAATGAGGCATGTCTTCGTGCGTCCACCCAAAGAATCTTGCAGTAACCGAGTGAGTTTGGATTCCCGATACGGTATATGAGAGCCCTTGTCGACAAGTGCATTGATGACACGACCGAGAGTCAGCAAGCTTTTGTTGATAAGACCTGCCTCAGCTGCCCTCTTGTTTTCCGCACCACTGCGCTGAATGTTCTCACTGCCAGCCAAATCTACCAAGTTCAACTTCCCGGCACAGATGAAATCTTCTCCCGTTTCGGCAGTTTTTTTCATGTATGTTGTGATAGTAAAGACGGTATGACTGCGAGAACTGAGATCATTACACTTGGTGGCTGCGACCTGCCGTCTATAACTGCCCTGTTGTAATAGCTTGATTCCAGCATTGGCTGTTTTGATATGAGATTCTTCCATGCCCTGTACCATGGTAGCTGTGTGTCCTTTTTTACTATTGCTGTCCTCGTAGATTTTGAGTTTTACACTGTCGTCTGCTGCCAAAAGATCTCTGAGCTCTTCGTTATAGAGCTCGATGAACGAACATTTGACTGAGCACTCGGCCTCTTCATTTTCCAGTTTCTGAAAGAGGGAGTAAAGGGTTCTCGGGATGATACCCGCATTGTCGGAAAGGATACCCATTGTGTCGGT
This sequence comes from Phaeomoniella chlamydospora, assembly GCA_001006345.1. Classification (NCBI taxonomy): domain Eukaryota; kingdom Fungi; phylum Ascomycota; class Eurotiomycetes; order Phaeomoniellales; family Phaeomoniellaceae; genus Phaeomoniella; species Phaeomoniella chlamydospora. Next base: position 23,897 of record LCWF01000178.1, on the reverse strand, counting down.
CATATCACCAGACATCGTATACGTTTTGCCAGTGCCAGTCTGACCATAGGCAAAGATTGTACAATTATAACCCAACAGCATCTATTATTGATGTCAGCAAATAGGTAAGAAATGAACCGCCTTGTCATACTTCACTCAATATTGGCGTGACAACATCTTCAAAAATCATGGACTGGTCTGCTGCTGGCGAAAAGACCTTGTCAAAGTGATATGTCTTATTGCTCAAAGCATTGGGTCCCATGATTAATTCAACATTCTTTCCCTTTGTACCCTGGGTAGAGACGACAACACCGCTGTTCTCTCGCACTTCTCTATCGCTTCGTCCTCGACAACGAACGACAACATGTATGTTCGTTTCTTCTCCATCACGGTCAAAATCTCTTTCTTTTCGTTTCATCCCAGCGGAGGGTGCAGAGCTTGGCGATCTCGCTCTTGACGACGAGGACGATACCAAAGATTCTGCTGGTGACTGTGAGCGGCCGGTTCTTGAGATTGCTGTTTGGTTTGGGCGGGGTGGTGGTCGCATTGATGACCGCTTTGCAGGCGCTGGTCTGGGTAGACCGGCCATTGTGAAAGATGTGTTTGCTATATGGCTCAATTGTTGTACATGAGTATTCTACAAGCAATATCGAACAATTCCAAGCCTCAATGGAGTTAATGATGAGACGGTGGATAGTAGGGTATGTAAGTTACCGGTTTGTTATGCAAGAACATGGGTGGAAAGGTAAACTTGATCAAAAAGGGAAAACATAAACAATCGGAAAACTCCGTTGGGGCTCATAGCGGCCGAAGGTTAATGAGGGCGGGTCCACCACATACGTGGGATCGAGCTATCGATCAGATGACATCGTTAGCTACTCACTGACTTACTCATATGGACTGTTCAGTATCTCGATCACAAGGAAGAGGTTGGATGATGTGACTTCCCTGTCCTCATATCAACACTACTTATTCAACCACCGTCGTTGATAGCACTCATAACTCTTTTGCGACAACATCCGAAAGGCGGTCAAACGACGTAGCTTTACGGCGAGGTCTAGGTCTCCCAGGCCCCGCTGTAGCTGGCACAATGCCACTGCGAGCAATAAGTCATGGCTAGTCCGGTCGCGCTATCTCAGATACTACCAGGTCGAGGTTTGGGGTATCTCAGTGAGTATGATCAACGCCGGAATCTTTTACATGACTAACGTGGTCTCAGCGTTGGGCGCATCTCTGCACAACATCCTTACTCGCTTGAAAGCCCAACCGACGCTGTACCCAAACCTCGACATTGCCTATTCCTCATCTGAACCTGTCATCGAACCTGTCGTGCTGACTTTACCTACCAATGGCATTCGACTGCGCTTCGATGGACCGGATCAGAGACTCCGACTGGTCGAAGTACTCGACTTCACAAAGACATCATTCTCATACAAGGGAACCGACCTGGTTCGTCATTTCAAGACGGCTGGTGATGTCTCAAAGGAACAAGAGGCACCTCAATCAGGGCCCTCTTTCCGTCATGTCTACAACCGGCTATTCGGGCCGTCGTATCCGGGAGAGTACATACCGCCAGGCCCAAAAGACAAGTCAGGGCTAGGGACCTATGTACTCTCCTACCCCGGGATTGCCTTTTCGTTTCCCGTTCAGGATTCAAAGTGGTCACCTGATGCCGATTTTGTGGCGCTGCTCTCGTCCTCAGCAGCGCTTCCTGCAAAGTCTATGGCGATCTTTCATGGATCGTCGTGGTCGGACGCTCGGTCAGAGCTGTACACCCAACAGCCTCAATTCCCAAGAGCGATATCTCTGAACGGCCGGAGCAAAGAAGTGGTGGCGGACGAGATTGAACAAGTCCTTATCAAAGGAAATGGAAAGCTGGAGGTGATTCGAAGGAACTCACCGATCTTTGTGATTCGGTTGAGTGAAACAACACCGCAAGACTTGGTGGCAGAACTTGGCCCGCCAGACGCTATATATCGAAAGTATGATGACAAAATAGCGATTCATGGGGAACAGCGTGGAGCTGATCTGACCACCTTGAATGGGAGGCTACAGTCGACATCACACAACTCGAATACTGGCTTGCAGCAAGATTTCCTGGATTCCCCGGATCCTTCTGAAGTCGGTGGCGAACGTGATACGAATCAACACACTGTGCCCGTGGAGTGTTTCTACAATTATTTCCATCATGGCTTTGATGCACTGGTTTCCCAGCCAGCCGATAAATCACCAGCATTTCCTGCCGGGGAAGAAGACAAGAACCATCAGCCTTCCATGACGACATCACAGATGGTAGTGACCAAGATTCTACTTCACGGCAACGTGCCCGGCTCGTATCCCTTTAATCGACATCGAAGAAGTCGCTGGGTCATCGATCTAGCGACTGGGGAGGACGATGGGTTAACCTCGGAGATGCCTTTCCCCGAGATTTCGGCAGCATTGGTGGATACATGGAGGGAGACATATGCCAACCGAGAGCAAGAACGGTCTTTACAGCGTGGGATGGTGTTAAACAGAGGATGGGGTGAGAGCCCCGATAGCAGCCTCGAGCTCCTGGGTGGATGGGAGGAATCTGGTGGAACAACGGGCCGCATGGGCCCGGATCCTCTCATGGACGGTGTTCAAGGATTGGGGAATACAGAGTTATTTGGGTTTCCAGGGCTACTCTTTGAGGTGTTGAAGAACGGCACCGTGAGCTGCCTAACGGTCTACTAGCTGCTCGTCTATGGGAGATTTACAGGAGATAGACAATGAGACCACAGCCATTCGTTGAGATGCAGGAATGGCGCCACAGTGGCTGTACCGGACATGGTTGGTTCTATTCGTCCCGTGGTGATGTAGATGCTGTCCAAAAGTGCAGGTACAGCACAGATGTATGGGGAAGGAATCTCATCCCTACCTCTGTATGTAAAGAGTAGAGGATGTATTGGACTCTGCATCAACGCTTTGTCTTCTTGCCACCCTGATTGATCACTGAATCAACGATCAGGTGCATTGGCCTGAAAGCGGAAAGATCTCGATCGTGATACCGAGCACACTGGGAAGATTGGGAAACACTAGGCTTCCACATAGTTTGCGGGGTAGGGTAGGGTAGGGTAGGGAAGGATACGCTGCAAGGCCCACGTAATGCTTGTCATCCGACAACCTCATCCTCCGAGGATACTCAGAGTACTCAGAGTACTGGACCATTTACATCTGGTCGGTGGATTCCATTACGAAACTGCAATAGCCTGTGTCTGTACTCAGAGTATTAATATTGTGCTCAGGAATATCAAGGCAGCTGGTAATATACTCCGGACAAATCGGTGGCTCGAATACGCTCCAGTCGAATACCAATATTACTGTACTCGAAATCAAGACTCAGGATCAATCAATATTACAGTAATTAATTATCTTCCTGTTCTGGTGATACGAAGTGGGAATGGCTTTGTTACAGTACTCTTACAGAGTACTGTGCTATCGGTATGGTACAGTACTGTACTAGAGCACCCGAGGACGATCGAGCACCTTACATCATGACTTCATCATGGCCGTCGTCCACTTCATTTCTTGTGCCATGTTAGCTACAGTACAGTACGAGACATCCCCATCTGTTTGTTATGACAAGAATGAATACGGAATCACGTAGGTACCGTATACAGCAATTGGGGGGCTCAAGAAACCATACTCTGTAATTACACTGTACTTCAAGTAAGACAGTATTGAGCCATTGGAGGCCCATCCTCTTTTGCACATGAGCTTACCATTACCATTGGCCCGTGATGCTGCCGTCGGTTCCTGGATATGATATGTCTGCCCCATACATCCGATGTATCCTGACAAACTCGTATAGTACACACCAACGAAGGGAGCATCACAGCAGACACAATGGTGTTTGAGAAGTCCTGGAAATGAGCGAATGGTCCGACGCCATTCGACAACATGCTCGCACCATCATCTCCTCCCTCCCATTGACTTTTCTGGCCAAACCCCGCCGAACATGCATCTCAAACTGGGCCATATGTGTCCTCGGGAGTATTGCATTAACTTCCCGAAACTCTGTATTCCGTTACTGTGTTAACGTGACCGCTGGAAGTTTTACTTCTTTGAAGGCTGACCAATAAGTCGTCCATGACGAATGACGAATGATGAATGATGAATGTAGGTAGCTGCCTGTGCCAGCCTCAATCCGGCCTCCCAAAGCTTCACGTCACTTACCGTCCTCTTTTCCTCTTCTCTTCCACCTGCCTCGCTCTTCACACTTCCTCCTCTCCACCATCTGTCGTGACATCTGATAACTGTCTCGTCTACGGATATCTGAACCCTTTTCTCCCCTTCTGATCCCGACAACCATTGTACAAGATGATTGTCGATCCCAACGTCTTCGCAACCGGTACGGTCGTTGCGCCCGTGACCTCCAGCGTTGCTCCAATTCCCACCGTCATTCCTGGCAGCCCTCCGATTTACGAAACGGCGAGTGAGACTGGCCACAGAACACTATGGTTAGCTTGACATTGAGCTCCCTAGGCCACCTCAAAAACTGACTTATGCTGCAGGGTTGTTGTGGTTCTCATGGGTCTTTCATCCCTGGCTTTCTATGGAATGGCTCTCCGAGTGCCAGCGGTATGTTCTGCTTCATTGGGATCAATCATGGAAGATTGGCTAATGGCTGTTAGCAAAAACGCTTATTCCATATTCTGACCGCCTTCATCACGACATTCGCGTTCCTCTCCTACTTCGCCTTGGCAACTGGTGATGGAATCACGTACCACCACTTCGTCAAGACAGAGTCACATAAGCACGGGTTGCCAGACACTTACCAGGATATCTACCGCCAGGTCTATTGGGCAAGATATGTGGACTGGTCTATCACAACTCCACTCCTCCTTCTCGATCTGTCCCTGCTTGCCGGGTTGAGTGGTGCCAACATCTTGGTCGCTGTTGTGGCAGATTTGATCATGATCCTGACGGGTCTGTTCGCTGCGTTCGGCAGTCACAAAGGTCAGCGATGGGGATGGTATGCCTGGGCATGTATTGCCTTCTTGGTGATCGTCTATCAGATTGGATTCAATGGACGTAAGTCTGTTGCTGGAAAGAACAACAAGACCAAAGCTTTCGTCATTTCTATTTCAACCTTCACTCTGGTCTTGTGGGCTCTCTACCCAATGTGAGTAACTTGTCGTTTCCGATAGGCTGGCTACTGACAGGACATCCAGTATTTGGGCGATTGCCGATGGTGCCCGCATTATCAACGTGAACTCCGAAATCATTGCTTACGCCGTACTCGATCTTCTTGCAAAACCAGTCTTCGGATTTTGGCTTCTCTTGACCCATGACAAAATGACTTTTGACTCTCCAACATTCGGTGGTTTCTGGGCTGAAGGATTCGGCCAGGAAGGCACGATCCGTGTCGGTGACGACGACGAAGGCGCCTAAAGCAGGATCGATGCCAATCAGCTCAACCAGTCGTGACCGATGGAGGTAATCTAGCACCTCGCAAGTCAATGCTGGCAATGCACGGATCTGAGAAGATCCTACACGAGGAATGCGATGAAGCAGGATTGAAGAGCGCAGAGAAGCACAATGAGGAGCAGCCAAAGGAAATTGAGAAGTGGAAACAAAAGTCATTGATCTTGGAGCAGATTGCAATGCTGTCTATCTTTCTTTTCGCGACCGACTATCATGCTGTTACGATATTATGTGCATTATTGCTGGGGCTTCTCAGGCATCGATTCCTATGCCATTATGCAGGAGTTATTCTACATCTCTGTACCATAACAACGGCAAGGAAACCCTTGCTGTTTGACTGATATTTTTATGGTAGTTTTCAAGTATGTGATTAAAGTGAATATGTAAACAAAATGATATACCTACCTCAGAACCTGATCTATAATTATCAATACGTAGTGTATACATATCCTGGACACATACAATGAGAAGAGAGAGTAACTAATTTCTCTATCTTATGTAAATCGAAATTAGACATCTATGTACAGTAATATAGGTAGTAATATGTACCTATATTCTATTCCGGCGGCGGCGGCTTCAAACCGATTTTCTTCTACCCACATTGAATTCGAAGTGAGTATTGGTATTGATTGGTATCGCAATGTATTTATATTGAACTCAAAACGTCGATGCAACGATTGCATAGTTTTGGTGTCGATGGAGATGGTTGTATTTGAGGATCTTCTTTTTCTTTTTCTTTTTCTTCTTTTCTATTTTGATTTTGGTCATGGGTACTCATTGGTGTAGATGTAGGTACTTGTTTGGTTGTTTTGTTTTTGGCTTGTTTTTGCGATTTTTCCGTAGGAGGAACCCCGAATTCATAGGCTTGTAGAATCTTTTCTGGGATGGATTTTTGAGAAGTCAGGGTTGGGGTTTGGTCTGTGGATTTACTTTCGACTCCGGCTCCGGCTCCTCCTTCTTGAGACGTAGAACCGACGATCCAACGCCAACATCTTTCGCATTTGTCGCCGGCGGGATTGAAGACTTGGATCTGGATTTTCGAGGTGGAGGAGGGGATGCTGATGGTGGATTCGTAGAGCCATGTGGGAGATGGGATGGTGGTGTTGAGCGTGAAGCGACTTACGACAAAGAAGTCAGGGAGATGGGGGAGGAGGGATTGGAGGAGGATGGCGGTAGTAGTGGACTGATGTTCTGGAATTTCTGGTTCGAGGATGTTGATGTTGACGGAGGATTGAGTGGATGAAGTCATGTGTTTGGCTTCTCGGGCTTTTTCTTGAAGGGGTTTGATGGTGCTGTTCAAGGACATTAGGAGATCCCAAGCTTCATCGTATGAGCTTGTGGTGGATTCTTGTGAGGGAGGAGACGGAGTTTCATCGTGTGCTTTCAGCAGAGGGTGGGTCATGGAGTCTTTGAGTAGAGGTGGAGTATGCGCCCATGTCTCTTGAACAAGCAGGGGGCAGATGGGTCCAAGGAGCCTCTGGAGGGTTTCGAGGTTGAAAAGAAGCAATGAGAGCGCGCTGAGTCGAGTCCGTGACTTCAGTTGATCACAGTACAATCGGTCTTTGACTGATTCGAGGAAAACAGATGAAAAATCATGGCTTATGTAACTAGTAAGTCGGCTGATCGCTTTGTGAAATTCGAAATTCGTGTACGCAGCAAGTACATCGTTTTCTACATGGAGAAGACGTTTGTAGAGAACGCGTTCATAGAAGGTCATGCTTTCCACTGGTATCTTATGCTCTGGGTCAAAATCACTTAGGTTTCCAATGATCATCTTGAAGGTGGTCCGAAGTTTGTGAAGTAATTGGTGGATGTTTTTGACAGCTTGAGGAGATACCACGATATCAGTTGTAAAATCGTTGCTCGCTACCCAGAGTCGCAGCGCATCTGGACCAAGACCACTGTCCTTCTGTTGCTGAAAGCCGCTCATTTTTCCAGTGAGGATTTGTAGAGGAGATATAACGTTTCCAAGGGACTTGCTCATCTTCTTGCCTTGAGCGTCAAGGGTGAAACCATGGGTTAGCAGAGCACCGTACGGTGCTTTCGGGGAGGCGATCTTCTTGGTGGCTGTCTGATAGCCAATACTAGTCAGAAGACTGGATTGAAACCAACCGCGGTGCTGATCTGTTCCTTCGATATAGAGATCAGCCAGTGTGTCTCTACCAGCGCCATATCTTTGCATAATCTCGGACCAGCTTGTACCGCTATCGAACCAAACGTCCATCGTATCTGTTCCACGACGGAAGTCATGTGGACTCGAATCAGCCAAGAGACTAGGATGTACCCAAGCTGGGTCATCTTCCGGATCGGACCACCAAGCATCAATACCACGATCGCGAATGATTTGCATGATATGGGTGATCGTTTGCTCAGTCATAACAGCCTCGCCCGTTCTTTGATCGTACAATGCTGGGATGGGAACGCCCCAAGCTCGTTGTCGTGATATACACCACTCGCTTCGATTCTCGAGAAAGCTCTTTAACCTTGTCTTCCCCGTCCCCGGAAGGAACATGACATCCTCTAGTGACTGTATTGCCATATATTTGATCCTGTGAACATCTGCAAACCATTGAGCTGTTGCACGGATCACAATTGGCTTTTTGGAACGCCAGTCATAGGGATATTTATGCTTGAGCGAGTATGAGTGGACCAGCATCTTTTTGTCGATGAGATATTGTAGAACCTTCTTCTGTCCTGCGCCATATATGAACAATCCGTGTAGATACCCAGGATCATCGGGCATTGCATCTGCGGTAAAATGGCCGCCATCGTCAATGGGTGCTTTAACTCTCACTTTTCCATCCTTGATCCATAATCTCAGCGCATTGTAGTCGTCCATGCCATGTCCCGGAGCACAATGCACCAGGCCAGTGCCCGTCGAGTCGGTCACGAAAGAAGCTGTATAGATTGGCCGGCCGATATCCGACTTATCAAATGGTGATCTGTAGGTAAATCCCTTTTCAATGAGGAAAGAGCCTGGAATGTGGTCTTCGAGAACATTGAATACAATTCCTGCTTTATCCTTGACGAAATCCAGGCGTGACTTTGCAATAAATAGCCTGCCAAATTCCTCTGACTCAACAATTGAGTATGTCATGTCTTCTCTTATGGCGATGGCTTGATTTGCCGGTAATGTCCACGGAGTTGTGGTCCATATCAGCGCTTTTACACCCGAAAAGTGACTAGCGTTTGTGTCCTCGGGCACATCGAGCGGATAAGCTACAAAGGCAGCCGTGGATGTGTGGTCGTCTTTGTACTCGAGCTCAGCTTCCGCCAATGCAGTCAGTGTTGATGGAGACCAGTAGACCGGCTTATGCTGTCGCGTAATCAACCCTTGAGAATAGAGAGATAGGAACACGGAGAGTTGGCGGAGTTCAAACTCCTTGTCCATCGTCTTCCACGCGTTGTCCCAATCTGCCATGATTCCCCATGATCGAAATTGTTCTTTCTGTCGTTCAACTGTTGTCTCGGCGAGCCTCCGCGCAATTTGTCGAATCTCGGTAGGCGATGGAAATGGCTGATCCTTCAATCCTTTCTTGTGCTGTTCTAGAGCTTTCAGCTCTATGGGCAATCCGTGACAATCCCATCCTGGCACATATTCCACTCGCTTTCCTTGGGATAGTTGAAACCGACAAATTATATCCTTGAGAATCTTGTTGACGGCATGACCGACGTGCAGGTCCCCGTTAGCATATGGCGGGCCATCGTGTAGAATGAAATTGTTGTCATCTTCTGAGCCGCCAGAGGTTGCGGGTCGCTGACGCCGTTGCCAGTGGTAGAGCTCATCTGAGCTCTGATCAACGTATTTCGACAGATCTTCAGGTTTCGCACGCGGAGGAAAATTCGTCGATGGCAGACGAATTGTCGAGCTCAGACGCATAGCCTTCTTGACTGCGTTAGACATGCTACGAATGGAACATTGCGGGATAGGGTTCGTTGCGACATTAGAAAGTCAATGGCTGTGCCCCCAAATTTTTGAAGCTATCCCAAAATCTTTGGAACAACGCCGCGAAAGTCCGAAACTTGTTCAAATGCGATTTCCTAATCGAGAAACTCCCCCTACGTATAGTAAATTCATTTGCCAGCAATTGAACAAATGCAGAATTCGAGGACCAGTCGATAAGAACCTACGTTGTCTCCCAGATAATGAGTGCTAGACAGGACTTTCAAAATACTTTCAATACTGTAAAATGTTCTAAGATTACCTTCCAGTACATTCGACATTGCTGTAGAAGAGAAAGCCGATAAGTATTGTATATTATCCATTATCCATTACCATGTGTACGAAATTGTTCCCGGGTTTCGTGCCAATCAATCCATCACGTTGCTCGTGTACTTGTGACCATTATAGAAGCATCATCTAACTTTTACTGGGTGTCGTTACTGGAGTCCTAGCTGGTCGTATCATGCCAACATGCCTGTGAATTCCCTTTCCGCCATATTTTGACTTGTCTATTTCGACAATATCGACTTCTTCAAACCCGCACTTTAGATATATGGGGTACCCTAGTGGCGAGGCATCAAGATAGCAAGTTGCTCCTTCTTTATCCGCCTGAGAAGTAAGAATTTTGCTGAGCTTGGTTCCAAGACCGCGGCGCCAGTAGGATGGGTCGGTGAGAAGGTTCTCAATTACTGTCGACACATTTAACTTCTTCTCAGTCCTTCATACCATGAGAAAAGGAATTGACTCACTGTAGTGCTCCTTTCCACCAACCAGTCTTTTGCGTAAGGCTTTGATCTTCTTCATGAATGTCGTGATTAACACCATGTTGACAGTCGATGGTGTCTTGAGCGTATCCCCTCTCTCGTCTTGCTCTTCGTCTTTGTTCCTGGACTGTGATTCTTTGTCTTTATCATCCATTTCCTGGACCCAATGACTCGGTTTCCAGGACCATTCTGCATAAGCTACCACTCTTCCCCGGCCCTTCAATTTCTCCACCGTGTCTCTTCGTTCACTTTCAGATAGGCCGCCCTCATCTTCTTCCCATTCTGGCAATGGAACATCCTGATTCAGGTCACGAATCACGTACCTCCAGAAAGTCTGGCGAGGTCTATCGTCCCCTGGATCGTCATTTGTCAAATCCTTCTCGGCTTTCGCTTCCTGTGTCCTCTTCTTAAACATTTGCGAGTACCGAGAGTAGACCCATCTTTTGCTCTCCTCAGTAGGCGGGCCATAACGTAAGAAGGTAAAGTCTGAAATCTCGGGATGCTGGGTCCTATGGTTTAGGATCGCGAAGGTATAAGCATCGTATTGGAATAGGGGATCTAGCGGGTCGTGGAACATCGGCTCCGTGAATTGCATCTTGCTTTTGCGTTTCTGGTTTGATGCTCCGCTTTGAGCCCGAGGAGATGGTGACTGAACTCTCGAGTTTAGATACTCCTGTGCTGTCACCTTGGAGTCTCGGAGAAGCCTCAGAGGGTCCAGGTTGGCGACCACTATGAGTTGTAAGACGGTTTAGGGAGGAGCCTTTCGTGTACTAACAAGTCAAGTTTCTCTGTCATTTATGCTCGACGATTTGGCAAGGGAGTGGTATGGAAGACTGTAGTGGTCGACTATAGGATTTCAATGGGGATGCAACTCGACCAAGCCATTAGAGACGCCCTTCACAAATAAATATCTAGAGCGAGGCAGGTCCTATACTGGCAGAGAATCCTGTAGCCTGTGAAGCATTACTTCGGGGTTGAAAGTCGTCGTCTCCATCTCGGAAGTGATGGCGACGACGTTCCTTTGAGTGCAGTCCTTGTGATCGCTTCGAGCAACACGACACGAACCTACGGGTTGATGTGATGGAAGGTAGGCAACAAGATTTCTATGGGAATCGATCTTTGAGCGGAAGCCATGATGCATTGAGGACGTGGCCTTCATGACTCACGGATAAGGAGTTTGGGTGAAAGGAGTCTCTTCGTTAGATCTCTCACCGTTCTTTGCCATTCTGCCCTACAGCCTTGTACAATGTACTTGTTTACAGTAACTATAAGGCGTGATAGGTGAGATCTTCTGATGAGTGATTGGCCGGTGTTCTGCAAGATGTCATCGTTGATGCCGTAGTGGGGTAGGCAGCATTTTCTCGCTAAAATAGAACCTCCTTACGTAGCACCAACAGTACACAATTTACTCCGTCAAACACGAGCAACCCCTTTAGCTGACGAAGCATTCGTGCCTTACGCACACTGTTGTATACTACCTTCCTATCTAGGCAACATCGTGTTTTCGGAACCGTGTTGTTCAGGCAAATCTCACCTGAGTCTTGATGAGATCGTCGGTCCACACAAGATATCTGTTACAGCTGCGAGCTTCATTCTGGGGTCGTCCCGCGGTATACGTAATGTCCTGACACTTCTAACTGTTGGCTGATGGTCTACTAGTAAGGCAGGAAGCAGGGCAAATGGTGCATCCGAAATTCTGCATAGTGGGTAGGTACCTCTCTCTTCATACATACAATTACTAGTTGAACAAGGAGACATGTATAATAGTTCTCATCGTACCTTTCCTAGGCTTAGAGAAGCGTAGTAGGGTTTGGTCCATTTCACTTCCAGCGTTTTATGGGCACAAACTTGATTCGTTTTGGTCAAGGGATCTTGATGCTTTGCAATTTCCAGATTGTGGTATTGAAAGGCCTTCACCGAGCACGAGCAGAAGATGTGTCATTTATGTGCGTGACTCCTGGAGGTTCAGGACTATTTCTAGTGAGAATACCATGGAGACCTGATAACCTCACCGCCTGGCTAGTTAGGGGTCTAATGCTGTTGGAACTCTGGGGGCAGAATTCAGTGGTGGCCCCCGCAGTCTCCAACAGTTTCTATCGTCTTCTCCGAATAGTAGTCCAAGTTGTCTATGGCTCAATTACTTGGACAACCTAAATGTATTGACCAGGATTTATAACAGACCTACCTGTCTCTTCTACATCGAGACTGTACAGACCGGCAATCTGATACAAACAGCGAAGCAATCTTGTCCTTGGAATAATTCGCTCGGAAACCAGGTCTCTCACGATGGCTTCAACCGAGCGAGCCCCGTCTCCCACTCCCTCCGAACGGGCACGTCTCGATACCGCAGCCTTGGAAAAGGAAAAGGCCGAACAAGCTGCCCTCCCATACAAATGGACTCAGACGATTAGTGACCTAGACATCACCGTTCCTATCGCTGCCAACCTTCGAGCCCGCGACCTTGTCATCACCCTCAAATCGAAACATATCTCTGTCGCCGTAAAAGGCTCCTCACCTATACTCTCCGGCGAATTTCCCCATCCTATTCGTGTCGACGAATCCACCTGGACACTTGAGTCTACCCCGTCCGGCAAAGAGATTTCCATCCATCTAGATAAACAAAACAGACAAACCTGGTGGGAACATGTTGTCACCTCGGCGCCCAAGATTGACACAACAAAAATTGTACCAGAGAACTCGAAATTAAGTGAATTGGATGGAGAGACTAGGGGAATGGTCGAAAAAATGATGTATGATCAAGAAATGAAAGTGCAGGGGAGACCAACAAGCGATGAACAGAAAAAACAGGATATGTTGGCAAAGTTTATGAAGGAACATCCCGAGATGGATTTCAGTAAGGCAAAGGTTGGATGAAAGGCTCAACGATAGGAGGCGCAATAAGGTCGATTTTATGATTACGAACCACTCAAATACTGGCCGGCTCAGAATATTCACCACACCATGAAGGATACCACTAGTTTTGTACCAGTCGCTGAGTTTGCGACTACGGCATATGATCCCATGGATTTACTCGCGCCTTCTGGATACTTCAAGACTATGGATGCAGCATTGTTGGGGGCCGAAAAAAAGAAACCGGGGTTAGTTCAAGTACAGACCCGTAGCGAACAGGTATACCAAAACACAAGGTCTCGACTTACGGACGTACGTGCACATCGAGATAGCGACTGAATGACGAATTAAAAAAAACCATACTTTGCATCAATAGAGTGGAAATATGATTTTCGTTAAATAATGTACAAGTTATGCCATGCCATCCATGAAGTCTCCATTCTACACTCCCTTTGCGCCGAAGAATCTTCAAATCTTAATCGTAGCGCCGTATCATCGAAGCAATTCCACCCCGGCACGAAATATCGTAATGGTCTATCAATCGTCACATCATGATAATAGCATCATTAACTCACCCGACCATTTGCCTTTTCAGGGTGGCACCACGTCCATCTCTTCCCCTTCCCCTGTTCATCCCAATACAGCATTTCCTCCGCCCAATCTCGCGTCTCTCGGTCCTCTTTCCAATCATTTTCCAATCTCTCCTTATCCTTCAAATATGATTCTAATCCCAGCGCTCTAACCGGATACTCTAATAAGCGTCGAATCCTCACATCTCGACTGGATTCCAAATACATAACGATGGCGGCGCATTCTTTTCTCACGCGACCGCTGATCCACCAGAATTCTAGGTATCGGACTTTGGCAAGCCATAATGCGAAAAGAAGTAGGGCGCGTTCGTCTTTGGAATGCAGGAGTTTCCGGTAGGAGGGGAGGATGCGCGCGACGAGCCAGCTGAGACGGACGGAGTCGGGGTTCTTGGTGGCTTGATGTTCGACGATGAAGGTTATGCAGCGGAGAGGGATGATGTATGGATTGCTTTCAGCTGTATCGGAGGAGGATGTGATAGAGCAGAGGGTGGCTAGGAGAGGGTGGATGCCTTCGGGACCGGGACGGGTGAGTATGTCCGGAAAGGGGTTTGCACATGTTTTGGGGTCGTCCATGAAATAGAAAGCATCTCGCCACATGCTGGTAGAGATATTATCTTGGACAAACTTGCCAAAGTAAAAGAAATGTCCCTGTATGCTGAGCCAATTCAAGGCTGATTCGAGGGCGGCAGGGGAGTCTTGAAACACCCAGGAGTCGGCTGGATTTTGAGAATCGACGGAGAACGAGATGATGCTCATGATGATATTGATGCCGAAAAAGATGTCCATGTTCTCGGCCTTCAGGTTTTGCGATTGAAGCTGTTTCTGAAACGTAGAAATGGCGAGATGCGTATGGTGAGTATGAGCGAATTGATGTGCACTTTGGGATGGCTGAAGATGCATCAGGTGTCGTGAGGAGAGGGCAAGGAGAGCGTGCATAAGCGATGGATTGCTCATTGAACAGGGAACGAGGGAATTTCTGAAGACGGCCTGATTCGGAACATCGTAGATTGTCGCGTCGACGCAGTCAAGAAGATGCTTAAGTGTCGTCAAATCTGGGGTCACGAAAGGTCTAGCAGATGCTTGAGAGCTCATGGAACTTTCACGACAACCCAATAATGCTGCCACTTGTGCGGTTTCGTACCCACTGGATAAAGAAGCATCTGACTGGGGTGATAGAGATGAGCATTGGAACGCTCGTTCTCGAGGTTCATCGTATACGCATTCGAGATCGCGTCGTTTGCAAGAGGAACAGAAAGGGTGTGTCTCGTCGCATTTTACCCGCCGTCTTTTACATGTCAAGCACCCAGACCTAGACTTTTTATGCGCCCTTCTGGTGTGACTCGGATGTTCGAGTTCGGCCACAATGCCCTTGTTGTCGCGTTTTTGCTCACGTTTGCTGATTGGATTTTGAAGGCGAAACCGTCCTCTGCCATCGAATTGCGAGGTATGGAGAAGGTGTGGCTGTTGAGCCAATTCGAGGACGTAGCATGCCTCCATTCTTGCTGATCTGTAGGTATGAGTTTGAACGAATCAAGGATAATTTGCGGTCTTCTCTCGAGCAGGATCTTCCCTTGCGGTTTATAACATCTCTCTCACCCACCAGGCCCGGGGAAGAAAGCAGCTAACATGATGAATCATCTACGTCAAGATTTAAATTCACACTTAAGGAATAAAACAAAAATCTTTTGAGATGCATTGGGGCTGAGAGGTCCCGTGCAACGATGACTCGTTGCTGTCAGATTGGTGAGAGGGATGTGGACACCAGCAGATCCAAATCCGGTAATTTTTGTCATCTCTCGTATTCGAAGAGGAGAGGAATGGGGGCGGAATCCCAACTACACAAAGACTTTTTAGTTCCAACACTGCGACCCTTCTTAGCGATGGAGCTAAGATTGATTCCGACAAGGGATGCTGCCGATGGAGACGGAGAATCTCGTGCCGTTCTGCATTCGTTCTATATTCATCCTCTGTATGCACGATGGTTCCTGTGCTGATTCCTGTGCCTGATCTCTTGGCGATTAAATAAGGGAGGGAAAGGATGAAGATGGTGGGATGACCGTTTCAAAGTTCTGCCTTTGGGTGACTCACAAGGGGAATGAGGGTAAGCATGTTGACACTGCGTGAGAGCTGAGAAGGAGCCTGATGTTCTGGTGCACTGTGCAAATGCTTGCAATTGTCTGGACCCAAGATGGCTTTATGCGGCGTGGTATACACATCTTTCGCCCTGATGAAAGGATATACATATGAGAAAATCTCAGTGGTGATGACGACTTCCCTGCCTGGATCGAGCCCTTACCCTTGTTGCTTGTTTGCATGAACCTATGGCCTTTTATGGTGACTTGGAACACCAGCTACAATCCTGTGAATTCAACACTTGGTCTCAACAATCCTTCCCCAGATGATTTGCTCATCAAACTGCCTAAAATCATTGGACAAAGGATGCCATCCCGCAGCGAGAAGATTATCAGTCCAGGAACCGAAAGAAGAGTCCCAATTCCGAATGGTTCAGCGCATGTGCCTACCGACAGGAGCAACGTGTCTTATCATGCATCATTGGGCTACTATCCGGTTGAAAATATGATAAGACAGGGCAGATCAGCTGTGCTATACGTATAACGTTAAACAAGGCCATGTATCATGGCGCAACCCGACCATGCAGATGTCATTGCCCTCCTCTATGAAGAGTTGGGCATCCGTTCGTTGGAATATGGTCAGGGCGTGAGAGTGGAAGCACATCGTACACAACCTTGACCCTAAGATATCGGTCGGAGCCTCTCAGGAGAATGGGAATTTTAAAGCAACTGCGGACTCGGTTGTTCCAGTTTGTGAATATGGGGGTTATTTGATGGGAGCTACATATATAAAGCATACGGTAAATCAAAACGCAGAGGCACATTATAGATCAAAGACAGTACGAGTCTCCAAAGACTTTGCTACGCAATGTCTCTCTACTCAGAGTATGTAGGAGACGACCTATGTACATACAAGTACAAATGTGACAGCATGTTCGGGTCCCAATACTCGCCTAGCCGCCCGCCCCGTTGGGAAGGTCTAATTATGACATTCATTCGTCAGATTCCACGTCAACGATCACTCTAATTTCCTTATCTTGCAACCAACCAGCAACAACATCTTCCTCTTCGCTGGTCCCGCTGTTCTCAGACGAAAACCCCCATACTTTACTCTCAATCTACATTGGTCCCGGCATGCTACTAGAAGTGTCCTGGTATTCTCTAGTAAACGTTTGTTGTTGCTATTGAGTTGGTTGTTGACAATATGTGGCGCAAGAGGAGATGCCAAATTCAGATAACGGTTTCGATTTCGAGATGAAGGGAGCCGAAGTTACCGTGTAGGTCACATTTATTGCTTGCATGGTGCTTTGGAATATCGTCTCACAAGATACTTAAAGGTTGAATATCGCTCGCCAGCAGTCTCTCATTGAACATGCAGGATGGTACATGTATCCAGTCTCTCCTTTCGTTTGATCTCACGGCCTTTCATTTCCAGCTGGGTAGTCTCGTACCTTCAATTCATTCGCTTATCTTCTGTTTTCTTATACCCGCTGTTATATCTCCCTGGGTGCTGCTCCTTCTACGATGCATATCATCTCGCTCGCTCTCGCATTCCTTTTCACCTTGACCATCACAGCTGCTACGCCGATTCCAGCAGCAGTCGAACCACGTCTTGACTTGTCAACTACGCGCAATGGCCTAAAGAATGGCGTCTGTAAGGCTGTAACGGTAATATTTGCTCGAGGGACCTTTGAAGCCGGCAATGTTGGTCTTCTAGCTGGTCCCCCATTTTTTGACGCCTTGCAAAAGCTGATCGGAAGCGACAATTTGGCAGTACAAGGCGTCGATTATGCAGCAAGTCTCGAAGGCTATCTAGAAGGAGGAGACCCTGAAGGAGCAAACACCACGGCGAGCTTGGTTAATCTTGCAGCATCAAAATGTCCGAATACACAGATAGTGTTGTCTGGGTACAGGTATGTTCTTGGTTTGCCGTGCCTGGATTGTCTCGATTCTAACATGTGCTCCTATATCAGTCAAGGTGCACAAGTGATCCATTTGGCTGTCAAAACCGCTTCCAGCTCTACATTCACCCCTATTACGACAAGCGCATTGGAAAAGGTTGCTGCGGTTGTCCTCTTTGGGGACCCCGATGAAGATCAATCACTGCCGGGTATAGCCGAATCCGATGTCGAGACTTTTTGTGCAAAGGACGACCTGATTTGTGATGGTCTTCCCATTCCATTACCAGCACATCTAAGCTATGCAGATGATGCGGACAACGCTGCTGAGTTCGTGGAGGGCAAAATAAGTCTCTAAGCGGTGTTATTTTGCCTCCATTTACAATTTACTTGCCAGAGTCCTTAATCTGTCGCAAATATGACCAAATAAATATCTTCGCATAGACCTCAAATAATATTCCACATACATAGTGGTAAATTGTCATAATGTTGGCCCTCATATTAAAGTAACAATCAAATCTCACGATGACAATGATATTTCCAAGTTGATAATGTTGATGAGTAAAGGATGATTTGCGGTTTGTCAAAGACCAATCAGGTGGAGAATAAATACATCATGAAGATCGGAAAATTTTGGTCCACCAGAACAATCTCGGCCGGCATATAATATGTCAACCAAGTTCAATTCTAGATTTTCTCAAGAATAGGCCGTGAGGAACAAGATGACTGTCCAGCTAGGAGCACCTCCGGTGCTGTCAACCCCAGATACGCACATCTTGAATGACACGACAGCATCTTCGGTTGCCACACCTTCAACAGCACTGTCGGAGGAAGAATTCGATACGAAATATGAGATACAACGCACCTTGGATGAGATCCGAGACCGGAAATGGCGTCGAGTAGCTTTGCAGTTTCCTGATGAAATGCTTCACGATGCCCCACGTGTTTTCCAGCTCTTAAGCCGGGGACTCAAGCCGTCCTATAAAGGCCGTTCTCAAAATCCGTCACAAACAGATCCCGATTTCGTTCAAGAGCAAACACAACAGATGTCTATTCAAGAACCCAAAGATACGGCGAAGCTCTTCATTCTTGCCGATACATCATATGGCTCGTGCTGTGTGGACGAAGTAGCCGCAGAACATGTGAATGCTGACTCTATCGTACATTACGGTAGAGCATGCCTTTCCCCCACTGCTCGTTTACCTGTGCTTCATGTCTTTACCCAGTCAAAAGTTGACTTAGGCCGGGCGATATCATCTTTTACGGAGACATTTCCTAGCCTTGAGACCAAGGTTATAATCACAGCAGACATCACCTACACTGCTCATGTCTCAACATTGAATTCTTCATTAGTAGCAAGAGGATACACCAATCTCCATGCCGCAGAAATTGTCCATGATCCATCATCGCCTATACCTAACCGTACAGTTCCAGCTAAGGTGATGGATGACCCAGAAGAGCTCCAGGGATGGCATGTGTATCACATAGCACAACCCCCGACGTCACTGCTTCTCACGCTATCTTCGAGAGTGGCAGGTTTTCACATCTTCTCCGCGGACTCGACATCAAGTTCACGACTATCATCCCAATCAACGTATACATCTGCAATGCTTCGTCGACGTTATGCCCTCGTTACGAATTTGGCGACTGTCCCGATATGGGGAATTCTAATCAACACTTTGAGCGTCAAGAACTACCTACATATGGTCGATCATGTGAAGAAATTAATTGATGGGGCTGGAAAAAAAAGTTACATGTTTGTTGTTGGGAAGTTGAACACAGCCAAGGTAGCAAACTTCAGTGAAATTGGAGGTTGGGTTGTCATTGGATGCTGGGAGAGCTCTCTGATTGATAGCCAGGATTTCTATAAACCCGTTATCACGCCATTCGAATTGACACTTGCTCTGAGTAGTGATTCTGACAGGATATGGACCGGCCAGTGGAGGTCTGACTTTCAGTCCATCCTGAATGATACTGATTCACTCAAAGAACTGAGTGAGATGAACGGAGAGCAATCCGATGCACTGCAAGCCCATGAGGAAGAAGATTACTCAGAGCCCGAGTCTGCACCACCAGAATATGACCTACGAACGGGCAAGTACGTATCGCACTCGAGGCCGATGCGTACTCCTGCTACACGATCTGAGAATCCTGCAAGTAGGACGATGTCCTCCGCCCTCACAAAGAAGGGTCAGGGCGGTATGATCTCTATCAATGGAACCACATCTCCAGCAGCAGAATTCTTGAAAAACAAAAGGACATGGCAAGGCTTAGGAAGTGATTTTGAAATACGCTATGAGGATAATGAAGTAGAGAACGGTTCTTTGATACAGGAAGGACGGAACGGGATTGCACGTGGCTACACTATTGGCGGTTCAGATAAGGCATGAAGGACAGAATACAATCCAACAATGCAAAGTAATTGTTACTGTAATGTGGACATTCAGGTGAGGAAATACCGTAAACTCTTCATATCCTGAAATATTGTGTAGGAGGAATATTAATAACTACACATAAATATCACTGGACTTTTATGCAAGCACCTTCACCCGATGCGGGACCCCTCATATCTGGGGGATCACATGTAAGACAGCATGGAATAGCAGTCTATATTCTCTGAACTTAATTACATACTATCTCACTCTCTCGCTGGATAATTCATGCGAACAAAGATCTAGAGTTGTATCTACCCACGAAGAGTAATCTATTTCCTCGATGCCTTCTCAAGATGCGACACGAGCCACATAGCGAAGTGACCAGTCACCGGCATTGTTCACCATCATACCTATCCCGATGTCGCACCAGGATGCCTTTGACGAAATCGAGCTTTCCAGAACCCATGGGACTACGGACACAGGTTTTCCAGACGAAATGGGACCTTCTTCTACAGAGCAGATGACACACGAACAACAGCTTTCAGCCCTCGAGCGCACGCTTTCAACGAATTCCCCGATCCTAGCCTCACTGCTCCTTCAGCTTCCAACTCCTGCGATTTTCCATCTATACCATACTTCATCCTTCCTTAGTCGTCTTTTGCAGACATGTCCGATAGCATGGAAGCACTTGTCGTTCCGCCTTGCGGCTCCTTCTGCACATACGGCAAACGCGAATGCTTCAGTCGATGGTATTGGGTCACCTCGCCCTTCGGTAAACTATGCACTCGATCGGCTCCTCCTCCGACTTGTAAACCCGTTCAGCAGGAATCTGAAGAGTTTGGAATTGGATAACACTGCTGTTTCTGGCCAGATCCTTACGTCCACGGTGATGCTATTGCGCAGGGAGACTTTAGAACATCTCTCCGTTCGCGGGTGCAAGAATGTCAGCCTCAAATATCATATAAACCCGCATCTGAACGTTTTTGGTCTGCAATACAAAGCTGCAAACGAGCCAGGTACAGGAAAAGGGATGCCTAAGATGGCGCTGAAAAGTCTATATACGTACCGTTGTCGGCACCACAGGAGACGCCCATACTTGCCATCATCTCTATCCCGACGCGATTCAGATTCGGAACCTACTCATGAACTTGTCACCCTGTGCTGGAAATTGGGGATTTGGACAGATACTGCATGGTGTACGACGCCTGGAAATCGCTGTTATCGAAGACGAAACTATGTCCAAATGAGAGTTCCAAACGGCGCGCCGCCTGAGGTATGGGTGGTGTTCGATAGACTATGGCGTTCAAGAAACTGGATAGGACCTCCAGAAGGCTTTCAGTCTTCGGGTTCACGAGATGGCCGTTCGTGGGAACAGGACGAGTACGCTGCCGAAGGTGAGCCCCTTGGAATGAACTTCCACCAGAGATACCGAGAAG
The DNA here is from genome assembly GCA_001006345.1 of Phaeomoniella chlamydospora. Lineage (NCBI taxonomy): Eukaryota > Fungi > Ascomycota > Eurotiomycetes > Phaeomoniellales > Phaeomoniellaceae > Phaeomoniella > Phaeomoniella chlamydospora. Next base: position 2,542 of record LCWF01000178.1, on the reverse strand, counting down.
GCAAAGCAACGCCTTCACATCTTCGAGCAAGCCACCGAGAATTCGTTGAGGACATCACCTGTGATGGCTGTGGAGAACCTATATTGGAACGCTGCGAACAATGTAGTGTCCTCATGCATTGCGTTGGATGCCGAAGAACGTTATGTGCAAGTTGTGCCTACGACAGACCTTACAATTTTCGCAGACATCCTGATGATCCTTCTCCATCAGAGACTATATGGTGGGCTCCGGGTTACGGTGTCAGTCCTTGCATTATAGCAGAGTCTCCTCCTGCTGGAATGCCTCCAAATACTTTAGTGACTTTGCCGAGCCTTACGTTCAAATGGTGCTGTACCCAGCCAATTTTCTCTGGTGGTGGCGGCATGTCTTTCGCACCAAATGTCGTTCGTGAAGCTGAACGCGTCCGCGCTGCTCCGTTACCTCGTGGGAAGGGATGGGACGACCTTGAGTTTAGCCAATCATCCACGAACCTAGAACATCGCGTGCATCTACCAAAGGTCCCCAATGTATTGCCAGAAAGCGATCGGGCTCAATATGTGGATTCGTTGATCGGCCCGCCCGGAAGAGCACCGATTGACTGCCCCCGAAATCTTTGTGGCGAATGCTATGAAAGCGAGACTTGGAAAGTGTACTGCAAAACATGCTCCAAGCCTCTGTGTAAAGAGCATGATCTGCGAGGACTGAAGTTAAGAATATGTGGATTGAAAGACTTGAGTCTGGAGAAAGTTGCAGTTCGAGAACAAGCTGCAAAGGAGGCATCCGCTCGTGCAGCACTGATGCGCTCGCATCAATCACCTGATGTACATGTGGCATTGCCCACTCAGCTCGAGCCTCAGGCCAGACTATCTTCTCCAGTACACCATATTGAATCAGACGAAGCTTCATCAGCTGTAGAGGCTATTGATGATGTGTCGACACAGACGACAACAACTGCAGAAGCTGCTCTTCACGTTCCTCTTCATCACCCGCTGCCATCAAGACCTTTGCTACCACTCCTCTCTAGCTCGGCATCTTCTTTGAATGACCGCCCTCCATCTGCAGGGTCACTCCAAACCATTACCTCTCGAGGCTCTAGTCCAGTTTCGGTTTCCCACGAAACTTCCCAACCTGCCTGCGCAACTCCAATACCTTCATTACCAACCTGGACAGGCTGCCTCTCTTTCTTCTGCCCATCCTTTCGCACTCACGGGGATATGCGTCCCCGGTGTCCTTCGATCAACTCTACGCTCAAGGAATGTGCATCATGTTCCACATTTGTTTGCATCGACTGCGTCAACAGTTCCCCAATTCCAATTAGCCTCACCGGCTGCAAGTGCTCTAGCTGTCAAAACACATTCTTCTGTCCAAATTGTATGGGCAAGAGAATTGAGATTGGGGAATGCAAGAGAGTTGAAGAGGAGAAACGTGAGAAAGAGGAACGAGAAAGAAGAGAACGATTAGCAGATGACGACAGAAGAGGGAAAGAAAAGAGTGACTGGGTCTTGGGGATGGCAGGAGAGTTTTGGGGAACAATGGAGGGCAATAATTGGGGTGGAAACAGTGGAATCGAAAGTGTTATCGAAAGAGAAGAGGAGGAAGTGGATGTCCCAGAAATATTGAGAAGGCATGTTCCAAGATTGAGAGACGAGAGCATAGCTTCGATTTCTGCAGCGATCAGAGCCCCTACTGCCACTACTACGGCAACGACAAATCCAACGGCTTTGTTCCAATCGCCACCGAATCCTGGCCACGAATTCCAATCCGAACTCGAATTATAAGTTCATAAGCAAGCATGCCAACATGGGATACCTCTCAAAGGAAGGAGTAGTATAATACTCGAACCATGAAACATCCAGAAATGCATATATTAACGACCTCACGAACCGTCGAACAGATACGGAGCAAAATAGGCGTTCATATTCCTCCCCTGGGTCTCATATTCGCACCCAGCTCTTAGAAGGAACTCGTCCACATAAATCTTCCCACAGACACGAGAAAAACAATTTCTCAAGCCGTAAATACACGAGAATGGGGGTATCGTGAACCTTGCGTAGCTGGAATCATTTTCCCGTTGCTTTTCATTTCCTCTGGCGTTTTTCCAGGTCTACGAAAGGGAAAAGGGAGGCCTTAGTATGAACATCGGGATTGAACTAGTGCTTGGAATGGGATTATTGGATTATGTCTTGAGATTCAGTCTCTTTTTTCTTCTGTTCGATTCGAAATCCATATCAAGGTCTGACAGGGTATTACACACATTTATACATAAGTACTCAAGTAAATACCTACCTGTATACTCAAGCACAGGTACAGGTATCCAAGACAATATGGGATACGGTGATAGAAGAAGAACCGTCGAGGGTAGACATGGCAGATGGGGGGGGGGGGGGGGAGCTATCTATCATTTCCTCTTTTCTGTCTTTCTTTAATTATATAATTACCAACATTCAAATTCCAAATTCCATATTTTTATAGTTACTGTAACCATTAGCCGTTTCCCCCTTCCCCTTTTTGATAACGTATTATATTCTTTTAGTCTTAAGTTATAACTATATTTCGATCTGAA
>LCWF01000177.1:0-75886 GCA_001006345.1 Phaeomoniella chlamydospora | reverse complement strand
TCTATTTAGCTTAAGAATAAGTAGTTAGTATTCCGCAATCTGAATGTTTTTATTAAGGAGGAGTAGATAGTTAGTTTTATGGTAGTATTATTATAGTATATATTAGATATTAGCCGCCTATGCTAAAAGATTCTTTATAGAATTAAATAGTTTAATTATTAATCGTTTATGATTATAATATAGTCTCTATAGTTTTGATTTATTAGTGATATGTTGTAAGATGTATATGTAGATATAGGTATGTGGTATATGGTATAGGAATTTGATTTTGGGATGTGGCGGATGGCTCTAAACACTCGCCCGTAGTCCCACTTCACTTGCAATGTCAAACACAGCATAGATGTTCTAGAAACCTTACTCTACTCACTACTGCAACATGGCGCCCAGATGAACACACAAGATGATCAGAAAACTCTTACGGAAGAGTACCGGAGATTGGAAGTGCAGCTCGAACAAACAAGACGGCGATTAGAGAACATCAAGGGCAAGTCGGCGAACCCTGCAGACATTCCAAATGGACTCAATTCTCGACCCTACACGGAGTTCATGAGCGACACCAAGTCGATACATGCCTTACTCCTCCTCTCCGACTCGGCTCTTCCTCTCGGATCATTTGCTTACTCCAGTGGTCTTGAGTCATTCCTCTCCCACCGAAAGCATGGCGTGCCGCCCCGCTCTAATACGCCATCGAACTTCCAGAGCTTCCTCCATTTGTCATTGTCTTCCGTATCTTATACCAATGTCCCGTACCTCCTAGCGGCCCATCGCTCTTCGAGATCACTTCAGGACCTAGACAACGACCTCGATGCCTCAACACCGTGTACAGTCGCCCGCCGAGCCAGCATAGCTCAGGGTAGAGCGCTACTAGGCGTCTGGGAGCGGTCGTTTCGTTCTACATGGAACTCGGACACCTTACGAAATGCTTCTGAAGTGGAATCAGCGCAAGTACTGCGGGATTTTTCGCAAGCTATGAAGGTCTCTAGTGATGTTGTTCCAGTTACGACTCAAGTCAATGGTCACTTTGCACCGCTGTGGGGAGCAACAGCTCATGTGATGGGTTTAGATTCTTACCAGGCTGCATACGTATTCCTCATCAACCATGCGAAAGCCGTGCTAAGTGCTGCTGTTCGGGCGTCGGTTATGGGACCATATCAGGCTCAGGGTCTGTTGGCTGGGAAGGGAATTCAGCAAGTTGTTGCGGAGTGCATTCAAAAGGTGTGGGACTTGAGCCCCGAAAACGCAGGTCAAGTTGTTCCAGCGCTGGATTTATGGGTTGGAAGACATGAATTACTATACAGCAGAATCTTCAATTCATGACATTTTCCATCTATGCTCCAGATTTGAATAACGTGCATAACATCATTCGGGTATCGGGTTTGTGGGGGTTTATCATGGCTATCTTTCACCATTGCGTAAACTGGCTTTTACCCAGAGTGTTGCAAGTACCCTTTTTTCTGTCCAAGCCCATACGCTTCTCGTTAAGCACCATGCGAAATATGATCGCTCTCCAGGCTTGCCCAATAGCTCCCCGCCCTAGACTCGAATCTGAACCTCCCTGACAGTAACAACCACCCAATATCTATGGTAGACAGCCTCATGAAAAAGAAGCGCTCATCAACAGGGCCATCTGCTTTTGGCATATTGTACAAAGATTATCATATTGTGGTGTCATCAAAGTACGACTTTCATATAGTCCTGGGCACCAAAAGACCGATTGCAGTTAGGACACTTTCGTGAACGGGATGTGATACGTTCATCGACACAGTCTTTGCAAAGAACATGGCCACATGTCTTGATGACAGTGTCTTTGAAATTCTTTCTGCACACTGTACAGATGGCCAAAGACTATAATTGTTAGTCTCTACCGAAGCTAAAAGGGGAAATTTACTTACCCGAAGCATTTCGAACTCAGAAGATTGATTACCGAGGCTCTTTGACTTCCAACCCTCGAGACTCTTCTTTGTATCTGCCAAGGTGGCCTTGAGACTTTCCACTTCCAATTCCCTCTGGCGGTTTGCGCTTGCACTTGAGGCAAATTGTGAGTCTTTGTCGCTGACTAGTTTCGTAAGTTCTGTAACCTGGTTTTTCAGGCCATCGACCAAGAGCTTGCCCTCTGTCGCCTCCTGCTGAGCGGCTCTGCTGGCATTCGTAAGTGTAACAATGGCGTCCTTAGATTCTGATAGTTGCTTCTCGAGATTAGCAATCAATGACCTGGATGCTGCCTCTGATTCTTTCAGCTGGGATACAACATCTGCGCTCTTGGTGTTCTGAAGCCTCAGCGTACGAACTTCGGCATCCCTCGTCTCTTTGCTCTTCATAGCGGCAAAGAATTTCTGATCCGCTTTAGCCTTCTCAGCTGTCAAACGAAGCACCTTCTCCTCTAGAGCGGTAAACTCGGCAACCTTCTGATTGGCCAATCTTGTGTACCTAGGGAAGGCAGACTGAAGGCTGGAGAGCTCGTCGTTCAACATTTTGTACTTGCGATCGAGTTCTGAAAATCTTGCTCTGAGACCATCTGCATCCAGACCGTCGATGTCCAATACCGAAGGGGAGCTTGTCCCCGGCTCTATTTTCAGCCTCTGGTTCTCACTTTCGAGAGCAACAATTCTTTCTTCCCTTGCGGCGGCTAATTCTTGGGTCTTCTTGATTGACTCCCTCTCTTGCTCCTGTACCGACTTTCGCATCGAGAGTTCCGCCAGCAATTCGTCGCGGTTGCCACGGATTCGATTTACATCCTTATCCGCTGTTGCCAATAGGGACTCCTTCTCCCCAACTGCCACAGATACATCCGTTTCCACCTGCACTTGGTAGGCGGATCTCTCGGCACGCAATTTCACAGCTTCTTCTTGGAGTTCTTTGTTCACCGCTTCAAGATTGTTCACTCTCCTGATGACATCTTCATGCTGAGATTTCAGCTGCTTGAACAACTCCGTCCCAGCATAATCTTCATCTGTCCTCTTCGTGGATTGCAATTGGAGCTCTGTAACTTGCTTCATGAGTTTTGCATTTTCGGATTCCAACAACTCAAGCTGCTCTTTCTGTCTCTGGGTCACAGCTAAGGCCTTATGATGGCTTTCTTCGAGTTCCGCAACACCTTCGTTGGACTCTACACCATTCGGTACCGATTCTTCACGTTTCACACCGGAATTTTCTGGTGTTTTTGAAGCACCAAGCAGCGCCTGCTGTTCCATTTTCGCTACTGTAGCGCTTTTTGCGCGATCCAACTTCTTCTCAGCAACCATATACCGCATGGAGGCTTTCTCTAGACGATCTTCCAGGATTTCCTTCTCCTCTTGCAAGGATGCGAGTTGTACCAGATGTGTCTTTTCCGTGGAAAGTAATTGCGAAAGTTTACCTTGAAGTTCCACTGTCTCCGGAGGAGTCGACTTGTTGATGCCTGATAAATCATTTATAACGCTCTGTATCTCCTTTGATCGATTCTCCAGATGTGTCTTGAACTCATCATTGTCGGAAAATAGGAGAGCAGAAGGGAAAATGCTCGGTGCTACATTGCTATTAACATCTGCGATTGAACGCTTTATCAGTTAGGGCCGTCTTACAGTCAATCTGGTCAGAAAGACCACGTAAAGATATCCTGATCTCGTCCAGTAACTGTCATGATCGTCAACTAGGGCCGTCAAGCATCATGTACATGAAGACCACTCACTTGATGAAACCAGACATCAACGGTGCGCAAGTGATCATTATGATATTTAGTCTTCTTCAAGGCGTCGCTGAGACGTCCTTCAAGAATATTTTTCTCCCGCTTGTATTCTTGCATTTGCCTATAGATGGCATCTTTTTGAAAGCGCTAAAGATATGGCGGCGTCAGCAACGGACCATCGCAAATTGGGCCAGATAAATGGACTAAGAAATGGACTGAGAACAAACTGGCAACTAACCTCGAGATCATCTTTCCACGGCATGTCCGTATCGGGATGGGTCTTGCTGGCTCCATTTGCCGAAGTAGCCTGCCTTTTGGCGGGCGGGCCATGTTCAGCCTGGTCGAAAGAGGAAGGGCGTTTTCGATCTTCCATCTTCACAAGGCCTGCTTGGGTGAAAAGGGGTGACGTCTCTTGTACCGCCGTCATGAGGACCTTACTCTGGCCTGAATTTATGTCGCGGTCATAGTACTCGCCCTCTGATTGCAGTTTGAAAGTTTTAGTGAGTGGAAGATCGAGCCCTTGAGTTGTTGAAGACAAGGTTCGGTAGGAGGAGGCGATGAAAGATCAGAAGAAGTTGCGAAGTTTAGAGTTTCATCAGTAAACGATTCTGATTGGTCGGTTATTTCGTTGCGGCTCAAAAAGTGTCGTGCCTCAATCGCTCTTCATGCCATGGTATCGCCCCACAAGTTACATGACACCTGCAAATATTCTGATCAGCATCTTAACGATACCATTGAAGAAATCAAGAATTCGATTATGCTGAACAGTCATCGTCACATCTATACTTGGATTCGACAAGATGTCGGCTGTTGCGAGCTCGAGAATCAGTGAGCGTCCTTGATTTTGACATTGTCTCTCATACTGACTAGATTGACTAGATAAATCGGGCAAGAAGTTCGTTCCAAAGGCGCCAGTCCGACGTGCAGGCCCAGCCACCGTTGCAGCAAAGCCCGCTCCTGTTTCAGACGACCTTGATGTTATTGAGAGTCTTGGTCCGAAACATACTGCTTCTACAGAGTCCACCGAACTACAGACTCCAAGAGTTGTCGAACCTCGGGGTGAGCAAGCGACATATCCCATTCCTCCTGCAGATGCAGCTGTCCAAGGCAGTGGCATCAGTGAGCCCACGAAGGAGGATGCAGTCGCAATACCAATACCTAAAAACGTGTCTGTTCCCACACCGATAACTGTCCATCATGCTGCTCGCTCCAGCCCGATTCCAGCACACACTCCGAGTGGTGTGCCTGTGCTTGCGACCCCAATCACGGTCGTTCCCTCTACGCGAAAGTACATTGAAGATGACACATCACAAGGAGAGCCCAGAAGTCCACCACAGAAGAGGAAACGAGGGGAACAAACAAATGATGCTACGAGTGGGCAAATCCGTAGGAAACGCCGTAAGAGTCTGCAGGATGTAAACGATGAAGAAGACAACCCAAATACAACTTTTAGAACTCCTGGGGTAGAAGTGCTCACGGCTCCACGAAAAGGGCCTAAAACATCAGCCACGAGCAAAAAGGCCAGTCACAGTCCACAACCCAACACTACTCAGCGGGAGTCGCAGAATTCAAAAAGTACTGTCAAAAAGACAAAATCACGTAAGAGGCAACCAAAGAGGACCATGGAGGAAGCGGCTGCGAATATCGTTGCGGAAGCCACTGGCAAGAACGAAGGGGACCCAAAGGCAAAGAGGAAGCGCCAAGCAACACCTGAAGATGCAGATGCCCATCAAATTACTACTTCAGCAGTGACCATGGCAGATTTGACCGAGGATTCAAGGCTGGGTAAGAAGTCTGAACGTGAAACACGGTTGCAAAACACGGATTGGGAGGATGTGAAGCGGAAGAGGAAATTGCTTGAAGAAGCTAGATTATCTGGACCTCCTAAGGATGTGCCACTCGAAAATGCTCCACCACCTGTTCCCCAACTCGCTGTTGTCAACGGACAATTGGTCGCAGTCGAAGGCTCACAATACGTTGACTCTGGTGTCATCGATGAAACTGCACCTGCTGCCATCAACGAAGACGACATTGTCAATCGGGTCAATTCGGGCACACTTGGCCGTAAAAAGAACCACCTGGGACGAAACAAATGGGACGAGGAGATGACTCATCTGTTTTATCGAGGACTTCGGATGTTCGGGACCGACTTCTCAATGATCAGCCAAATGTTTCCTGGGATGTCACGCCGACACGTGAAGTCAAAATTTGTCAAGGAAGAGCGGCAAAACCCGGAACTCATCAAGCAGACTCTCCTTGGGCCACGTGAACAAGCCGATATTGCTGAGATCTCTAAAATGAGCAATATTGTCTACGGAGATGTCGAAGAATTTGAGAAGATCCTGGAGGCGGATAGAAAGAAAGAGGAGGAACAGCATGCGAAAGCAGAAGCGGAGAAATTGAAGCAAGCAAATCTTGTTACCGAGGACGGAGATGAACATGATATGGAAACAATGGATGGCGACATGGCTTCAAAAGAGAACAAATTTGGCGGGATTGCCGAAGGCATTGTTTCTGCCGCTACAAGGGGCGGACGTAAAGGCAAAAGAGGCAGACAAATGCTCAAGAAAAATCCTGGGAGGAACCAAGGGCTTGCTGGAGGTGATGCTGTTATTCTGGGACCGGTCAATGAATCTTAAAATGAAACTATGGATGGACAGGAGTTTGGACGGTAGAGCTCAAATTATGATACCCACTCAAGCTGGAAATTGCAATCTACGGTATAGGCGGCGAAATATTAGCGCAGAAAAGTAGAGACGGTTACAAATTCTATCACATCTTCATTTAGAATTACTATACTACCGTCTGCTCGTTGACCCAAACCCTGAACTTTCATGCCGATTAGAGAAAGATGGAGAAGAAGATGCTGATGAGGAAGATGAGTGCCGTGAACTTCCTTCGCCATAGCTGCCCCCATTCCAGAATGATCTCGCAGTGTCAGGTGCTTGCTGTCGACCCAAATTTCCCCTTTGTCCTGCTAGATAACCCGCTGCTGCACCTCCAAGAGTGCCAGACCAGAAACCCGGTCTCCATCCTTGATTTGGTGCTGGCTGAGTCCTAGAGTTAGACGTGGTCTTTCTCCCAGATGTTCCATAGTCATATGGAGGAGGTGGGCCTCTTGGATCATCGTCCCAAGGATCATTTCCCCCGCCTCCGCCGCCGCCGCCGCCTCCACGTCGGCCACCACGTGTATTCCGTGGTCTCGGCCTGCCTATACAGCCAGCTGCGGAAAGTGCAATAACAAGCACAACAGTTCCGAACAAAAGCCAAAACAAAAAGGCTCCGACTCTTGGGCCCAAGCCTTCTGGTTCTGAACCTGCGTTCTTCCCAAACTTTTCTTCGCCTTTACTTGTCAATAGTAATCGATACTGTACACCACAGCTTCCCTTCAATATGTACGGATCATCACTGCTCTCATATCCCTCGCAAGTGACATCGGTACTTCCAAGCTTGAATTCTTCGGGCAAAGAAGCTGTACAAGTCCACTGGACATCATTCTCGTCGTAGTCGGCACCCTGGTTTTTACATCTCAAAACATCCACTTCGTAGAGCTTGCAAACACTGGAGGGGCCAACGCATTGTAATTGAGGTATGGAACCCACTCGGCGATATGAGGTTTGCTTGCCAGCACGTAGCGTCAAAGTTGACACTTTCGATAGAAGAACAGCATTCTTGGGAACACGTTTAGGATTTGTGACCCGAGCTGCATGCCCAAATTGAGGTAAACAGAGTATCGCCAAAGCGATGGTCAATATGGTGTTCGTGCCTGAGGACGTGAGGCTCCTCATGGCTTTGACAAAAATGAGGGTTTCAGGGAAACAATCAAATGCCAGGGACAATCCGGAGGTTTGATGATTGACATATCATGCACTGCTACAATGTAGGACAAAGATGACAACTGGCCTTTAGGCAGAAAAAGTAGTGAATGTGTGGATGAGAAAGAGTCTGAAGGCAGCACTCCCGTGACGGATCTTGCGCCACTTGAGGAGACGCCACAGAGACTGCATGACGTTACACAATGCGGTCAATATGCCAAGAGATTAGATTAGATTTCATACCTGCGAGACAAATTGATGTTCGATAACTTTGGTTCATGATGCCGTAAAGATGTGCAGTAAATCTAGCGTCCTGCAAGATTCTCTGAGGGCAAGGCACCTTTGAAGACCTCAATGTCAATCGCTTTTCTTGACTCGAACCTCACATGCATGGCTGTGGTACTGGATTGAAAGACAAACAGCCGCATGGCGTCCCCCCAATTGCACACAACGCCGCAAGAGCAATCCTCGCTCACTTTCACCCAGGGGTTGCTCATCGGCCAATTGAGCGTTGTCTTACTTATCGGCGCCTTCATCAAATTCTTCATATTTGGAGAAGTACCACCATCGCCTTCTCAATCCTCTGGTTACCATGGTTCTACAACGAGGCATGGGCGAACACTATCGCTGCATGCTATGAGCTCGAAATCCACCCCTCCGAATTCCCTCCGACATAAAAAGAGTATCAATAGCATTCTAAGACCCGTTCCAACAGGCTCTACAAACACTGCATCGATACTTCGAAAAACATATTACCAGACATCACCACACAAGTTTACAGGAAAGGATCATGGAAGGAGACAGTCGCATCATTCCTCGCACCAGCCAGAGAGTCTGGACTGGTTCAATGTGCTTATTGCCCAAACAATTGCGCAATATCGACAGACGGCTTACAGTATGAAAGACTCATCGCCTGAAGTTCCAAGCATAATCCAAACTTTGACCGCTGCCATTAACAATCCGGAGAAACGGCCCTCCTTCATCGGCGATATTACAATCACGGAAATATCTCTTGGAGAGGAGTTCCCGATTTTTAGCAACTGTCGGGTCATCGCTTTGGAAGACGATGGTGTTGGCGGTTCTACAAGTGGAGGAAGACTTCAAGCCTTGATGGACGTTGATTTGTCGGACGACAACCTTACCATTGGTATCGAGACTTCTCTTATTCTTAATTACCCAAAACCATTATCTGCCGTGCTGCCAGTCGCGTTGTCGTTATCAGTCGTTCGGTTCTCTGGGACTTTGTCCATCAGTTTCATCCCAGCCACATCTACATCTGCAACATCGGGGGGTCAACCTCCAGAAAACAGCTCTACATCAGGGACGACTAGTAGCTCTCCAAAAACAAATCTGGCATTTTCGTTCTTACCGGACTATCGGCTAGACTTGTCTGTTCGCAGCTTGATTGGGTCTCGTTCGAGACTTCAGGACGTACCAAAGATCGCCCAGCTCGTAGAAGCACGAGTGCAGGCCTGGTTTGAAGAGAGAGTTGTAGAACCCAGAGTGCAAGTGGTTGGCCTCCCCGGTCTTTGGCCTCGAATGAGCAAGACGAACGTCAGAAGCAATGAAGACTCTCGGCCGATTAGTCAGGATGGAAACAAAGCGGAAACGCCACGAGTACGTCGGGAAGAATTCCCGACCCTAGAGCAACTCGAGGGTCTTAGGAGGAGGGGTTTCAATGCGAGAGAAATGCAGACTGAGGATGAGTTCCGGATGCCGGGGGCAATGCCAGTGCAACACGCTTATGGATGACAAACACTAGCCATGTCAATACTACCAATGCTTCTGGGATAGAAGCCAAATGTGTATCACAAATGTGAGATTTGTCGCCGATATAAAGCCTCAGGTTCGACGCTGTACTCGAAGCAAACGCCTACGATGACCGCTTGTACCCGGTCACGAATACGACCAAAATGCCGACCAATCAATCGATTGAATGCCGCGGGAATACAGACAACCGTTGAATTTCGGCAAACTTGAGATCTTCAGTCAGATGGCGGATGGCACTCCACTATGCGCTCTCAAGCAGCCCCGGATCATTCTGTAGGATAAGGAGATATATGTACAATAAATCATGTTATATGTGCCCATGTTTTTTGAAGTATCGTCTATGGACATAAGTCCATGTTCTTGGGATACTACATCTATGTACTGTAGTAACATCAGTGTATCATTCAGAGTCTATCCCGAGTGGGCACAAGTCAACAGGGGAGGATGAATCATGATAGGGGAAGATGAAGATGTTCAAAATGTGGACAGTGATTGGCCCGCTGATGATGGTCGCCCAATGACGCCATTTGCTTACTGTAAATCCCCACAAATTTTTGTCGTTTCGTTCTTTTGTTGCGCTTCAGAGGGATTTTCAAGAGGAGGGGACTATGTTGCGATACTCTTAGTGCTGATTACTTGGCGGACTACATCTAACTACTCTATACTATTTTGTGGCTTCACTCAGATTTGGTTTTCCAATCTTTCTTCTCATCATTCATTCAATCAATCATTGACTTGCGTTCCTCTAACCATCATCCCAAACACATTAAAAACTGCCAGAATGCGAGCCTACTGGTACGACAATTTACCTGTAAGTCAGGGCCCCCCGTTGTCTTCTTCACGGTTTATCATAATCATCACGGCACCTCCCTGTCTGCAACGTTGGAAACAGCACTGTACAACACAGGAAGTCCAAGACTAATGGATTGTCAGGGCGACCAACGTCTCCCCCACGACTCCGGGAAAGACGTCGGCATCGAACAATTGAAATCTCTTGGGGTGTTGTACCACCATTGTCCAGAACTCTCACAAGTTGACGGCATCGCCAAAGATCGCAACTATAAGAACCGAGACCAAATCACTGTGTCGCCGGAGGCCATGGGCGAGGTGTACGAGTCCAAGGTCAAGATGTTCTTCAATGAGCATTTGCACGAAGATGAAGAAATTAGATATATTGTGGACGGCGAAGGATATTTCGATGTCAGAAGCGAGGGTGACGATTGGGTCAGAGTCAAGTTACGGAAGGACGACCTCTTGATTCTACCTGCCGGAATTTACCATCGATTTACAACAGACGAAAAGAATGTAAGTCGCATCTGCTAGATGCTGCCTTTGTTTGCCCATCGTGGCATAAGGGATATTTCTTTTTAACAGAAGACAATAGTATATCAAAGCCATGAGGCTTTTTCAAGATGAGCCTAAGTGGACTCCGCTTAACCGTGGCCACGAAACCGATGAGAACACCTTCCGCAAGACATATTTACAAAGACGTGGGCAACAGGCTCTCACAGCTTAGTTGAAGATGGAATTTGGCTTATGATGAGCGTCCTGGCAGATGGACCAATCTATACCCAACATGCGACTATCTTTACGTAAATTGAAACGTTGACATGATTCATTATTGAAATTCTGTTATGCTTCTACAAAACCCCTCAAAGCTATCTTGATTGATTAAACCAGAACGCCGAGAGTACACTTGTTGGTCGTTCTTTTGCAAATTAGGCAAAATTCCTTGCACATTTATCTATCCTTATCCTTCCAATTATCAAAACATCGCCAAAGAGAGATTCAAGCCAGGAAATCACCTTACAAAGTTCATCAATCCTCCGTGAATCACCATCCCTCCATCCCCCTACTTCCCTCCTTCCTCCTTTACCCACCCAACTTCTATCCCCTCCAAGTTGACCAACTCAACCCCCACATCCTCCATCTCCTTACAAGCCGCTCCCCATCCTTCTGCTCCTTCATCCACGCTTCGTACCCCTTCCTTCACAACATAACTCTTAAATCCGACTTTCGCGGCATCCACGGCCGTCGACTTCAAGCAGTAGTCTCCAGCGATCCCGACATTGTAGACATGTGTGACTTGGTTGTCGCGGAAAATTTGGATTAGGTCGTGGGTTACGCCGTGTGGGTGGCAATTGTAGTGGGAGAAGGCGGAGGAGAACGTTGAATACCTGGGGAAGAGGAGGGGATTAGGCAGGGATGTTGGAAAGGGGGCTGGATGTAGTTCAGCGGTGAGGGTGTGTTGCACCCAAGGGGTCATCGGTCAAAGATCACAAAAGCACGAGGACGGAGAAATTCATTCCAAGTGGAAGAGGCTTACATTTCCATAGTCGGGTCCATTCCCTTTTTTACCAAGTAATGCACATTCGTCGTATCAAGCTCCTCAATCACTTCTGCCCCTGGGCTATTCTGAATACAGTGTGCCGGCCATAGCCGCTGTGGTTTTTCAAGCGGTTCCCCAGGTGCAGGGTTAGGATTCTTCAGCGTTACAAAGCTCGTAAATGGGACATTGTTCGGCGGGGGATGATTGCTGGCGAATGAGATATGGTTCGCTGGATGCCAGTCTTGAGTGGCGACGATGACGGAGAACGGGAGGTTTAAGAGCGTGTTAATAGCAGGAGCAAGATCACGGGCTCCTTCGACGGCAAGAGAGCCATTCTAAGGGGGGCAAAGATTAGGACTGGGTTGGTTGCGAACAACAGGGCACAAGTCTGTGCTCACGGGTGGACAGAAGTCATTCTGCATGTCAACGACGATCAACGCCGGTTTGAATGGAGATGGAGCCATGAGGAACACCTTGCCCAATCAAAGACGTAGAATGAAGTTGTCAGGGAGGATTGGCTTGATACGAGATCAAGAGAGAAGAATACAGTATTGAATTGCTCCCAATGTTCCTGGTTGCTGAAGGGTAATTACCTAAATGGTTCGGTCCAATATTGGTGATGAAGACTCGACCCCACCAGGTTGTCGGCGCTGCCCCCACTCTCGATCAGCTAAAAGGCATAATTATATTATAACTACATGTACCTGGATTAGACGAATAGCTCTCAAGCTGCCTTCTTACATAGGCACTTTTATATAATTCCGAGATTGTGTCTACTCTGAGTAGGACGAGTGATGTAAAGAGAAAGTCCCAGGGACTCCTACTCTGATACAGAGTACTCTGAGTACTGCAGGCCATCGGCTTTGTGGAGCACCCCCGCAACTTTGGCGCAGATGATGTCGATCCTCCCTTCAATTATCAATATCAGCGACCTAATTAATAGGTACTCCGCAAAGGTAGTCTTCACCACATCTGAGCCCATTCCATTCGAGCGGAAGCCAAAGCAGCCTGTCATCTCTTGTGTTACAGTATGTATTTATCACCCGCGAATGGCTTACCCGGACCGAACTCCTCCCGGTTGGCCTTGTTTGGCAATCCCGGTGGTCATGATATGTCTATGCCGGCAATGAACCTCTTGTAAGGACGAGTTATGTTTTGGTACAGTACCGGACCCTTCCAGTGGCGTGTGCAGCTGTGTAGTTGGCCAGAAACAGCCAATGACGAACTCCATAACGGTATGCTAAACATGATCGATCGGCCTTCCTTCCCGTACTCCCCTCAGGTGCTACGCATCTGCATCTGCATCCCCCGCACTGCAAAGGGTGTGGGTTATTGATGCATTGCTTCTCGTCCCGCCGCGTCATGTGTAACCGAGCCTCCCGTACATCAACGTGGCTTCGTCAGGTTTCATGTATAAAAACGAGACAACCCTGGGCTTCATTCCAAGGATGAAACTAGTCTCTTCGTGATCTCACCTCAGTCCTTGCTCATATACTTTCGTCCTGCGAAACCTGAGAACGTGTACATGTATGGTCGCTAACCCAGGGAGAATCACTCACAATGGCGACAGCAGCAGTTCAAATACCCTCCCACAACCGTGTGGAACCAGGCTCACACCAACTCAAGATTGCTGAAGTTCCGGTTTCGACTGCTGATACGTCCGTTAATCCAGAGGAAGTTGCTGTCAATTGGATCAATGCGTTTCAGAATACGTTGAGTTCAAAGCAATGGGACAATCTTCAAAAGCTCTTCCTCAAAGAGGCATATTGGCGAGATCAGTTATGTCTTTCATGGAATTTTCGTACGTTACTTTCAATGCCGTGCTGTTATTCCCCTGCTGACGAGTGGAATTTCTAGATACTCTCCAAGGTGCTGAGCACATGGCAAAGTTCCTACAGAGCCACAAGGATGGGTGTCGACTTCAGAAAATTGAGCTAGACAGGTCCATCAAGGGCCGTGAGCCAGTCATTGCACCCCTCGATTTCCACGGAAACGCCCAGGGTATCAATGCGTTTGTGACTGTCGAAACAGATGTTGGTCGTGGCCGTGGTATTGTACGGCTCTGTAAAGATCCCCTAGAGGACGGTTATGCTGTGTGGAAAGCATTCACTCTTTTCACGACCATGCAAGAGCTCAAAGGCTTCGAAGAACCCGTTGGGCCCAGAAGACCGGACGGAGTACAGCATGGCGGCCGCCCTGGCAGGTTGAATTGGTTAGATCGAAGAAATATCGATAAGAACTACAGTGATGGATCACAGCCGACGGTTCTCATAGTGGGTAAGGAGGTCTACTCTAATGCCAACCGGATATGTGTTGACGTGAATCAGGTGCTGGTCAGGCAGGCCTATGCCTTGCTGCCCGTCTCAAGATGCTTGGTGTCAACACTCTGCTTGTCCACAACAACAAGAGAGTGGGTGATAATTGGAGAAAGAGATATCATCAGCTAGTGCTTCACGATCCGGTCTGGTACGATCATTTGTAAGTTAGACGGCCTGGCCCCTCTACTTCGCTGACAATGTTCGAGACCGTACATCCCCTTCCCTGAATTTTGGCCAAAGTTCACTCCTAAAGACAAACTCGGTGATTGGTTCGATGCGTACGCGAGCTCACTAGAGCTCAATGTCTGGGACGATGTTGGCATCCAGGGCACCGGTTACGATGACTCGAAAAAGCAATGGACCATCACCTTAGAACGGCCAAACAATGAAACTACTGAGAAACGTAAGGAAGTCCCGCCCCTTTCTTGACTGGCCTCTAAGCTCTTGAGAAGGGACACTGCATCCTCGCTTCATCGTTCAAGCCACAGGCCATTCTGGCGAAAAGAACTTCCCATCATATATCAAAGGCATCGATTCATTCAAAGGAGACGTTCTATGCCACTCATCCGAACATAAAGGAGCCAAAAAGAATAGTCAAGGGAAACGGGCGATTGTTGTCGGTTGTTGCAATTCCGGACACGATATTGCGCAGGACTTTTATGAACACGGTTATGAAGTCACGATGGTCCAACGCAGCAGCACTTATGTCATGTCTAGCGAAGCGGGTCTTGACGTCCTCCTGAGTGGCCTGTATGTGGAAGGTGGAGTGAGTTCTCCGTTGATCGCGCTTCTCATCACCACCTATTGATATATCGCCATATATCGTCTAGCTCTTATCGTTCTGTCCTCGAGTCGATGCTAACATATAGCACGCTTTAGCCCCCTCTTGAAGATGCAGACCTCACCTTCCATTCCATCCCGAACCACGTGCTCAAGTCCCTCCATGTCGACGCCACCCGTGAAATTGCGCTTCGCGACTCTGCCCTTCTCGATGGGCTTTCCCGCGCCGGCTTCAAACTCGACTCCGGCCCTGACGACGCCGGTTTCTTCATGAAGTACTTTCAGCGTGGTGGTGGATACTACATTGACGTGGGGGCGAGTCAATTGATCGTCGATGGCAAGATCAAGATCAAGCAGGGTAAAGAGATTATCGAGGTCGAGGAAAAGGGACTCAAGTTTGATGACGGAAGCACTTTGGAAGCGGATGAAATTGTGTTTGCGACGGGTTACGATAACATGCGGTAAGCTTATCGTTACCCCCTTTTTCGTGTCTTGTCTTTGGACGTTCTCTCCTATTCGGATTTCTCTCTCATAAAATACTATATCCAACTGCCAAGAGACTCGCCTACTAACGTCCGTGCCAGAGGCACAAGTCGCAAGATCTTTGGTGATTCTATCGCCGCCCGCGTCTCTGACGTTTGGGGTTTCGATGCTGAAGGCGAGCTCCGTACATTGTGGCGTCGAACCGGTTTCGAAGGACTGTGGTTCATGGGAGGAAATCTGGCCCTGTGTAGATACTACAGTCGACTTCTGGCTTTACAGTTGAAGGCTTTAGATGAGGGGGTCATGAAGTGGGACGACGAGTAAGGGGAAATAGATGAAAGAGATCAGGGGGGTGTATTCAGATCCGGGGGTCGGAGAAGGTCGGAATTGGGAATATGGCTCAAGCAGCAATCAATTCTAGATCATGTATATCGGTCTTGACACAGGTGGACGAAACACCCATGTGTGATCTATGCCTCCCTGGTCGGATATCTCATAGTGCGAGTGAAATACTTTTGTTGGCACTCCGACAATTATCCCTACCTACCGACTATAATATTTGTCGAAGCATATCTACTCCGAGGACAATGAGAGCGGGTTACGTCTATAACTCGTTCGTGTCCAACTGCAGGGCAACATATGGCGGCTACAAACGGGACAAGGAACACATTCACCAGAAGCCAACACCCAACAGTAATTCAGTAGCATCCTGCGTCGGTGAATGCAATTTTCCTGTACTGACCAAGGGAAGGTGCTACTCTGCGCACTTCAATCGGGCCTTTGTTGGTGTGTGTTCCGATCTTTCAATGAGCAGAGTTCAATTTTTACTCCGTGCTACTCTGTATTACTATGTACTATGTTACTATTGCCACCAAATATACTCCAAAAAACAAAGGCTCGCCTAAAGCTTATGGAATCTAATAAAATCGGTCTTTGATAACTAACATAATATTTCTATTTCTTTTTGAGTTCACACAAATCTAGGTCGTTTACTTTTATTAAACCTCACGCTTTTATAAGTTTACCTTTACAAAGTGCATTAGGGTTATCGTTATTATTTAATGAAAAATAACATTAGATGCTCCAGAGCCTCGAGGTACTGTATATTCTTTCAAGATAGCCCTGTCGCCGGCTATTGGCGGAGATCTGGCTGGCCGGCAAAATTGGGTGGGTTCGCTTTTTTTTTTCTCTTCGCGTTGTTGCAGAACACGCCCTATGGATGTACCCTTGCACTAATACCCTTCTCGACATGTTCATTACGTGCTCTACGGTGCAGTATTGTGGTCCCGACTGACAGTGCGAACCGAAAAAAACTTTTCTAGACCCCGGTAGTCACGACCAGCTCCGTTGAATGCCAGATGGGTACCTGGGTAGATAGGGTAGGTAGGTCTGCAAGCCCCGTATGTCATTTAAATATTTGTTTCCCGCTTGAAGGTTGTGTTGGATATTTCGTTTGACGATATATAAAACGATCTATCACCTCTCACTAAAGTGCTCTTGAAACGGGTTGTACAATACCTCAGGATCTCACTGGATCGGACTCATTGCCAATCATGGCTACTTCTTCATCACCAAAACAGACCCCAGCCGAGCTCAATGCCTCTTTACTCACCATCACCCCCACGGGTGCCCCTCGTGAAGTACCTGCTCAAAATTCGGCAACTGTGAGCTCAACCTCGACATGTACCGATCACATGGTTACCGTTAGATGGACTGCATCTAACGGATGGGAAGCCCCTGAGTTGCGTGCATATGGGGCTCTGAGCCTTATGCCAACTGCAGCAGTTTTGCACTATGCGACGGAATGCTTCGAAGGAACGAAACTTTATCGTGGATACGATGGAAAGCTGAGACTATTCCGTCCACTACGAAATTGTGAACGCATGCTGAAAAGCTCACGCCGGATTTCCCTCCCAGGCTTCCAGCCCGCAGAATTGGAAAAATTGATCAAAAAGCTCGCAGCCGTTGACGGGCCAAAATGGCTCCCAAAGTCTCAACCAGGACACTTTTTATACATCCGGCCTACCATGATCGGCACGGACCCTGCCATCGGCATGAAAGTACCAGACGAAGCCCTCCTTTACGTCGTTATGGTCATGATGCCGACCGTGTTGAACGTAGCCTCGAGCAAACCGGTCGATCCGCTCACTCCGCCTGCAACTCCTCCGCCTAAGACTGGTCTCAAACTTTTAGCCTCAAACCCAGATTCTATTCGAGCATGGCCAGGGGGTTTTGGACACGCGAAAGTCGGTGCCAACTACGGACCAAGTCTGCAGGCTTATGGCGCAGCCAAGGAACGTGGGTTCGATCAGATCTTATGGCTCTTTGGCGAGCAGAGGTTTGTGACTGAAGCGGGAGCTGCCAATTTCTTTGTTGTCTGGAGATCGAAGAATGAACTCAACAAGATTGAAATTGTAACGGCTCCATTATTAGATGGTATCATACTAGAAGGCGTGACCCGAGCCAGCGTGCTCGATCTTGCAAGACAAACGAACTGGAGTAAGATTCATGGAACGGAAAAGGTCGATGTGATCGAGCGAAAGTTCACAATGCAGGAGATCTGTGACGCAGATGAAGAAGGACGACTCATTGAGGCATTCTGCGTCGGTACGGCATATTTCGTCGTTCCCGTGCAGTCTATCCAATTCGACAAACTGGATATCTTGCTGTCTACGCGCAAGGTTGGTGTCAGGACGGTGGCAGATACGATCAAGCAGCGAATGGAGAGTATCATGTATGGCAAAGAGAATCACGAATGGGCCGTAACGGTAGATGATGAATAGATAATGAAAATATAATTCTTACGACATTTTATCCAGAGACATCTACCCGCGGACATCATTTTCTCATGGTTTGATCAACGGTTGGCTATTGCTCGCCTCTGACACGATATCCTCTGAGAGCTAGACTCCATCATCGTCTCCTTTTATCTAATACATAATTGAGCAACAAATTTGACGCTCCCGAGCCATGATATGGTAGGTGTAAATAGAATTCTGAGCGACCCAGGTTTCCAAATCTCTACGACCTCCGGGGAAGGGAATTTTGATGCACTGCCTGTTTTCCTGCATTTTTCTATCCCTGAGAAGTTTTTGTGGTCCGTCACGAATTACAATGTAAAGAGAGGGTTTCTTTTTTCTCAACCTAGACGATTTGCAGATGATTGCCCCATTTGACGTCAAAGAATGCATGGTGTGACTTCTCTCTTCCCCCTCTTAGTTTAAGCACCAAGCATGCCTCGGGAGTCGGCAGACCCCACGAACTAGAACGATCAACTCGACCTCCGCAACACGGGGTAGCGAGTCGGATGTGGTGGACTGTGGTGGTGACTGTCCGCGCGGTCAATCGCAGATCCTATATAGTCAGTCGTATTGGATGTGACTTTATAAAATAAAAAAGCATTGTGGCTGGTCCAGAAAACTTCATCTTTTCATCCCAGACTCATCCCTTAATCAATGTATTCAACATGCCCTCGTCATCCCGTATCCCCTCAACCATACTCTTCATCATCATCCTCCTTGCAAGTTTTCTCTATAGACCTATTCAACGTCGAATTGAGGTAATTGGTCTGTTCAGACAGCCGGTCCCTCCGGATCCGACTCAGAAAGTCGTGCATATCGCGGACACGATTCAATGCGAAGATCTACATTATGTGCCGCAATCAAATTCCCTGTTCACAGCTTGTGAGGATGAGGAAGAGACGAGGCTCTCTTGGTTTCCTGCGTTAGCACATTTGGACCTTCCAGAGAGGTGGAAGCAGGGAACTATTCATGTTATCAACGTTAGGGTGTGTGTTCTCGAATTGGATGACGGAGGAAAGGGGGTATTTTGTGTGTGTGTGTGTGTGTGTGTGTATCTTCGCTAATTGATGTGATCTATCCTACAGACATTCAAATCACACCGTCTACAATTCGAAAATTTTGATCTCCCTTTCGTCACTCACGGAATCGATGTGATCCCTGATCCTTCCGACCCTGATAGGGCAGTATATATCTTCGCCGTCAATCATCTTCCCCATCCATTTTACGATAGAAGCGGTGCCACGACAGCCAATCAACCTGCCGTCTCCTCTCCCCCCAAAGCCCAATCCCAGCTCGAATTATTCCACCATACCCTCGGTTCTACCACAATCACTCACCTCCGCTCAATATCTCATCCTCTTATCCAAACTCCCAACGATATCCACGCCCTGTCCCCAACATCACTCTACCTAACAAACGACCATCACTACCGTTCTGGAGCGCTCCGACAAATCGAAGATCTCTTCCCAATCGCAAGATGGAGCAATGTCCTCCATCTGAATCTCACGTCCCTCACCACCTCATCCCCATCTTCCAACCTCACGGTCACTCCCGCTCTCACATCCCTTCATAACCTCAATGGACTAGGCCACAACTCTCTGTCACCATCCGAAGTCGTTCTCACAAGCGCCGGTTCCGGGATTCTTTACCTCGCCCAGCCCATTTCCCCTTCCGCCAACGATTTCAACCTATCTATCAAATCCACCATCGAAATCCCCAGTACCCTCGACAATCCAAGTTTCTTTTCTGACACCCTTACCAACGGCTCATACATTCTCGCCGGCCTTCTCCGGGCTTCAGACTTCCTTTCTAATACGCGCGACCCGAACTCGGAGATGGTCAAGGATCCGGTCGTTGTTTGGTCTGTTACGAAACGTGATCCGAGACTCATATCGAAATCAAATAAGAACTCTAACCCCGAATGGGAGAAGAAAATCCTATGGCAGGATGACGGAAGCACGATTAGGAGTGGAACCACCGCGGTTTTAGTTGGAGATGATAATGATGTTGCTTCTTCTTTCAGAACAGATACCAGAAAAGGAGGAGGGGGATGGTTGTTCGTCACAGGATGTTTATCCAAAAGCATTATTGCTTTTAGGATCGAGGATATTAAACAATCATTAAGTTGAGGTATCGAAGAAGTCTAGGGTTGAATTATTCTGGGGTCAAATTGAGAACTGGCAAGGTACATCATGATGTCTATTCCAGTCAACACGGGGATACCTCCACGGATAAGGAGCGCCAAAACAAAATGGGATACGAAACGTAAAGAAGGGAAACGAAAACAATCAAACGAGAAAGGAGAACCGCGTCGAAGAATCGAAACAGTGTACTGCATTCCATACTGTACTAATCATACATGCGAGGTACTTTCCTGCTTGGTTTGATTCAACTTCATCTGGGGGTGGTTGCACCTCGCGGAACTATGAGACAGTAAGCCAAGAGGCAACCGTTTCTTCCATCCCATTAGTATCTGGCGTACGCGTTTCAACAGATGGTTACCAATACGGACGGTGCTTGTGAACCCGCCAGCGAGCTGTCTCTCACTCAGGTTGGTCGAGCCAAATTTGAGATACTTTAGACTGGGTGGTGTTCTGGCTGTATCTCGAGATATGAGGGATTTGAATTGCAAGCTTTCGTCACGTGTGCCAAGCTTCTGAACGTCAATCGGAATGGATATCATTGTGAAGAAGGTTGTCTGCCGCAATCATAGGTCCTTTCCTAATCTCAGTCAATCTTTGAGATAACGTTGACAATGCTGTTGTAAATCAACATATATGTCAGTGGCGATGCAGGCGGCCTGTACTATGTATATAGTAGGCAGTGTTCCCAGCCTTCCGACTTTAGCAATGCTTCTTGCACTTGTACCACCACACTAGAGGAATAGGGTACGATCGAGAAGTATACGATACCTATTCAGAGTACTCGGAGTAGGCGTGGTTTGCTCTGATGGATCAACCAATTATGGGATCCCGATAAGCGCCCGTCGGGATTAGCCTCTTTCAACGTCAGATACCCCGGTCTGCTGTACTTGCATAGGACGTACGAACCTTGTTAATGCAACGAAGTCGGTTAGGCTGATGTACTGTGCCACAGCGATGAAACTCTTCTATCACGAAGCAGGCCTGATTGTCCATAAGAGGCAAGAGACGTGTTTAAGTGTGCCAACCATGTACTTCAAAGGTTGAGATCAGAGCAACTTCGGCCACCAAGTGTGGACGAAGAGGGGTCACTGAGATGGCGCAAACCGTTTCAGCTATTGGTCCTCCTGTCAAGCTGCATTCTGTCTCTCGTCACAGCCACCGTCGCTACTCATCCGCCTTTCTGATCCCACCTTTCATCTCACCATAAAAGGCAGCATTTTGTAGGATCAAAGCAACAATCAACCCTTTTTGTCAGGTTCAACCTCTTCTCCAAGGTTCTGATACTCTATGCGTTAGTTGCTGAGATCACGGCAACTCCATTCCGTATCTTGCAGAGATGTTGAACAGAGGCTTGCACCTCCAGGTTGGCATACTTTCGCTTATTGTTATCTACATTGTCATCAGAGAACTTCTTGTTTTACCCTTCTACATCTACTTATATGTCCAATTCATCGCCGAGCTGCATCGTATCTACCACCATGTCAGCCATACCCGACAGGAGCTGCGACTGGAGGAAGAGCATCGGCGACGTTCAGGAGAGATCTCCATAATCTTGAAAACAGTCTCGATGAAATTGGGTCAGATCACCAATGAAGAGACGATAAGGCTAGAGATTGCTCGAGCAGAGGCGAGAAAGAGGCGCTCAGAAGATGTTGCCACAATCGTTTCCCTTGTGATGAAGCAGATCCTTGAACTACAAACCCAAGAGAAGGTTACAGCAGAGAAGGAAGCAGCTACAAAGCTGAATCTTCAAAGAGCCGCCGAAGAGGAAAGTTTGCGTCAGCACACACAAACTCTGGTAAAAGTCGGTGAAGAGAAACCCAAGGCAACAAAACTTGAGTACGTTACCGCACCAGAACCGCAGTATGGAACGTCGGAATTTGCACGAATGCTTCCAGATTTTCTCAAAGACCTCGACCCTCTCAGCGGTGATTTTACTTGTATTGGCCAGACTCTGCAAAGACGGAGATGTCGACAATGGATGTTGTCTCACGCTGATAAGGCAGCCGCCGCCAGGCGACTTGAGAGCATGCGATCCAAAGATCCTGGAAACAGCTATGAACAGGAGCAATTGTTGCACCTCGCTAATTGGATGCTCTGTAATAGGCAACATACATCCGGCAAGCACGCACAAGGCGAGAGAATATCAAGGCAGTGGTATAGAGAGCTAAAGCCTGCGCGAGACCTCCTATCAGTCGCCAACGGCGCCTCGAAAGCAATACCTTTCACTTTGCCAGACGGATCGAATCATACGTTTGGATCGCCAACGTCTGTGCCGCCGTGGCCTATAAGCAATGGCATGAGCACTAATACCGGTACTCTCTTCGGTTCTCAGGTTACTCCGCAAAAAGGGAGGAATGATGTTTTCGTAGCATCAACATATGGCACCCCCCAGTTTGGACGCAATACAAATAGCACCGCTGAAAATAGTAGCCCCTCTGCAGACTTCGGATCACCAGCATCCTCTGTTCCATCTTTTGGTACCAGTTCAACCACTACGACTCCTTGCAGTAGTACCGGCTTCCCCGTTACTCCACCAAAATGGAATGATCATTCATTTGGGTCACCGAGATCTACTTCCTCATACTTCGGGACACAGAAGACTGACAACAAGACTACCCTCAGTTTCGGCTCCGGATAAATGTCTTCGAATAAATGATTCCAAGCTACTACAAGTACCAAGGTCTCTTACCAATAGCACCGACATACCTCGATCAGCGGCATCTACGTCCTATCACTTTGGAACAAGGATAGCTGGTAACACTAACAGCACCGGGTTTGCTCCCGGATGAAAAAAATTCTGCTTAGCCATTCATGATCCAGGACAGAAGACTCGACTCCGCCTTGGGGTACAATTCCACGCTGGACTCGTGATGATGTATTTTGAACTCTTTTCCTACCGGCTTCATATTTTTTTTGCCCGCGACTTATTCTGTCATCCCCTGGATCCAGTCTCTTTGGACCGAGAGAAAAACCCAACGCATCCCTGCTGGCTGGCTGGCTGGTCTCATCACCCGAGAACATTGAAAGAAAAGGACATAGTTAAGTCATCAATTCAAGAAGCGATGGGATCTATGCCGCACATAACTCAAACACTCAACAACATGCTGCCCGTCAAATCCACCTGCCGATGCCACAACAAGAATCCAAAATAAAGCGGTGTCTAGGTTGGTTGTTTGGTTAAATGCTGGGTTTGGTGGCCATATACTGTAGCACGGTATAGTATGGCATACGGAGTACTACAGTACCAGTACCCAGTACCCAGCACCAAGAGTGTATATACTATATACTTATATAAAAAAACAAATCTAGGAATCTTGGATAACTAGTTATTTGGAATTTATATATCATGGTTAACTATGTATGATTAGTTAGTTATAACCATGTATATTAATGTTATTGTTATTGTTTGTAACAAACAATAACAATAATAGGCAAAGCATGCCCAATCCAGGCCCTAATACTAGGCTGGATTATGTATTGGCGACAACCTTTTTAGGGTTATTGGCCTGACTGCTTACTCTTAATGCTTTGGTAGTCGTGACAGGGAATAGGAATGGGAATGGGATATAGTTATCGAATCTCTCCCTATTTCTACTTTTCCCCTTTTCCCCTGTGTGTAAATAAGTTTACATTTCCCCCCCGCCCCTTTTTTTTGTCAGGGACTTACTAAATTTTTTTATTTTAAAAAGATTTGAAAACAGGAGGGTAATAAATATGTTTTAAGACGGTTTTTCCTATTTAGTGGATTGATATGTAACAAAGATAGAGAGACAAGAGAGACAAAAAGTCTCAATCAATCAATCAATCAGAGAGAGATTTTTTTTATCCCCCCCCTTTCTTCTCTCTTTCTTATCCGCTCAACGTAGCATTTTCATCACCGGCCTCGACATCCTTCGCTTTCTTTCCGCCGAGATTAATCACTCCGTTGGAGGCCGCCGGCGGTGTATCATAAGCCACGCCATCGATGGGCAAAGGATTCATTCCCTGGAGGTATTGATACCAATAGTAAGCGCCGACGAACAATGCACCGCCGACGATGTTGCCGATCAGAGAGGGGATAATGCCTTTCCAGATGTACAGTCCGACAGAGATGTCGGGGCTACCGAGGAAGATGGCGGCGGGGATGAAGGTCATGTTCGCGACCACGTGGTCGAACCCCAGAGATACGAAGGCGAAGGTGGGCCACCAGATGCCGATGATTTTCGAGGCGAATTCGCGGCCGCTCATGCCGAGGTAGCAGGCGAGACAGACGAGCCAGTTGGCGCCGATGGCTCGGAGGAAGATCATGTGCCAGTCTGGTGTGACTTGTTTGGTTTTGGCGAATTTGAAGACTTCTTCTTTGTAGGCGTCGAGCTTGAAGATGCCGCCGTAGTAGATCAGGATTCCGGTCACGAAAAGGCTACCCGTGAGGTTGCCCCAGAAGGTTATGAACCAGTGGAGGCCGGCTTTGGTGATGCTGAGGCGGCGGTGGAGGACGGAGACGGTGGTGAACTGAATGGGTATGGGTGTTAAGAGGGGTCTATGGAGGAGCAGGTTTGAGGGGTTGGGTTCTTTCTTACCAGGAATGTACCGGTGCAGAGATCAGCTCCAGTCAACACGATCATGCACAAACCGTAGGGAAAGACAAGGGCAGCGATGGTTCGGATTAGCCCAGGAGCATTCTCTTGATACCATGGTGCTGTATTTGTTGATAGAGCCGTCGCACAAGCAAATGATAGCAGACAACCAGCCGAGACTGATGAGAAGAAAATCTTGTCAAGTCTCATGTTTGCCTTGTGGACACCTGCCCGAGAGACCAACTCAATGGTTTCCGCTGGGGTGTACGCATTGTAGCTCGCCATGGCTAATGTTGGAGACAACCGAAGGACGAGGGACACAGGGTATGGAATCCCTCAGATGTGTGAGTGAGAAGATGGACCTTGAAGAGGAAATCAAGCAGCTCGAAGAGCCGAGAATGCCCAGAGGGACGGCGGCTCTTATGTATTGATACTTCTGGCATATTGACACGGTGCCATTACTTCTTATCTTAGAGCTACCATCAACAATTCCAACTCAGAGTATGCCGTTGGAAAGCTTGCGTAGATCAAGTTTCCCTAGTCTGGGCATACGTCTGCGGATCGTCGCAGGCAGAGATAAGACCATACTTTAAATGATATGGGGATGTGGTGTTTGTGAAGAACGCGATGATGCTGTATTGGGAAGTCCTACCGTCCGATCCTCCAGATTGAGCAACAGATGGACTGTGCTACAGAAGATTGAACCAAATAGTTGGGAGACAATCATCCCCTTTGAGGATCGATCCAACCTGGGATGGAGTCGACCCTGTTTGTGTAGGACCATCCAAACCTCTTCGTTGGGGGGGTGGTATTTCTGATAGAGATACGTACTGTACGATTGCACGTAGATCCCGGTGGATCTGCCAAGCATCAGATCAACAAGTTTCCCACTCTTCTTTGAGCAGCGCTTGTGAATTTCCGACAATATCGCAGTGTTAGCTTCAGATAAGAACTCAGTAAGCGATTCTTATTGGGCTACCTATTCACTGGTTGGTGTTTCTTTTTGACTCAACGTCATATCTTTTCGAATCAATCAAAGTCCCATTTGCTCCAGCTTTGCCATCTTCCGCGGAACTATCGTGAGATCTCTATCGGCTTCACCACCTGTGGTTAACAGCCTTGGCATTCTCCATGAATGGACCGCATATGATTGACCATGATAAGGACACAAGGGAGAGTAAATCATGCCTGATATACTCAAAGTACAACATTTGATCTTCGTCGATCTTCATTATTTTGACATTTGACCTCGGTCCAGTCTGGATATTGTAATCAGAGTATTCCTGGGGTTTGTGATCTGCACTGGGGGGGGGGGGGGGGGGGACATGCTGCAAAACCTCTACTCAAAGTATGTATTCACACAATCGGATTTCCAAGAACCATTCACCCGGTCAAGACAGGGACCGGGACAATGGGTATACGGTGCGTGGGTCAAGTAGACTAAACCCCCAACCCCCCCTTTGTAATAATTTAGTAAATGGCGTACGATAGCCCTCCGAACATCTGTATCCCAGCAGGCAGCCACCAAAGTAAATCACAAGCCAAGGCGAACCTGGATCGACAATGAACAAGCTCATGTCAAGTTGAAGTCAAAACGTATAAAACAAGCATTCTTGGGCACAATATGACGTGAGCTTATTGAAAACGTGTCGGACGAAATAGTCCAAGTAGCTGTCTGTTATCTTTTGATGTGTAGTTCGTATGGAGCCCATTGTGGCCAATCTTGGAGGTGAGCCAAAAAGGCAGGTAATGTGAAGGTGGAAGGAATAGAGCAAAAGTGCTTGGCTATCCGTACGCATGTACATAGAGGATGTGATAATTTATTTGTGTATACGGACATATCTTAGAAAGATGGCTGTCATCCCAGGGACTCTTGGAAATTAGCTTCGGTCTGCATGCCTTGGTCTCTAGATGAAACGGTATACTTCGCTTCCGTCTGCGCCCTCTCAGCGGCCTCACGGGCAGCTCGGTGTCTCTTTTCGGCCTCTTCTCGCTCTCGGTTCACATGCGACGAGTAATTTAAGAAACCAATGATCATGACTTCGAGCAGGTCAGTTTGCGGATTCGGTAATCTAAGGAGATTCATCACTTACAGGCTGCGGCTCCTATGGCTAATGCGGCTCGTCGGGTCAAGACCCATCGTAATCCTTCAACTTGACTTTTGCTGTCACTGTTGAGAGTAACGGTAATTTCATAATTGAGCTGTTGGATCTTCGCATCCAGCCTTCTCTTCTCTTCCTGGGACGCCATCTTTCGGTCGTTGAACAGCGCCTTCAGATCCTCTCGTAGGGTCAGCATATCCTGTGTCATTTTCTGATTCAAAATATCATATTCGTGTTGAACTTGCGCCCGCTGGGACCTTTGCTTCTGCATCTCTGTTTGCCTGGATGACTGTAATGAAGTGCGCAATTCGCTGCAAGCCGCACGAAACAGGTATGTCTCATTCTCCACGTCAGATTTTGAGACCAAGCTCTCCCTCGCCACGTCTAGATTGTACGCAAGCATTGTCCTGATCGCTTTCATGGTTGTAACAGCCTGTGCATCTGTGTACCCGCCTTTCGCGAGATCTCGGACTAAACTGTAGGTATCAAAATGGTGGATGTAAGGCGATGGAGCGAGATGTGGATGTTTGTGGCCGTCTTCGTTCTGCACTGATGGCGGTGGTGTTTTAAGAACAATATCAAGGGGCGTTCCAGACCTCTTGGTCTCCTCAAAATCCCGTCGTTCGTGTTCTCCTTCCGATTCCGAAGTCGCCTCAACGTTCTCGCTAGAAGATTCCTGTTGGTGTTGACCTATGGCTTTCTCTCCAGGTTCAGCCTTTTGGTCATGCTTTTCACCAGTCTCTGGTTGCGCCTTCAGCTCATCGGGGTCTGGTAGGGATTTGTCTGGATTAGACGGAGGCGGTACTCGGGGTTCGTTGGCTGGCCCATATCTCTGCGCATAGGATTCTTGCCAAAAGCCGTGTGTTGCATGAACATTTCGAGTCGGTGATGGCCGTTGAAGTTTTGGTTGTCGCACTGACGTACGAGTCTTTGGTTTGCACTGACGGACTAAGGTGGACAAGAATAAACGAGGCGCAGGGATCGACATCTTTTGTATATGTTAGGTGTTGCCATGCAAGATTTCGTTACACTGTTTCTCTGTGTACTTTGTATGGTGTGGAGTGCACGAGAAGAAGAGCGCGTAGTGTGTAGTGTGTAGCTATCCACACGACCTTCCCCACGGCCCGATCTCGGCAGAGAGCCACAGCTGACACTAATTCTATGTACTGTACATACAACGGCCTGAAACTTGGTAGAGCGAAACACCACATGATTATGCCTATAGTACGGCAATTATAGCAAGCACAGTAAACCTCTTGAGGACTCTACGAGATCATTTTGATTGACAGCGATGGCCGGAAATGTCTGGCCAATGTCCGAATAAATGTACAGTGCAAATCTTTAAATGGTAAACGAGTACCTCGGAAAGAATGGTTAGAAGGAACCCAGTTTCCAACGCGGTTCTTTAAATATTCGAGATTTTGAATGCAATTATTGCAAAATCTCACAGCTTATGCTTCTTCTCACCACTAGATATCTTAAGCATTTCTTCCTGCGGTACGCCTTTAGCGAACCTGTCGAGACCTGCGATGACTTCCTTCACTCCCTGGGCCTCCATTTCCGCTCGCTCCCTCTCTCTAATAAGAGCTTTGATTTTTAATATGCTCTCTTGGTTTAAATGCTCTCCTAGTTTATCTTTTACTTCATCCACAACGTTGCTGAGGAACTTGTCGTCGGCGGGGAATTCTTTTGTGACGAATCCAGAAGATAATAGCTTGTCCATTGTAATTTTGCGTGACATGATCAATGCTTCATTTGCAAGAGCGATTCCCATACGATTCACGAAACCGATTGATGCCCCTCCTTCAGCCACAAGACCAAGCGACGAGAATGGAGTAAGGAGAAATGTATGGGGGGTAGCGTAGATGAAATCGCAGAACCCGAGTAAAGCAGCAGACAGACCCACCGCTGGGCCATTTAATGCTCCGATGAGGATTTTGGGATGCATGTAGAAAGCCCGAGTTATGTCCAAATTGTTGGCAATAAATGATCGAAAGACTTCACGGCGAAAAGCGTGACGGTCGGAGGCAGGTATGCTGGGGTCTGCAAAGGAAGGTCTGTACTCTGAAAAGATAGAGGAGCTGACATCAGCCCCCGCGGAGAAGAAGCGGCCAGTCCCTGTGAGGATTGTGACTGATATAGCTGGGTTGTCGGCCACATCTTGCATCAAACAAGCCAGTCGATAATAACAGTGTGAGTCCAATGCATTGAGTTTGGACGGATTCGAGAGGGTTATGAAAGCAAGGGGAGGTTGGAGCCTGAGGGAGATGGTTTCCTCTGCTGACAGAGAAGCAGGCATGACGGTATGCTCAAATCGAAGATACCTTTAAAGCAATGTTTTCCTGATGTAAATTCGGACCAAACACACAAAGGATGCACAAGTTATAGAGACAAGGACCAGTGACTGTCGGTGTCAAGACCGGCTCTCAGTCAGTAGGGCCCGAGGTAGAGGGGTTCACCTGTATGATAAACGGCGTCAATCAATGGACAAGAAGAGGGAAGAATATGTAAGATTCATCGGCATGATATATTCAAGAGGACATCAGCATCGTGAAATAATCCAGAACAAAACTACGGCCGTAATTCGCGGAGCAATGCTATAAATACAACTCTGAGCTGAGGACATAATAGTCTGTACAGGATATGAGAACAGCAAGTTGTGGAGAACCGAGGTTGATGGGTATTGGTGACCAAAGTGGAATAGCATAATTACATATTATTTATTACGGTACTGTATCTTTGAAGTGCAAGGGACCCTCGCAAATGGACCATAGCCGCAAAGTGGAATATGCCGGGTTCTCCAAGGAAAAAGTCGTTGTCTAAGTAAGTGAGTGATACGGAATACAGCAATGCAACATTAAGGTGATTGATACCATTGGCCATTCTTTTCGACTCTTGTCTCTACCCCGTCCAAGCAGGATTTGCAAATTGCGACTCGCCCGGGAAGACACACCATGTACAGAACCATCCTCCAAAGCCTTCGTGGCACCAACCTCGAAGTATTCAAAGTGAGCCTATCTTTCTCTCGTCCTTCCCAATCCCCTCAGCACCTGCACATCCATCTAACGCTGGCTCTCCTTTCCGTAGTTCGGGATGTATATCATGTTTCCTATCGGCTGGATGTACTATTTCGGTACGAACCTCGAAGATCGTTTCAAAGTTTCCGACTTTTGGCCTTCGCAAGAACATTCGCATAAGTTACCGGCTGAAAGAGAAGATATCAAGGATGAATTGGATAGAATGAGGAAGAAGAGAGAGACTCAGATGAATGTGAGGAGGAGGTTGGAAGAGGCCAGGGAGGGGATCAGGAGAGGAGAAGATGGAATGGAGGGAGTAAAGGCGGAAGCGTAGGGGAGATGCTGTGAAAGCTCACTGAGCTTCGCAAGGTACAGACAGATGAGTGCAAGAGGCAGATGGTAGTGATGGCGTACATATCATTGTGACTGCGAAAAAGCATTGGGTGGCGTTTGTCGATTATAAGGGTATGCATTGTAGGCGTTCGAGGATGTCATGATCATGGAAGGACTGTCAACATGGATTGATCCATTTAAATGCTCTGAGATTTTGATATCAACTCCTCCACTATCAGTATCATTGTACAATATATAATCAGATCTCTCCCCGAGTTCGCCAACCATAACCATCAAAAGTTCTTGTCGCCGTAGGCAAATGCATTCCAGCACTCGATCAAATTTTGATGACCCCAACTCCTTGCCATGAGATTAGTGACTGCATATACGCCGTCAATTAGAGGTTCTTCCTTCTATATACGCCCAGTATATCTCTTGTCCCGCATAGAAATCTTTCAAAGCTCTGCCATTTGTCTTCGTACACTCTCCGCGGTTGCCATAGCCGCTTGTGATATACCTTTTATCGCGTCACCGCCTTTACCAATCGTGATGGCGTCCGTCACATTCTCTCCGTGTGTATAGTACCAGACTCGGTTGTAAATGGTCATGATATGGTTTGGTAGGTACATCGTGGTTGCTGCAACCAACAGGGAGAAGAGGATAAGGATGATCGAGTCTGTGAAAGAGTTAGAACGGGACGAGGAGAGATTATATTTACAAGGAAAAGCTAGGCGTAAGAGAAAGGTAAAGAAAAGAATGACGTACTGAAAACGAGTTTCTCCATTGGCGTCAACATGTAGAGTGAGAAGGTCACTTCATATTGATATTTCTTCAGTTGCAACCAGTTGGTGATACTTGTTATGATTGAATCACTCTCCCGCCTGACCCTTGGGGGTGGTGGAGCCATGGTCGAGCACAAAGAAGGACTAGAAGATGCTGAAGAGCGCGATATAATCAATGTCTAGAATGCAGAATGCGCAACCTGGAGTTGGTGCAACGATCGGGTGTTGGTCTCTGGAGTTGCAATTGGGGTTGGAAATTGTAACGAGCGTCGAAGACGTGGAGAGGGATCAAGTGGTTCCCTGAGCGTCTGAGATACCGTAGATTGCTGTGATTGAAATCAGATGTTGTAATTAAGGAATCGTTCTTAGAGAAACCCAGTGAATGCTCGTTCTCTCATTGCGAAGCTGTTACTGCCAGTAATTTAATTTTAGGCGCGGCGCGCCGGATCGCTATCAAACGTTCCGCATATACCGAGGAAAAAAATATAACTTATAGTATATAGGGGCACAGAGATATCTTGCTAGGGCTACCACACTATATATACGCACCCATTCTGAAGGGAAGACCAGCAAATGAAGCATATTACACTATTCGATCGGATGATGTAGATAACATTCGTCGTACCTAACCAAGAGGTTGCAAAATTTAAACATGAGGCGAATAACGCCGACTATGGGGGTATCTCTAGGTCGTTGAGGACCATCTAAATTCCATCCTGAAATTCCACGCCCATCCTGCATATTTCCCAAAGGGCCCCTTATTGTTAAACCGCTGAGCGCCATTACTTGTTCTTTTCAATAACCCTCTCCTAAACGTCAGGCTTAAACGCCTTCAAAATGCTGTCAAGTTTAGTTTTCATTTCTTCCCATTCCGCATGCTCGTCGCTGAGCACTGTGATGGCGCCTCCAGCTCCAATTCTCCATTTTTCCATTTCTTCCTCTGGTCCTGAGTGACTAAATGCGGTTCTGATACAAACCGAGAACGCTCCAGCACCTCCAAGGTCAATGTATCCGATTGCACCAGAGTACACACCCCGTCGTCTGTTTTCCAATTTGGAAAGTATTTCGCAGGATCTCTTCTTGGGCGCTCCTGTCATTGAACCAGGTGGCAAAGTACTGATTAGTGCGCGCTGCCCATGTTTGAGAATGTCGGTCTGTCTGTGACGGCCGTTTCCTGTCAGCTGGTCGGGAATGGCGGTTCGAATATGTGAAACCAGTTGATAAACTGTCTCGTGCTCGATGACATCGCATAGCTTGACTACATCAACCTTGTTTTCACCATCGAACAATGAATAGAGATCATGCCGTATTAGATCAGCTATCATCAAGTTTTCAGCTTGTTCTTTTGGTGACGCCAGGATCTGACTTGCTCGTTCAAACGTCATGCCTGCCGATTTCTTGACGGTGCCTTTCATGGGAACCATGTCAATTTGTCCCCCTCGTGACCAAGTCATGAATTGTTCGGGACTGGCGCTCGCAATCCGTGTGTCTCCTAGGTCAAGGTAGGATGCAAAGGGAACTGGGTTGAGTTTCCGAAGACGCAAATATAGTGCCAGTGCATGCGAGGATTTAGAGATAATACTTTTTCCAGACTTGGGTAGGGCGATTTGTGTTTCCGCAGTGAGACAGAGTTCATATGAATCGCCAGACCGCAGGTACTGCTGACATTGCCGTATCGAGTCCTTGTACTGCTCAATATCTGGAGGTAAAACGGTCGCATTTAACAAGCTTTTATTCAAGTCCCTGTCGATATCGCCACAATGGGACTGTACTCCCAGGTGCTTGGCCGTTTCATATGAGATATCGGACGCCGGAACCGTGAGAGAATTGAGCGTTTGGTGCAGCCATTCGTCATCATCGCAAAGGATGGTCTGAGCCCAAGACTTCTGCTCATGATGGTCGATAATGACGCAACGCTCGACCCATAAGAAACTCAGATCAGCTGGCATTCCCTTCACTTCCCGGGGTGCTACAACAGCGTCCCCAAACTTTTCTAACCCCATTTCGTATGATAGAAACCCAATGAACCCGCCCCAAAAAGGTGACTCTTCGGTTGAAGACCCAACCATCTTTGCACAAGTCATGGCTGAGATGTACTGGAATACATCAGCTTCTTTGCACAATTTGACCTTTTGCGGTACACTTCCTTTCGTGGACGTTTCGATCCCCAGGGTTTGACTGTCGCTCCAGTAGTCAAGTCTCCAGCTCGTCGGTGATGGCAAGGCAAATATTGAGTAGCGTCCTTTTCTGGTCGATTCGAGAACGGCTTTCATTCCAGGATATGAGACTTTCTCTACCATATCGAGGATACGAGTCGATAAATGAAAGTCATATGGGATAGGCATTGAGGTCACACGAGGGGTGCAGCTTACGGTGAGATTCTCAAAGGTGGTCCAGATGCAAGAGTCCAAAGTCTCTGGCAACTCTACATTTCCATAAGTCGGATCGTCTTGGGTCGTGTTTTTGGAATGTGGACCTGTAAAGAACAGATAATCGGTCTTCACACTCCGTCGTTTGCCAAGGTTCCAGATGTGAGATTGATACCACCAATTTCGGATTATCTGATGGCAGGCCGAGCTTGATTTGCAAGACTCAGGGTGAAATTGGACCCCCCAGAAAGGCTTGTTTACATGTCGAGCACTCATGAGAATGTTGTTCTCCGTCCAAGCCAGTTCCTGCAACGCAGAGTCCGATGTCAATACCCTCCGTTCAAGCGATGAAGCACGACTACTTGTCGAGCGACTATCATAGCCACTATCATCCTCCGGACTTGTAGAACGAAGCTGTACGCATCGAGAGCGATGCTCCTGGAGCGATGCTTCTTTGCCGCGCAGTATCACGTGTAGACTGTGATAATTTGTCGCTTCTAAATGACCAACTTGTTGGAATAGATCAGTGCCAATATGCCTAATAGCTTGGACATGTCCATGGCATGGCAGAGGTAAGCGCTCGACAGAGCCACCAAAAGTCAAACACAGGCTCTGAAATCCGAGACATATACCCAGGACTGGTAGCAGGTGGGAGTCAGGCAAATTCCATATTTGCGAGATAATCCCGATATCTTTGGGGTTTGCGGGATTGCCAGGTCCAGGGCCGACAATGACTGCGTCGAAATTTTGAAGGTATTCAGCAAACCGAGCGTATTGTGTTTGATTTCCAGAAGGATCGAGATCTTCAGGAACCACCGAGTCTATCTTCAGGGATGTGACGTCGACGTTAAGGGTTTCGCGGAGCATTGCCACGATGTTCTCAGAAAACGAGTCATAGGCATCTATGAAGAGAATGCGGCCACCGGTGAACGATTCCATCTTTGCAGCTGCCCCGGATGGACTTGGAGTATGGCTCGGGTGCTTTCCAGACTTATTGGAAATCAGGCGACGCGCTCATATTCATATCTGGTGAAAAATTCGCCGAAAGTGTCCGTTGAAATGGTGATGAGAACCATGATCAATTGAAATAGAGAGCCATGGTGAAGGAAACAATAGAAAGACACTTCGTCAAGTTCCTCCGCGTTGATGGTGATAATGCCAACTCACCTGTGAAGTTTGGTGAAACCAGTTCTATACATGAAAGGATCAAAGAATGACTGGGAGGTTTTTCTTATGGCTTTCAGGTCCAGATGGCGACTATTCCCTAGAGAATCCCGAAGTCTGAAAAGTCTAATAATTAATTACAAAGGCAACACCGAACTTTCGGCAAAGGGCGGGGCGGGATCTAAGGCAATTGGGGAGGAACCCATCTTCGGAAGGCTTTCGCCCACTACATACACACAGAAGTACAGTAGGTATCTCCTCGTCTATGTTTTTATACCTTTCTTCTACATGCCAATCTACAGTACCTTTCTACGTACATCGTCCAAGAACTTCCGAACAGTGTCAAGCAGCGGTAATTAAGACTTCACGGGTGGGTGGAGTTGCCTGCTAAGCCTGTTGTACCTTTCTAGATGCATCGAAACACCTACCAATACCTGGCCAAAGCATCTAGTGATTCTCTGCATCTTGATCTCTCTCCCAACCCCCCTTAGCATAGGCTATTAAGTCCTTACGTATCACTATGACTAGCCTTGTGGAGGATCGCATGGACGAAGTTGTCTGGCGTAATGACAATTGGATTGTCCATCTCGGTGGTGGATTTTTGCATGCAAACAATGGTATGCCATTTTGTTCAGCTTCGGTGGATCGTTGCTGATCACATTCTCAGTATTATTCTATTTCATGGAATCGCCGTTCTTCGATAAGACTTCCAATAATCAGTCCCTCCTTACGCAAGCTCAGTTTAACCAAGATGTCGCCCAGAGTCTGGCAACACGAGATGCTTTCGAGGCACGTCTCCGTTCAATGGGAGGCCTAGAATTTGTAGTCGCCTATGACCCCTTGAAAATGAGCGTGCAAATTCCTACGCCAGACGGCGGCTCGGACTGGTCCAACGTCTGGGTCATCAAGAAGCAAAATCGCTCCAAACGACAGGGCTTTTCTGACGAAGTGACTATCCTGGCCTATTACTACATGGTAAACGATGCGATCTTCATGGCACCTTCTATCGCGAGGGTGGTTGGGAATCGAATGGTAAGTCTCGTATAGCTGACCATCTACCTTCTGGCCTAGGGCTAAATCCTTCTAGCTTTCTACTATTACATCTTTGGACAAGATGATTTCAGCTGCTGCTCCTCTACCTTTATTTTCCCCCGCAAGAGGCCACACATACTTACCACCCACAACCAAAGCAACGGCCGGTAATGCGACATCAGCACGAGCCAGTAAAGAGAGTTCCCCGATGCCAGATGCTGCTCTCAGCAAAGCAGCCAATGCTTCTGTCAACGCTGCTGCTGATAGCGCTGCAGAAAGCGCAGACATTGCCAACCTCCGGACATTGACAGAGGCTTTTGGTCTTTCTCTTCGTTACGGGAAAGAGTACATGGACGATACCCCACTAACCGGGGAACCCGGCAGTTTTATCATATCCAAGTCCAAAGATGACGAGAACCTTCTCTTGCCTCCCCAAAGGACCCAGCAGCCTAGCACCAAATCTCCATTCCAAGCTACAGCAGCCTCCAAGGAAAAGTCCTCCTCGCCACTAAAGTTACAGACAGACATATCTGCTGAGCAAGTAAAGCGATCGAGTAGTAAGCCAGCTTCAGGCAACAAGAGTGCCGCGGTTACCCCTACATCAACCAAAGACAGGAAGCGGAGGAAGTCGAGACCTGCAGAGACTGGTGCCTGAATGAGATTAAGTCCAAGGGTCGTCTATACACGCAAATATATTACGAAGATCCCTCTTCATCCCAAGCACCAGGAACAAAAATGGTTATCGAAGAAAGCGCCAGCTCGTAAACTCGATGACCGATATGTTTTATTCGGCTCCATCTTCTGACACATGCTCTGTGGTCATAACGCTATACCAAGTCCTCCAAATCGGCATGTATAGAGAAGCATCGTCATACGCCACGTGCACCAAGCTCATCCGCCAAAGATCTGTGCCTTGACGATCGCATTCTTGGTACAGAAATTCCAATGACGGATTACAAAGGGCGCAGCGGCTAGTAAGGATGAAGCGTTTCATGTTAGGTGCTCGCCGGTTGAGATGATGAGTATATCTATTACCTCGCAATGGAGCATTCTAGCCCGCACAGTCGGGCTGGTTGCTAAAGGCGCATGGTGACACAAGGGAAGAGCGAAGGAAATCTTATAGCCAAAGGCCATGTGTGGCGATAGCCACAGGAAAGGCGGTAGGGGATATGTTAGACGGACAAGTGATCTCAGATTTTGATCTCAGACTCGGCCTCTCTGACTTGGGATTTAGTTGATGGTTAGTGGTATACGGGTGGGATATGTCCCGAGGCGCAATGTAATAAGGTACCGTAAATGAGTTTGTACGCAACTGTTCATTCAGTGACTGATCAATGAGAAAGATGAGAATTATTGCTCTTCTGGAATTAAGGCACTGATTGCATTTGAAGATACCTACGGGCGAGTGTAGATACCCTTGTATAAACGCACGCAGTACAATGCCGAAGGCATGGAACAAATTCCGCGGACTTGATATGCATCTCACATTCCAATAAATGGCCCACGACATTATTACACTTCAGAACACCACTTGATTTAACACGAAGTTTCATTCTGATTCTGACCTCTATCAATTTCAAGATGCATCCATTGCCTGTAGAAATAGTATCCCAAGTCCGGTTCATCCCATTTGATTTCCTTTCCGATGAAGATCCAGTACAGTAAACCCAAACGCCAACGCTATGTGTAACAACAAAAACAAGAACAACAAACAGGTCAATTTGGATGGCCCTTCTTCATTTGAAAGAGCAGGAAGAGAGAGAGAGAGAGACCGAGCGAGCATGGCCTATGGTGGGTGTACTTGGTGCTCTTTTAGCACCGTGATGGCGGTGGTCCATGTCAGGTCAGGTCAAGCGGCATTGGAGTGGACATGTTGATCGATATTCCATGATACAGCGCAAGCGCTTGGAGCATTGTTCAACATGTTGAAGACCAGAGGATGACGTTTGGGAACAGTGTCTTGACCTCAGCCCTTAGGCGAGTTTGTTCCACATGAAGAGGGTCAATCGTGGCACCTCTTCAAGGCGCTTGTTGAGTTCAGCAGCCTTTGCGTCCAGATCCCTCTGGTTCTTCAGGGCTCTAATCGGCCCCCACTTTGGGTTTGTCTTGCCAAACTTGACCCAACCTGATCGATGTACGATCGCAAAGAAACGGGCGAGGTTGGTGTTCCTCGGGCCTCTCGTTTCATTGATCCAATCGTGGACCACCTCATCGAAGACCCACTGTTCACCTTTGGAGATCTTCTCGGCCATGCTGTCGTACAGATCCCGCGGTGTGCCCAGCGTCTGGTGCCCGACCAGCTTGTCTGGCGAATAAAATCCGCCATTTGCAGGATCAAAGCCACTTGTATTGGCCATACGATCGACTCGGTGATAGTCGATCGCCCAATCCTGACCATGCTTCTTGGCTTCCTCAGGAGGCATCAATTCCCGAGGGTTGCGGCCGGATTGCAACTGCATCCCCACCAACGTTTCGAAAACGTTGAAATCGACCTCTGGCAAGCCTTTGAATTGGCTTTTGGCACGTTGCTTGCCAGCCTTTGTCAGAGTCTTTTGGGGGATGGTGTCGGGCTTGACCGCCGCATTAACACCACACAACCACAGCTTGCTTATGTCCTTCACGACCTCTTCGGCCGTGTTTGGCATGACTACCATGCCAATTCTCTTGCCACTGTCGTTCGTAGTGACACGGAAGATTGGCTTTTCAATCTTCTCGGGAAGGCTGGTGTCAACAACCGGCGCCGTGGGCAGTGCCTGTTGCTGACTGATTGCAGCCGAAGAGGAGACAGAAAGCAGGGAAGAAGGCTGTGCTTGAACTAGCACAGGCGCTGAGGGAAGCGCGGCTTGTGGTGGTGGAGGTGGAGGGCGACAGGGAGGAGTACGACGAAGACGTGGCGGAGATGGTGACCGGCTTGTTGAGCGTCGACGACGTCGGAGAGGAGATGGGCCAGGGTGATAGCTGGCTGTAAGGACAGGCAAAGAAAGAGGAGCTGGTGCCCCAACATCCATCTGTTGTGATAAATTAGCCTGCTGGAAATATCCAGCAGGTGCCGAAGTGGCAGAGTTTTTCATATTGACATCTTGATTCGAAGTTGCCAAGAGAGAAGGTGTCGGATGAGGCAATGTAGCTTGCTGGATATTTCCAGTAGGTGCCGAAGATGTGTCGTTCATCTGAACTTCTTGATTTGAAGTTTGCGACAGTGACGACGAAGGGCTTGAAATTTGTATTGGAGGAGGAATTGCCTCAATCTCCATATCGTTTGGCAATTGAACTTGCGGGACCATGGTAGGGGTTGCCGACGGCGGTGCAGCTTGTCTCCGAACTTCTTGATTTGAAGTTCGTGGCAGCGGAGTGACCGCGCCAGAAGATTGAAGGAGACGAGAAGCTGCCTCTACTTCTGTGTCCTCTGGTAATGTGGCTTGCTGGACCTTGCCAGGCATTGTTGAAGGCTCCACTTCCTGCATATTGACTTCTTGATTCAAAGTTGGCAGCATCGAAGTCGACGCGCTAGATGTTTGAACCGGAAGTGGACTTGTTGGCACAAAACCAGAAGTTGCTGGTATTGGAAGAAAAGCTGCTGGTACTGGACGAGGAGCAACTGGTGTAGGACGGGGAGCGGCTGGCATAGAGGGAGGAGTTTGCTGTGCAAAACGAGAAGCTGCTAGCGTAGGGAGAGAAGTTGGTCGTGCAAAACGAGAGACTGATGGCATGGAGGGAGCAGTTGCTGGCGCAAGACGAGGAATTGCCTCAATCTTCGACTTTGGAAATGACATTTGCGTGATCTCGGCAGGAATTGTCAAAGGCAGTGTGTCGTGCTTCTTAACTTCTGACGCTGAGGTTGGCAACATTGAAGCAGAGGAATCAGAAGATGGCGCTGAACACTGTGGAGTGGGAGCTGCCGGTTTATTGTTGATGGTAAGCGGCGATGGTTTGACGGCAGAATCGGAGGTTGTTGATGGCTTGACTGGAAGAGGAGCATCTTCGCCGAGGTTCAAAAGTGCAAAGTCAAAGGCCAGTATACTCATGCTCTCATGATTCTCTTCCTGAAGTCCACAGTTGAAGCAGACTTCATTCCGAAGGACTCCATCATCAGGATCATCGTCGTCATCTTCCTCATCGTCATTTTCATCATCATCATCATCATCTTCTTCTTCATCGTAATCTTTTTCCTCGGCAACAGGCGGATCGTCGAAATTGTCAATATCCATAGGATCGTCGACGAATTCTGGAGTAACAACATCATCATACACAGGATCCCCACTGACGTCCGTCATGATACTGTCGATATGCGTAGGACCAACGTGCGACGGCTGAAATTTGGGCCACTTGCGTTTGGAGATTTCGAGTTGCCAGAAGTGGTTGGCTGGATCTTCTGTCCATTTTGAATGGCCAACAACTTCTAGTCTTACTGGATGTTTTTGATTGACGAACGGCCTCTGTCTTGCCTTCAAAACACGGTATGGCTTGAAAACAGGAACGCTCTTCTGTGAGGCTTGATTGACGGTGTCTTGAATACTGGCTGGAGAATTGCTCTTGCCGTAGAAGAATGCTCTGATGGAGCGGAGACCCCTATTTAGGATCTGCATGGTTGGAAGTGATGAAATGATTGAGGATGAGGGCATAGAAGGAGAGGGAGCAGGCGGGAAAAGAAGACGGTGATGTGGTGTATGAACAAAGAAAGCAGTCCTGATCTCCACGTAGTAAACTACGTGGATTCACTAAGACAGCGAAAAAGAATTGTTGCAAAAGTCTCAAGACTCGAAAACGAGAAAGCGAAATCTGTGGTCAAGATGTGATCGAGCTCAAATGATTCTAGCAGATGCCGAAGCTGGTGCTACAATACTTGAAGCTTGATGGATAGGTCTTGAGCAGATGTTCTGATGATGTTTTCGAAGCTTGTGTTGCAAAGTTGTGAAGAGTTGCAAAAGTGAAAAAGGTTGAGAGATCGAGGGAGAATAAGTATGTGAGAACTGCTATGCAAATTTCACATTAGGACCAAACGGGCGTGTGGCTAAGCAGACGACGGCTGGGTGGAAGTTGTTTTGACGCGCTCCAGGATGCCTAATCGGGTTTAGTGTGCGTAGGAGACGAGGTTTGGTCTGCGAATGAGAGACAGCGCTGCCTGGGTTTTCACCACAAATACCGCGCTTTTGAAATCATTCTCACTTTCTCAATAGGATCCTATTGTTCTTGCTACCAAAGGTGAAGTTGATCTTACTCTCTCACCTTTGAACGCCTGAAATATCTGACAAATTGTGGTTGGGAACAGGTTACGCTACCGCAGCCCCCTTGAGATGAAGGTATACAGCAAAACGGATTCCACAGACTAACATTCCCTAAGATTCATGAGTCCAGGAAAAACTCCCTACAAATGAGTATAATTGAAAATTTCCACCCTGAGCCTCATGACCTACAGTGTATATCGCCTACTCAAGATCTCTCCCATCTTCTGAGTCTGAGACATGAAGAACTTATGATAGCACGAAATGCCTGTACTCGATTCCCCTATTCCTGTACAATATTTTCCTTCCTTTTCATCAGACTGCTGCTGACGTAAAACTCCTCATCAACACTGAAGACTTCACTTTGCTTAAACCTCAAAAGTGTCACTCTCAAAAATCCCATCTATTTTGCTGTCCACGACGGCAGGGGGAACCAACCAGCCAACCAACCACCCCTTTGCTGCAAGGCGCTTCCTCACAATACACGCAAGACGAAATACAAAATTTCATCTCTCCTTAAATGGAAGAGAGAGAAAAGTTTCACTCAAAGAAGAATGTTGTTCTCCGGGTTCAATAATATGTCGCGATGCATTTTGAAGAAACAAAGGCTTTTCGTTGGCTTCACTTCAAGAAATGCC
The DNA here is from genome assembly GCA_001006345.1 of Phaeomoniella chlamydospora. Classification (NCBI taxonomy): domain Eukaryota; kingdom Fungi; phylum Ascomycota; class Eurotiomycetes; order Phaeomoniellales; family Phaeomoniellaceae; genus Phaeomoniella; species Phaeomoniella chlamydospora. The sequence continues at coordinate 34,564 of LCWF01000177.1, read as the reverse complement.
CTCCTGTTGTTAGATGAAGGTAAGTTGGGTGGATGAGAAGGGCTAGGACAGCTTGTAGAATAATGTATGGATATTACGAAGGCACTGAATTTTGCTTGTATCTAGTCATTTTGATATCAAATCTCTAGGATATGGCATAATGATGAACTTGTACATGAATGTCCCAAACCATAGCAGAACTTCGATCCCCAACGCCGCGCTTTGCGAAGATCAAACCTTCCCTAAAATTAGGCTATATAATGTTACAGCTAGGACGAAGACTGTTCTGTTCCAGCAGTACCTTTACCTAGGTACGTATATAGCTTCAACACCATATCTCATGTCGGCGCCTTGATCAAGCATCAGGACCTCTCTGCTTTCCGAATAGTCTCTCGACTTGTCTGGCTTTTCAGCCCGCGACTGAGACCACCACCCATTCCCCTACCGAGAGTGGCAAGCTTTGAGTTTCCCCATATGGCATCATCAGTCAAAGCTTCATCCTCAGACTCATCCTCCCACCCATCCTCAGCGTCTCTCTGACTGCCTTCTCTGGAATCTTCGGTCAGAGGGCCCAATGGGTGACGGTTTGCCGATTGGTTGACGGAGAGCACTTCGGTTCCGGTATCAGACCGTGTATCCTCGTCAATCCCAGTCGGCCATGGAACGGAAACGGATTCGTGTTGGGAACAAGTACATCCACAGCCAGTAGGACAGACTGGTTGCTCCTCATTGTCACCAGAGTCGGCGCCGCAGAACCATTCCTCGGCGCATGGAAAACAGCTGACATGGCCACAATTAAGACATGGAACCATATTTCCCGAGATAGCCTCTTCACAGATTATACAGAACAGTTGTTTCCCGGAACTTTTTGCTTCACAAGGGCAAGACGAGCAATACCACTCGGTGCCAATGCCCTGAACTTCAGAAGATGGCATAGGCTCGCCACAATAAATACAATGAGTTCGAAGAGCTAAAGTTGCGGACTCTACAGCTGCAAGAGAAGGCTTGAGAATCTTCCGTTTCGTAGAAGGCGCTGCCAGTAATCCATCTGTTGTAGAGTTGTGCTTTGAAAGGTCCCTGTGAAGAGCATGCCCTGTAGCAATGGTCATATCACTCGCATCACCTTCACGTAATCTGTTGCTAGACACCCCAAATTTTGTGTCTAAGCCATCAAATTTGAGGATTTCGCAACGCTGTTTATGAAGACCCCACACCGCTAGGAGATGAGAGTACTGCAACCTGTATGTTCGAAACGCTGATTCTTGCATTGGGTTGAGAAGTGGAATAGTGATATAGCCATCATTATCGAACCAATTTTGGTTCTGCAAAGTCATACTGACCTTGACCCGTCGACGTGAGTTTGCTCCCCTGACGACTTTCATGACTGAAGAGGGCGTCGATTTGCTGGGGCTGGACTTCTGAGTCGTGGAGGACGAATCACGAGTTAAATGCTTGTTTCTGTCGATGTCAAAGTCATTCTCCGAGATCGAGTAGCCTAAAGTACTGTGAGCACCTGGCGGATGAAGATGAAATTGACCGTCTGTAAAGCCGGTACCTGAACTATGGCCGCGTCTTAGTGGAACAGCCCCTGCAACCATAGGGGATCCCCATCCAGATGCACTACTGACAGCAGTTGTGGGCTGGCTGATGAAACTCGAGGACGGACTAGGCTTCTTCCCTACTTCAAGAGTATGCGCAGGAGGGGAGTTGGAATAAGCTGGGGTTAGCGAATGAAGGCTAGCAGTTCGATTATTTGAAGTCAGTGACGAGTTAGTACGTCGACTGAATCTTGTCCCTTCTGGCGAGGTGGATAACGAGGAGGTCTGCGTTTGTAGAAGAGCACGGTCACGCTCTCTGCTATCGAAGCTCATACGGCTGGAACGACGCAATTGATCCATCGCGGCCGAATGCACAGAGGGAGGTGTAGAGGATGTGGATGGCAGCATTGGGCCGTCAATGTTGGCTTGCTCCAGAGACGTTCCGGCAGACTGACTCGGTAACCCAATAGGCCTTGGCGATGCAATTGACATCAGGCGTGCAGAATGTAAAGATTTCTGTCCCAGTATCGATTGGGCGACCTCTTGAGAAGAGAAGTAACTGGGTGATGAAGCAGGTAGATCAAAGTACGGATGCTGAGCACTTGTAAGAGCCATAGCAGATTGCCCAAATTGGGCAAGTGGCTCATGTAGAATGCATGATAGCAATGCTAACATCTGAACATCCGCGACGGCCTCAAAGTGAGCGAAGAGTTTCGGAACTAGCCATTGTCCCCCAAAAGCATGTCCACCCCAACGCACCCTTGCTCTGTTTCCTGTTTGCGCTTTGACGTCGGAGCTCAAGTCGATCCCCGAGTCTTTTCGACTTAGGTTTGACCATGCTGAGCGAGCGATTAGATTGATGTCTGACCCATGATTGGCTTCCCGGATCGTCTCGATCGGAACTTCGGTTGCTATAATAAGTCCTACAAGGTGCCAAATCTGGGCTAAGGGAAGGTTGCCATATTTTACAGCAACCTCTGCATTGTGTTTGCAGACATCTGGGCCACAACCAAAAATTTCATACTCACTGGCCATTTTGGAATTTGCCGGTAGCATATCACTGAGATCATGCACGGAGACAACACTTTTGGCTGCCGGTAAGGTAGTTTTCGACGCCGAAAGGCCATTGGTAGATCTCTGAGATTCCTCGTGAGATCTGGTAGGCCGTAGACCTCCGGCTCGCCACGTGTTCATAGGCAAGACGTCATCATCTCCGGAACTGCTGGAAGAGCTAGAAGATGATGAGGAACTGAGCAGCTCTTCCGAATCATCTGATCTCGCACCGTCGTTGGTTGTAGTAGTACCAACAGTACCTCTGGGGCCTGGAGACGCGGCGTGAAATCGACCAAACCCTTCGATGACCCTGTCTGACCGAGACCGTTCTCCTTCACTCAGATTCAGAGTGTCAAAGAAAGAGGGCGGCTCTTTGGATTTTGCAGGGAAGAAGCAAATCAATTTGCCATTATCTGCCCATAAAGCCCCACAGCCTTTGGCCACTGGAACCATCACGTTTTGATTCAAGATCTCCGATGCCGTTAAGCCTGCCTGACCTTGGAAGTTGCCAACATCTTCATCGTCTTCATCACTAGACAGATCCTCGACTAGAGCACTTCCCGCAAGTTTGTTGGGATCGAAATCTTGCTTTTGCACTATTGATATAATTTCTTCCATGTCTTGTTCGCGTAGCAGATAGCGGAGGACTGCTTCAATGCAGCCCCTCTGTACCTTTATATACGCTTCGGCGATCAGCTTGATCTCCGAGGAAAGTTGCTTTGACAACTCATCTGTCACAGATGCCGTCTTCTGGATTGAGAAGGTTGGCGCAGCTGTTCGAGGGTAGTCCTTTGGGAATTTAATATCAATTTTAAGAAAAACAGGGATATTTTCGGCTCCCCAAGGCCCGTGTAATGAGATAGTAGACCGACGCTGTTGTATATCGACTACTTCGAAAAAGACCTTATTGAATTTCTCCCCCACTTGAGTAATTTCATCGCTTAACGTCTCGAGATCTTCGGAGGAAACCTTGACATTCTTCATCCAGGCAATAGGATTCATATCCTGTCTAATGATGGACCTACCATGCATTCCAATTCGTGACCCGTGACTTTGGATCCAGTTGCGTGAAAGCGGGAAGTTCACCTTGCGCATGCCCACACCTGTGCCACCTCGAGGTACCACATCGATTCTTTTTTGCCCAGGAATTGATGATCCCCCCATCATATCGCCAGAGTCATCAGATGGCTCGTCTCGGAATGTCTTATATGTTGCGCCGCGTCTCGTGAGGTTGAGCTTAGGTACGGTTGAAACTCCTTTTTCGTAGTCAACTGCCGCCATCGTCTCCTTTTCCACGCGATGAAGACGTAATTGTCGATCCGTCCCCCATGTGACGAGCTGGAAATCACGACAATCGACGCTGTTCTCGATATTTCCCCTCGAACGCCAGAGAAATTCCTTGACTTGACCACGGTGTCCAGGAAATGTGGCGACAGGATCGCTGGCGCGAGCAGCATCGGCATCAATTGTATCTTGACGGCCGTACAGATGCAAGTCGCTGTTTCCCCTTTGAGGCATAGCGAGAAGACCCGAACCGAAAGGCGTATGCCTGGCCCTCCAGACTGGAAAAGTAGTATCTATGACTCGTTCAGGACGATCTTCTAACTCATCAATATTCCAAAACTTGATGGTCTTGTCGAGTGAGCAAGTAATCACTTTGTTCTCTTGATACCGATTCCAGTCGATTCCATATATTTTTGTGCTATGTGCTTCAATCGATCTAACGGGGTATGCACCCATTCTGTCATCCCAGATTCTAAGAAACTTGTCGTGAGAGCTTGCCACTACATGTGAGTTTTGACGATTCCATTTCACCTGTGTAGCCCCTGCAAACCAGTCTGAGAACGATATAGCCGGGCGACTTGGGGTTCTCAAATCCCAACAATGTACAAAGCTGTCCACAGCACATGTCGCAAGCACATCTGGATGGTGTGCTGAAAAGTTTATGTCGGTAATGGCTCGATTATGTCCATGAAGAACAAGCTCGACATAATCTTGCCACGACTTCGCACCAACGTTCCAAACCAAGGCTTTCTGGTTCGATGTGCTGACAATCCATGTGTCCCTGATTGCGAAAGGGGACCATTGAACATCTGCAACTTCCCACGAGGTATGATGCGCTAAGTGGCGGGGAGGCGAGTACGGAGAGTCAAGGTCGATGATATGCAGCCCTTCTTTTCTATGATAGGTTAGACGACGAAAGAATTGGGGGGGGGGGTACTTACGAAGCCAGAACCACGTCCCTACCACAGGGGGAAATGGACATAGACCCAATGGGCTGGTCAATACGAAAAGAAGTATCCTCCCCAAAGTAAGGGCTGTCAAAAGCCGACGTCATTGGCTTTATGTCGCTGTCCGTACTCGCCATCTTGACCATTTATACTCCTGGTGTTGACCAGCAAAGTTCGAGCTAGGATCCCGCCTGTCTTCTTTCTTGCTCTACTGCATCTGGCGCAGCTTGCTGAGACAAGCTACCAATCGCATCGATCAGTGCCATCCTCATCCCTGAGGTGTCGCAAACCACTGAGAAGTCTGTATAAACATAGAGCCGATACGACTGTTTCAAAGAAACAAAGACGCTCCAAATCCCGCAACTAGGTATTTACCCTTTTCGTCTTTCTCGATGACAGGCGCGGTTACTTCCGCTACTGCGGTGGGGTATTAACGCCAGATGCGCCATGATGTAGAAGTACAACAGGCTCTTGCCCAAGCAAGCGATCAGGTCATCTTCAAAAGATTCAAACGTCTTCTTATTGACACAGTTTCACTTGCTTGAATAACGTATACACTACCAGTTTTATTGGCTTCTTCATAATCACAATCGCCGTCGGTCTTCACTTCCCACCGAAAGATACAATCTCTTACTCCTCGTCGGTCGATCTCACACCCCACTTCTACCATTTCCATCACAGCCGGAACGAAATCTCCGAGATATCGAACATATAGGCAGCATCCGCGAAGCAATTCTAGTATCGACACCGTTTTTTCTAACAGCACATTCAATTTTAAAAGGTCAGAGGTTTGCTTGATAGTAAAGGAAGACTTGCGCAAACATTATCATTCGTCAACATGGCCCTGCCGAAGAGGATTGTCAAGGAGACAGAGCGTTTGATGGCAGAGCCGTGCGCCTCCTCCTTGAGTTAAATTGGAACATATGCTGATGGCGAAATAGAGTACCTGGCATCAGTGCTGTTCCTCATGAAGACAACCTACGATACTTCGATGTCTCTATTCATGGTCCCTCACAGTCGCCATACGAAGGTGAAGCCCGATGACAACATCTTTTACGAAGGCTCTGACATTGCGATAGGTGGTATATTTAAGCTGGAGCTTTTCCTGCCAGATGACTATCCTATGACACCCCCAAAGATCAGATTTTTGACAAAGATTTATCACCCAAATATCGACAAGTTAGGAAGAATATGCTTGGACGTACTCAAGAGTATGACCCCTATTATGATCAGGACTCATCTCTCGAGACTGACTATGTGCAGGCAATTGGTCTCCAGCTTTACAAATCCGAACAATCCTGCTATCAATCCAAGCTCTCCTTGGTGCCCCAAACCCAGATGATCCTTTGGCCAACGACGTAGCTCAACGGTGGAAAGAAGACGAACCGGCTGCTATCCAGACTGCAAGAGAATGGACGAGGACCCATGCTATGGCATGAGTTGATGTTAAGAGGGTTACAGGACGTGTATTACGACTACATTGGCGCTGTATTGCATATTCTGTTAAGTGAGGGTCCCCTTTCGATAGAGCTTTTACGGAACACCAGCACTTTTGTCTCTTTCCCAGGTGTAAGGCATTTGGGCATCTTTGAGAAGATGGCACTATTCCTCCCAAAGCAATAGCCCATGCATGCAATACGATCATCTTTTTCTTAAGTCGTTCCTTTGTTCTGATTGCTAGTGCATTTGGTCAGAGACCACGTGATTGAAGCCGTTCATGGAGTGTTTCCTCATGGTAGAAGATGAACTAGAAGGCTATCTAAGCCTTTATGAAGAGACAGATCACTTAGGAGGTTGGTCAATGATTCAGATTAGGCGATAAGCACTTGGCCTTTCACGTGTCGTTGGACACTGTAGTCAAAGTGAGATTGATAAGAGCCTTGACAATTCACATTGTCGAAGCAACTAGTGTTTGTCCTAAAGAAGTGAGTCTCAACTCGTCAATCATCGCTGTCCCATTACCTACATTCTCTTTAACCCCTTACTCTAGACGAATAGAACTGATAATCTCGGCGGCGCTATGGCAAACGACGATGGTATGCGCCCTACAAAGACCCTCTTCTGGTATATTGCTGACAATCAGACATAGCCATCGACATGATGCTGAGCGATTTGCAATCAGCGAGGTGTCCGAGCCAGATCAGGTCACCGACTCATGGTGGGTTTGCCCCCTATCGTGAGTCGGTGGCCTTGGAAGTTCCGGAACCTCTTCAGCTTGGCCGTACTTCGTTCGGTTGCTCAGACTCACCTCTGGAGGAGGAGCTGCGCCAGCGACGAACTATCATTGTCAGTCAGAATATATGACTGTGTTTGTTCTCTCTCGCTAAACATGCATAGGAAAGCGCTGCGAATGGGTTCGCTTCTCCAAAAGCGAAATGGTTTTTGGGTATAGATCAGCCATCGACTTCCTCGTACGTATTGAGAGGAGAGAGATCGTGTTGGCAGGCAATGAAAGCTTACCATTTCGTAAAGGAGGTCAGTGTCAGACACTGTTTGGCAACATCACAGCGGCCTCCCAGGAGGTTCATTTCAGACCGGTACACCAAAACGTTACGGTAAACAACAAAACATTTCCCCTTCGGTGACCGCACCAATATCTCCAAATTTCACCACGAGGGTGAAAGCCAAGCTTCTGAAAGACTCTTCATCCAAGACGCAAGGAATACGTAGCAAGTCTTGGGAGTTTTCACCAGACAAAGAGAACTCACCTGTCACACCGTCCAGTTCTTATGTTGCTACAACTGACAGGACACCGCGTAGCAGAGTGAGCGATCTCACCAAGCCTGGGGGCAAGCTATCCTTCTTGCTTGACACAGACCAGCCAAGTGTATCCAGTCTCTTTTCAGAATCAGCCGTTGAATCTTCTGAAGAGATCACGACGCCGCCAACACCGAGGCAGAGATATCACGCTCTTTCATCCACTGTGAGCAACAAGTTCTCAGACAGCACTTCAGATCTCACACTCAACAAAGATCATCTTTCTCACCATCGACAAGACCCAACAAACATCATAAGCAACCAACATCACATTGCACCTAGAGATACTGGCCTTTACTTTACCGAAACTGATCCGTTCATCACGATTCCTGACAAGACCTATTTGAATCAACATGAGCATGACCCGACAGTCAACAAGCCGCCCCAACAAAGCTTTACAGAGTCCATCGACAGTGACGGCGTGCATCGCCGTGATTTTGGTCTGAACAGCTTTCACACGATTCCAAAAGAGATGCCGCGGAAGTCAAAAGACCATCAGAAGGGTAGTACCAGGTGCATAGATATGAGCCTCTTCGACCACGATACCCTTTTCGATGATGACGAAGAGATATATAGACTTCTATCGGGAGGTATGGGAATTTTTGCCGATTGCTTAGAAGAACCAACTAACTCATCCCTCCAGATCTATGTCCTGAGAAACAAGATGAGCAAGACAAGTATTCAATGTTCAAGAGAGCTGGATTGCCAAAACCTCCACCTCCACCAGACCCTTCTGATCATCCAGCTTTTCGAAAAGATCCGTTCTCGATTCAGTCCGACGATAAATCACCGATGACAGTTCCACGGGAGCAGGGGCTTGCTCTTAGAGATGCTCAGCTAGATTCTCGATCTGCTAAGAACAAAGCCATCCAAGCTGAATGGGATGAAATGGTGGCCGCCAAGCAGAAGCGGATCATTCAAAAGTGCAAAAAACATCACAAAGATATGGAAGCTGAGGAATACCAGGCTTATCGATCTCGCATACTTCAAAGAAGTCGAATTGGCAACGAAGAGCTAAGATGGACCCTCGCTGCTTTGGAGGAAGAAAATTTGTCTGTAGACATGAAACCAGTGACGACTATTGAAGAGCTCGAAGACTCTGTCGCCGACGCATCTGGCATTTCCCAAGGCTACGAGACTATCAACGTTTCTCGAGCGGTATTGTCCGGCAAATCTGACCAGCCTTCTGTCATGTCTCGATTCAGCCATGGCAGTGATCTTTCTGCCCAGCATAGTAGCGCAGGGTCTTCGGGAAAGATGGATTTCTGCAATGCTACACCAAGATCACAACGTAGTGACACTTTTGGATCAAGCCGAAGGCCAGACCTAGCTATTGAACCAGCCCTCGACCTTTTGCATCTTACTGACTCGAAATCAGACAAATCCGTCTCTACAGCCTTCACAGATATTCATTGGACTAAGCGAGACTCTCATCCATCTTCAAAAGGCGACCTAGCTGTAAGCCCAGTCTGCAGCTTCAGAGAGCAAGGTGTCATGGTCCCAGAGACATCTACCACGAATGAAACGGATGCCATGACTTACTATGGCAGCCAGTCCGATGGTTCCAGCATTACTCATAGCTTCAAAGACAAGGAACTGGATGGGAAGACTTTGCGAGGAATGTGGGATCGCATCAAATTGAGCCGGAAGGTCAAAGATGAACAGAAGAGGGCATCACTAGAAAAGGATAGAGAACAAGAAAAAGGTTTGAGCCATTCTCACATGTCAGGATATGTATATCTGCTAATCTTCGCAACAGAAGCTTGGGTTAAATTTGCCGTCATCGAGGACGAGTGGAATGAGAGAGCACGTGAGCTGTTCCCTGATCCAGAGGAAAGACGCCAGGCTTTGGTGAGTTACCCATATGTCATTGTGTTCTGAGCTAAACTTAAGTAGATGAAACGCATGCGTATCAAGATGAATGCTGCAGCTCATATCTACGCCCCGAGCGATCCTTATCCCCGACACCCAGATACCGGTCGAGGCTGGTTCCATAAGAATCTCCGTTGTACAATTTGTCCAGACATTACAGCTTGTCCCCATTGCCATCAAGCGTGCTGTGCCTTCCGCAGAGCCATCCTTAACCTTGAACAAGGAAACGTCAAAAGTGTCAATGCTCAACAAGAAGCGATCATGATGCTGAAAAACATAGAGAGTCTCTACCCAAGCGGAAGGGAAGTGCCAACATTTCTCAAATGTTCCACGTGTGAGAATATGGTCTGTCCGTTCTGCTGTGGACAATGCCCACACGAAATGTGCAAGGACATTCAATGCCGCAAATGCAAGAAGAATCCATGGGCAAGCTGTGATTGGCACGAAGGCATGTGAATTGGTTTGTCAGTCAGTTGAAAAATGGTAAGGCGCGCGCAACGAGGAGTGGCATGTTTGCAAGTGTTGGGAACGTGAGGATCTTCAGTGCTTCTGTCGGGCTTCAAACCATAAAGAGCTGCCACGATTCCCGTGAGCTACAATTTCTCGAGCTGCAGAAAGAATCGTACAAAATGAGGAGACAGCGCGCTTAGCATCTTGTGCGCAGACCAATGGAAGCACCGACTTTGATTCATGAGTCTAGCAAGCTGGCAAGACCAATCCATTAGACAGGATCGAGTGCATTACCTTGTGAATACATAGTAGTTTGTAACAATCATAAGCCCTGCTTGTACACGGAGACTGCTTTCGGCTCATTTTGATACGTAGATGTGCAAACATCATCTAAGCGATTACGGTAAGCCGGTTTGATACGCAATTCTCAGCACTTCGTCAAGGTTCATATATAATGACGAGTGTTACTCCAGGTAACTAACATACTTAGGGAGGTCGATGCCAAGGCAAGGTGATGGGGCAAGTATCCGGAGTTGGTTTTCCATAATAGGAAGTTAGGGTTTTGTACCCTAGAAATTGCGGAAGAGGCGACTCCTCATTTGTGCTGCATCACTCAAGGTCGTCGACACCGAACTTCGAAGATCAACGTCAATCTCAACACATCGCCGTCGCATCTCAATAAATCGACAAGATGCGTACCTTCGACGATACCTTTAGCGGCCAGAAGATCTACCCTGGCAAGGTGCGTTTTCCCGCTTCTAAGGCACCGACCTGCGAACGTCCAACCTGTTTTACGGCAATGAAAGGCTGACAGAAACCTCTCTCATTAGGGCAAGCTCTATGTCCGTGGCGACAGCAAGATCTTCCGATTCCAAAATGGAAAGTCCGAATCTCTTTTCCTCCAGCGAAAGAACCCTCGCAGAATAGCATGGACAGTCCTCTACCGAAGAATGCACAAGAAGGGTATCTCAGAGGTCAGTTTCCGAATTCTACATAATTTTCGCTGGCGCATCAACAAAGTGGTATCACCATTTTACATTCAGCGAAAGAACGTGATGGACATGTTAACGTGGTTGAAAATTGTATAATCATCAACTGACACGGGTTACACTCAACAGGAAGTTGCTAAGAAGAGAACCCGCCGAACCGTCAAGTCTCAACGTGCTATTGTCGGAGCTTCATTGGATGTCATCAAGGAACGAAGATCGATGCGACCAGAGGCTCGCACTGCTGCTCGACAAGCTGCTATCAGCGAAGGAAAGGAGAAGAAGGCTGCTTTGGAGAGCAAGAAGAAGGCTGAGAAGGCAAAGACCGCTGCCAAGTCTGCTCAAGGTCAAGCTAGAGGCGGTATTGCCAGCAAGCAACAGGCCAAGGGTGCCCCAAGCAAGGTCGCTGCCAAGAGTCGTTAGAGTTGAAGTAGGAGGCGTGGAAACACTGGGTTGACGAGCGAATGGCAAAGGTCAGCTGGGCTTTAGATACCTCTTTGTCGCCATGCATGTTTGTGAAAAGGCGAGTTGGGAGGGTATGAACAATACCAATTCATGAAATTATCCACGTTCTTGAATCCACCATGTTTTATACCAACGATGATATACAACTAGCGTTGCTCACGTAGTGGAGGATATTACCGGCCGCAACGATGTTACATTCGAGGCAACTCCCTGGGCGAGGAATATCTGCGGTAGAGATTTCGACCTACACCAGCCCTCTGTTTTCGAGCATGCATTTGCACGTAATCCTTTCCTGTCTAGCTCGCTCATAAAATCCAAGCTTTGGAAGGACGTACTACGAACATTTTGCTGCGTAGTCTCACTCGCATCTTCCTGACGTAGTCTGGAATCCGAAGGCGTAGTGCTTTGAAATAGATGTAAAGAGAAAGACGTAGTAGATCTCGAGCTTAGGCATGGCAGTGGTTCTCCAGATCGCCAGATCGGTGCAGTTCTACTTTTCAACCAAACGATATGCGGCGGTACAGACGGTATAAGGCGGTAGTAGGGGGGAGCCCGGGGGGGGGGTGTAGTATATCAAATGCGGTATGCTGCTGAATCTGCGTTTCCTACAATCCACTTCCGCATAGACAACCACTCGGTCGACTGTTCGACGGAGAAACCACAAAACATTGCGTCTACTACCGAAAGAAGGCAAAATGACAATGTTGTGTCAAACAGATCGGTGAATCTCGCCAAATTCAGTGTTCTAGATTTGCTTGAATAGATACCTACCTACCTGAAGCATGGGGTACCTTATGGTATGGGATGGAAGTTATGGAAAGTCCGTGGCCCACATGTTCGCATTGAAAGATAATTGGCCCGTTCGCCAGAAGCCTACGGAGGAGAGTAGAGCGTCTCGCGGACCTCTAAGGATTTTAGTAGGTTCGGTTCCCAGCAGTCGAAAGATGCCATAACTATTAAGCACATGTTGGCGACATTCAGATCCAATGCCCACATCTCACTCTGGGATGAAACCAGAAAGAAGCTTGCAATGTAACCACATAGCGTGGAACTGATTACTCAAAGCCTGTCCATGTGCCCATTGCAACTTCTCGGCCGCAAATCACGTGACCGTCAGATCGATCCATAATTCACGTGCAATTCTCTCGGCCGTTCAATATCGCTCCACCCCAAAAGTCCGCGATGGGCAGATTTGATGTCTGAATCATAGCTGTAAGCAGGCTAGTCCTAGGTGGACGGTTCAATTAGAAAACCCGCCTTCCGAACACTTCATCTCATTAAGGTTGTGGCTCCTGTATCCTGCAGTGTCGATTGTCCATATATCCCCGAGTTCCGCTCCATTTTGCTCGGTGTATTCAACAATGAATCCAGAAACATCCAAGGAAGTGATATAACAAACGCCGGCTTTGTAAGCCTGTTGTGTTGTAAGGGCTGGCCCCCTCAACGATGGATTCCTTTTTGGGTATCTGCAGAGACGGCCAGATGTAGATAACTTTATAAGTTCCACCATTCCTCCGTGTTTTGCCTGTGCACCTACTTCCCTAATCTATCTACACATGCTCTTCCGTGACACAACACACACTGGGCCTTAGTGGATCAATCCGTTACACAAACAAACAAACATCAACAAGAGTACCTGACCTCACACTTAACTGACTTCTCAAATTTTTACCACTCGCACTTTCTAATTCTTGGAGCGTGCCCGCTCATCGCTCTCAACTTGCAGTTCTTTTCCTTTGTCTCATTAAATTCACCACGAAGAATTCAATACAAGTCATTGATTCAACGTCGTCAAGATGGTCGGTTCAGGCCCCAAGTATGATATTTTGATTGTCGGTGGCTCCTTTGCTGGGCTGACCGTAAGTTCTCCTGCAAACCTGAGCCCCTCGGTGGCCTTGCGTCCAGCGCTGACCAGTTTGTAGGCAGCACATCATCTTTTGAAGAATGTGATTCCCACATTGGAGTTGGCCCAGCGAGACTACAAGATCACCATGCTCACCAACTCGTCCAAGTTCTTCCACAAGATCTCTGCTCCACGCTCTTTGACCAACCCTGATATGCTCAAGCTGGACAAGACCTTGCTCGATATCGCACCTGGTTTCAAGCAGTATGGAGATTCCTTTCAACTGGTTCTTGGATATGCAAAGTCGGTTGATAGCTTTGCTGGGACTGTCGCATACGATGGTACTGAAGGCAACGCCTCTGGTACTTTGAAATACGACAGTCTTATCATTGCAACTGGAGCCAGCTTCGATGAGCCGCTTTGGGGCGTCAGCGAGGGCTATGATAAGCTGCAAGCCGCGTACAAGGAGATGCACTCGGGGCTTCTAAGTGCCAAGACCATCCTGATTGCTGGGGGAGGCCCTGCCGGTGTTGAAACTGCTGGTGAAATCGCAAACCGTTTCCCCAAGTCCAAGGATATCACATTTCTCTCGGGATCCACTAGATTGCTGCCCAAGCTCCATAATAGCAGAGCCGCCAACTCGGCCCAGAAGAAACTGGAGAAGATGGGTGTCAAAGTAGTCCACAGTGTTCGTGCCAAGTCATGGTCCAAGAATTCGGATGGAACAACCACTGTCCAACTAGACAACGGCAAGACCAAGACAGTTGATATCTTCATTCCCTCTACTGGCAACAAGATCAATAGCAGTTGGGTTCCGTCTTCCTGGTTGACAAGCGAACCAAAGCATGCGGCCATCAAGACAGAACCTCACACTCTTCGCCTTGATGTTCCGGGTGTCGAGAATGTGTATGTCTTCGGATCCGCTGGTAGTTACTCGAATGGAGGCATCGTCGACATCTTAATGGCATACAAAGCACTTGGAGAGAGCTTCAAGGTCGATCAGATCAAGTCTACAGGAGGTAAGAAAATTTGCACATTATTGGAATCCCGTTCAAGGTGGCTAACTCGAATAATCTATACAGACTCGGTCAAGCAAAAGACTGTATACAACAAATTCGACAATGGAGACTTCCAAATGGTTCCAATTGGTCCTAGGGATGGTGTCGTCGTCATCAAGGGTTTCAATCTGCCAAGCTTTCTATGTGTCATGGTCAAGTCCAAGGATTTCATGACTGGTAAAGTTTCAGACCTTGTTGAAGGCAGGAGTGTTTGAGAGGCTTCAACAAACGATACGGATTCGATTTTGGGCTTTGCGGTTCAGATTGTAATCATAAGAGAGAGTTCGATGGAAACTGTAATTTGCCCCTTTGCTTTCCGGAGTGTAAAGCTACCTGGAACATCGGTGAGGCACTGGCGTTGACTTTTTGCTTTATCAACCAAAAGATACCACACGATCAAGACTGATAGCGAGCTTCCGTAATTGAATGATAACTACATTGACCAAATCTTGTCTACCTCTACATTATAAAGATACAGACACCTGTAGGAATTGCGGAAAAACTCATTCAGCGAGATGCTTTCAGAAACGAGCAGCCTAGTCACGTGATGTACGGCGTCCATATTCAGCGCCAAGCGCAGTCCACACAAATCCATCCAGAATTTGCCCTTAACCCGCCTAATCGATTCATCGAGCACTTCATTTCAACAACTTCAATCCGAAACACCAACACCTTCTTCCATCAACTACTCATCGATTATCAGCAATCATGGGTAAGGTTCACGGATCTCTCGCTCGTGCCGGCAAAGTCAAGTCGCAAACCCCAAAGGTACGCCACGGCTCCCATCCTCTCCGCCAATGGCTGGACAAGGAATTCGTCCAGAAATCTGCCTATGCGCACAAATTGATGCATAGATTTCGATGATATTAACGTTATTTCCCGCTGCAGGTCGAGCCTCAAGAAAAGAAGAAGACACCAAAGGGTCGTGCTAAGAAGAGAATAACATACACACGACGATTCGTCAATGTCACAATGACTGGTGGCAAGAGAAAGGTACGGCAAAACCCATCTTCCTCCCGCATATTTTTCTCGATAGTTTATACTGACCTGATCGCTGCACAGATGAACCCCAACCCAACCGCATAAACGCCCCAAACAATTCGTTGACGCAATGTGGGAGTGAGTGGAAGATGCTTGGTTCTTCAGTCTGATTGTTTCAGGGAATGGAAGAGAAATAACGATATGGTTGCGGATGGGAATGGTTTGGCATGAAGGACGAGTAAAGCTCTCTATGAGTGCCCTCCACATGCTCTGAATCTGGGTACTTGTTCTTGTCTTTATGATGTACATGTATCCCGAGGGCAACGGCAGACATTGTCCATGCGTAAAGATGGGAAACTGCCACATTAAGTCTTCAGGCGCTTTCGCGGTCGTTATTTGATCTTATCAAAAATGGTCACTTATGAGGTAGCTTCTACTCGTGACGGATAGTATGAAATATTACCCTTCTGTCGCAGATCTTTTATTCATCTTCCTTCCGCGCCATCTATCCGCCGCGGTCTTTTTATTTTGTCTCCATCTGCGATATGGAACCATCGAGCAAGGCATACCTGGGGCTCAGTGATAAAAAACTTTTGGGGGTTTCAATCGTCAATCGCCAAGGTCTTGGTGAAGTAATTCCTGGTTGAGTGCAGATTTAGCAGTCGTATACCTAGGCATGTGATTGAGATGCTGCGTCATGTAGCCCCAGACTACAACCATGCCTTCGTTGCATATTAATCAGACCTTCCTATCTCGGCATGCTTTTAGTACACCCATTGATGTTCCAGGACACAGGTCTCCGCACAATCCCGGCGGGAATTCCAGGCTATTGGACTAAAGAATGGCCGTTGTAAGAGGATCGGCTCCAGGAAGATCATACTATCTCCGTAGCACTACTGCTGACGTTCTTCAGTTAAACCTTCAACGACGGTTGCATTCATCCTTCCAAGCAAAAGATGCTTGTGGTTTCCAAGAGTTTCAAAAAGTACCTCGCAATTGCTGGACATCTAGATCTTGTAGTTCCTACGTGGCCCAAGTCGATGTCTGCCATTCCACTATACACATCTCGAAGCTAATACTCATTCTGGGACATAGTAGATAGCAAACCTGGCGAAGTCTTTCATGGAGGCAAGCGGGCCAATTTAGTCCACCATAAGACACATAGAATTGCTGTTACCTGTCATGCGAGCCTATGGATCATTTGATATACACATCATAGACAAGTTTTATTCGTTATCCTCGCCTGGGAGTGGACTTGCTCTGAAGCCCTACCCCATGCATTTGGGGCTAGTGCGCCGTGATGTTCTATTTCCATGGCCATCGGTTCCACCTTCCCCCTTAGAGTTGTTGAGAAATAATCACGTATTAGCTGGTTGGCCAATTGATCTTCGTAAACTTCATCCCCCGCATACAGTATATCGCTCATATACTGTACCTGACCCGCAACAAGAATATTAAACATGGGAGGGAAGGCACACGTGTGCTTCTTGTATGTTGTATCAAGTACACGGAACAAATGTGGGAACGATGCGGACACCGATAGGAGGTCCTCGTGCGCCAAGACCACTGTGAGTTGGTTGAGGTTTCACGTCGACAGCTTTCTGAGACGAGTTTGGTTTGTATTCTGCACCATCTTCCATAGTGAGACCTCTGATCGACAGCCCCTGGGTCAAAAAGCTTGATGAAGCTTAATAGGATATCCTCGCCCATAACCAATTCGATGCTGTGAAACGGCTGGGGAACCAATTCTCGATGTTCCACCAGACAGATTCCCGTCACTAGTCACCCATGCTTGTTGTGAAAAGCCACACAAATCGCGTTTCCAGACGAGATGTGAGGGCCTCTAGTCTGGAGTCTGGGCCTCGGAAACGGCATGCTTTGCGTAGGAAGGTGAGCAACATTATCCTTCACTTGCCTTGTATGGTAGCGCCCGTTATTGAAGCGTCAGCCACCCCGTCACTCAGGCGGAATTTGCTTTTTACTTTTCTTCTCGGACGGAACCCAAGATCTGGATGCTGTCATGACTTCTGTATTGTGATTGTCTACATTGAAGCCATGTCGTTGTGTTGAGCAGGTGATCTCCGATCTCAAGTCGATCAAGCAGAAGGCGTTGAGCATATTTCGAAAAGGCGCCTCGAGCAAGTCTATAAATGGGTGCTCCCACGCTGTTACGTTCTCTTGGGGAAGCCATATCTTCGGGAACTTCTCCATTGTTATCGCCAGGGGAACATCTCAAATGTTCTTCGCCAGTTCGGTCTCCTCTGACGCCTCGTCGGCCTTACCGACCTTCAAGAGATGATGATTTCACATCAAGGGCGGAAAGCCCAGGGTTATCTGAAGGATCCTGTCGTTCACCACAGTACTCTAGCTCGAATACGCCGGGTGCAAGACCTTCAAATTCACACATTACTGTCCAAATCAGACCGGCCCCAATTAACTTCAGGAAACCTTCAAGACCACCACCGATACGCACATCCACGGAAGACACTCTTCTGAGTGATTGTTCGTCACCAACTGAACTTCACGGATTTCTTCCTAAGAGCGCACAAGTCATAACGCCAAGCCTTCTGCCACAAATTCGGGACGAGGAGAAACTAGGAACCTTCACAGCCGTCAATATCATACTGGGAAAGACGATTGGTGTCGGCGTGTATTCGGTACCTTCATCGATTTTCTCTGATGTAGGCTCGGTGGGAATGACCATTGTCCTATGGACGTTAGGATCATTCATTTCGTTTTGTGGTCTTGCTGTCTACCTGGACCTCGGGTCAGCGATGCCCAGGTCTGGTGGAGAACGAGTCTACTTGGAAAGAATATTTCGTCGGCCAAGAATGCTTGCCACTTGCATGTTTATGTCCTACGTTGTCCTACTGGGCTTCAGTACCCCTAATTGCATTGTCATGGGTGAATATATCATCTATGCAGTCGGCCTTCAACCATCCACCTGGTTGATTCGCACCCTTGCTACCATCACAATCACCTCAGCATGTGTGATGCACGCAAAGTTTCCACGTCTCGGAGTACATGTTATCAATGTCCTAGGCGTTGCAAAAATGATAATCTTGGCGTTCGTTGTATCTTCTGGTCTTGCAGCCAGTGTTCTAAGCTTTCCTAACTCTACGAAACAAACAGGAGGAGCCGGTGGACTGACAACGGCTCAGCGCAACTTCTCAGACATTTGGGCTGGATCCTCTTCTTCGCCATATGCTTATTCCACCGCATTACTCAAGATCCTCTATTGTTTTCGAGGCTACAACACTGCAAATACTGTGCTATCATCCGTTCGTCGACCAATCCCAACTCTTAAAGTCGCAGCCCCGCTTGCACTTAGCCTTGTTGCAGGCTCCTACATCCTCGCCAACATCGCATACTTCTGCGCTGTCGACAAAGAAGAATTCCGAGAAGCAGGCGTGGTTCTTGCAGGCCGATTCCTAAGTAATCTCTTTGGTGCAACTGTAGGCGAACGAGTTCTACCATGGCTTGTCATCATCAGCGCATTTGGGAATGTATCTGCAACCAGTTTCGCCCAAGCCAGGGTAAATCAAGAACTCGGTCGTGATGGTTTACTCCCTTACTCCGACTTTTGGGCTGGAAATACCCGACTGAACATGTTTTCATCGAACACGAAGACTCCCTCCACCCTCGGGCCAGATACCAATGCCAACAAAATCGTCAGGGCACTCCGCAACAATAGTATAGGTAGCCAAACCGCCTCTCTATCGCCATCTCTGTTCCTCCACTTCTTCATCTCTGCCCTTGTAATCCTCCTTCCCCCTCCGGGACAAATATATACTTTCCTCCTGGAAATTGGTGGATACCCGGTCAGTATAATCAGCGTCGCCGTCGCCGGCGGTCTTCTTTACCTTCAACTCAACCCGCATGAAAGATGGAACAGCCCAATCCCGGCACGCAAAATCTGGGTCGTCATTTTTTTCATCGCTAATTTGGGAGTTTGTATTCTGCCATGGATAAATCCTGGAGAACAAATTCAAGACAATGAAACAAGCAATGATGGCAATAGTGCTGAGCAAGAGAAAATATTCCCATACTATGCCTATCCAGCGACTGGATTAGGGATTCTAGTTGCAGGAGCTTACTACTGGATTTGGTGGAGGTATTTACGGCCTTTGATATGGCCCGAGAGACCAGACAGACTTGATTTTGACCGCGAATCGTCTGATGGCGATTGCTCCTCTGATGCTATGACTTTACTCTTGGAAGATTACAGCACCTTTAGTCACGACCTCCACTATACGGGTTCTCGACCTATCGACGAGTCCGAGATTGCCATCCGGACCGGATCCACCATCAAGTCGTCCGTAAATGTCGACGGAGGAAAATCCACCTTCACCTCCCCTATTACAGTGACTTTCATGAAAGATCACGGAGACAGTGATAGCGTCACTCTGGTCGCAGATAACGAGGAATTACCCAGTCCAAGCATGTTTTGAATTACATTCAAGGACAAAGAATCCTTGGATCGCTGGATGGAACCAGGAGAATGATGTGAAACGAAACAGAACATCTACATCCACATCATAAACAACAGGACGATGCTGCGCATCGAAAGGGGATAAATAAAGCAAAATATATATATAACTTAGGTATAACCTATCTACCAACAAGATATAATATAAATGTACCAGTACCATAAGCTACACACACAACATAGTATCATCCAGCACCGCACCCCCCTTCATCAACCTCCCAAATGGCTACTATTAACCATCCCCCTAACCTCCATGTAAATCCTCAACACCCTTCCCCCCATCCCTTCCCACTAGTCATTCATCTTATCCCTCTCACGTACCCCTTCGCCTTCACCTTCACCTTCAGATATCAAACGCAGACACCTCACCCCAGCGCCAAAGACGACGCTGTTGCCGAGCAGACATCGACTCATCCTGAAGTCAAGAGTGCGATGGGCTCATGAATATCTTATGGTTTGAGCAATGCATGGCAATATGACAGGAGCCGTGTCCTCCAAGGGCCTCGCACACAAAGATGCAAACATTCCACAAGGTACGCATGCTCCTACTTGCTTTGAGAGGTCCAGAAACATGAAATGGACACAAGAACTACATTGAACAAGGGTAACAAATGGGATTGAGAAAATATATCATTTTCCGGTGTTTGAGGCTCTAAGTCACGCTTACTAAGTGATTTTAGGTGACTCCTAGCATTTAAACCCTACTAATGTCACGCACGACGTTAAAATCTCCGAGGTTAATAGAGGGCCAGACTCGATCACTGGGCTACCTAATCATCCTCAAGCTTTAATACCTCCGGCCTCTCAATCAAACTAACGTCAAAGTCAGCAGCAGTAATCGTGCACGGAGAAGATCACGAACCGGTGTCAAGAAAGACTCTGCAACAAATCGTGCTCGGGCATTGAGCTGATACACAGTTAGCTGGGACTTGTAGTGCAGAGGTCATAGATCATACGAAGAGCTTCATCTCAGATATCTCCTTGTCCACCTCTTCCATGAATTGTATGATGAAATCCACCAATTTATGCTTTAACATCTCCTCTGTGTGCGTATTCGTGATCAAGAACGAAATGTCGTACCCCTATCACTCCACATCAGTAACAATGAACATAGAGTGATCCCTATAATGCGAACCTTCACAGGCTTGCGCCGTAATATGAAGAATGATTCCGCTCTTTGTGTCAAGAAGCGTGTAAACTTGTGTACTAGAATGTTCTCGATTTCATCTGCCTGTTTGATCCGGATGCTGACTCGCACACTATTGACACTTGGCTCGATCAAAACTTTCTCATTTTCATTCCTCGCCACTGTCAAAGGGTTCAAGAGTAACTCAGGAGACGATCCTGCCTCGACTTCTGGGACGTTGTGTCTTTCTGAGGTTTGAGATGCGAAATTCGACAGGGAGAGAGCTGCTGTCAGAGATGACCGAACGCATTGTAGATATGGTCGCAAGGATTGAGACT
This sequence comes from Phaeomoniella chlamydospora, assembly GCA_001006345.1. Taxonomy (NCBI): domain Eukaryota; kingdom Fungi; phylum Ascomycota; class Eurotiomycetes; order Phaeomoniellales; family Phaeomoniellaceae; genus Phaeomoniella; species Phaeomoniella chlamydospora. The sequence continues at coordinate 13,398 of LCWF01000177.1, read as the reverse complement.
ATGCAAATAAGCTGGAGTGAGAACCCTGATAGAATAAATGCTTACCATGGTGGCCAGGCAGACAAAGGATGAGGGAGCAGGGTCTATTCGGTTTGACTGTTCATATCATCTGCTGAGGACTTGGCTGAAGATCGTAGTGGGATTATATCATGAGGCGAGCAAGCTGCTTCAACTCTTGACCCTGCCCAAATCCTACTGTTTGTGAATCGAGAGGTATAGTGATGGGCGGGATGATTGGGCGACTGATGCGGATTGACGTTGTTCAATTACGTGGGACCACAGCAGCAACATTTGCGGGACGAGTTGTCATGTTGGAAAGTGATAATTAGGAGTGGGGTTCTCTTTGGAGCTTGGTGAGTTACTTACTGTAAGTAATTATTATTATTGTTGTTGTCGTTGAACCTCGGGGGCGCAACAACGTCAGTTCATTTCGTGGCCTGTGATGCCTAATATCTAGAACCCTCTCATTGCTCGCAAACGCTTTTTTCGAAAACAGATCTCCTTCTCTTTCCAGGCATTCTCCTTTTGCTTCAAGCCACTAGAAATGGATCCTATACCAGGTAAGTGACTGCATGACCCTGCAACATTCGCACAGCTATTGACAACGGGAAGTGAAGGTAAAGCATCAAGGCAAGCTCTACGATGTAGAACTCGACCCCTCCACCACCGGTGAGACATTCAAGTTTCAGCTTTACTCCTTAACCGGCGTTGAACCAGACCGACAGAAAGTTCTTGTCAAGGGTGGCCAACTAAAAGATGACACTGATCTATCCTCCCTCAAGGCCAAACCGGGTCAAACCTTTATGATGATGGGGACTGCAAGCTCAGGGTCCAGTGCCGATGTCTTGAATCGACCAAAGGAGCAGCCGAAGTTCATTGAAGATATGACGGAAGCTGAAATCGCGAAACAAGAGGGCGCCACACCGGCTGGTCTAAAAAACCTCGGCAACACCTGCTACCTCAATTCCACTTTGCAGGTGTTGCGCAGTGTACCCGAAATGCAGGAGGAATTGGCTCTTTACAAGCCTACGGTGAACGGGTCCTCGTCCTTACAAAACCTTAGTCAATTTGGCTTGGGCGGGCTTCAGTCGTCACAAGACCTGACTGCCTCCTTACGAGATCTCTACAAGCAAATGACCGAGACGCAGGAGGGACTACCGCCTTATATGTTCGTCAACGCCTTGCGCACGGCTTTCCCACAATTTGCGCAAAAGTCAAACACCGGTCATTTTGCACAACAAGATGCAGAAGAAGCATGGTCGCAGATAATCTCACAGCTCCGTCAGAAACTCAGTATCGCCGACAGCTCGGCTCCCAACAGCGGCTTTGTCGACAAATATTTCGCTGGCAAATTTGTCTCTACAGTCTCAACACCGGAAGCACCTGATGAGCCTTCAGCCATCACGACCGACACTTTTCTCAAATTGGATTGTCATATTGATAAAGATACCAACCATCTCCGTGATGGCCTGCTTGCAGGTCTTACAGAAGCCATTGAAAAGCGTTCCGAATCCCTAGGCCGTGACGCCACTTACACCAAAACGTCGAGAATATCAAGGTTGCCTCAATATTTAACCGTTCATTTTGTGCGATTCTTTTGGAAACGTGATGTCCAGAAGAAAGCCAAGATCATGAAGAAAGTTACATTTCCTGCGGAACTTGACGTGACCGAATTCTGTACAGAAGAATTGAAGAAGCAGCTTATACCTGTTCGAGATAAGGTTCGAGAGATCAGGAAAGACGAGTATGACGCGGAGCGAGCGCGAAAGCGCCAGAAGATTGCCCACAAGCAAGAGGAAGACCGAAAAGCAGAAGCCGCGGCCGTCGCAGAAGCAGCGCCGTTGAAGAAAAAGAAAGAACTCGAGGAACAGAAGGGAGCAGAGTCCAAGGGAAAGGTCGATGTGCCAAGCAACGAGATGGATGTGTACAAGACTGACGCTGAGTATGAGGCTGAGCGAGCTGCTGCTATCAAGGCTGCCAAGAAAGACCTCTACGCCTTGATAGATCAAAATCTGGTGTCCGATGTTGGTTCAAATAAGTCAGGCCTCTACGAATTGAGGGGTGTCATTACTCATCAGGGAGCGAGTGCGGACAGTGGGCACTACACAAGCTACGTCAAGAAAACGGGTAAATTGGTCGACGATCCTAAGGCCCCTGGTGGTAAACGAAGAGAAGAAGATGGACGATGGTGGTGGTTCAACGATGACGTAGTCACCGAGGTTGAGGCTGAAAAGATTGAGACCTTGGCCGGTGGTGGTAAGTGCCCAAGTCTCTGCTTTGGATTAAAACAACAGCTGACTATCATTTGATAGGCGAAAGTCACTCCGCGTTGATCCTGCTCTATCGAGCGATCGACTTACCGTCGAAGGATGAAGTCCAGGAATGATGAACGATTCGGTCGATAGGGACCTGCGTTTTTATGGTCTGCATGGTGATGTTCGCATCGCAAAGCTGAGGCCGGTCGGCTAGAAGTCCCATATATTCAATGAGGTACCTGCTCATGCATTTTCTGCCGTCTTGCCTTCCATAAGTTTCTTTGTACGATTCGTTACCAATGGTGCTCGCCAATCTGGCCCGTTGATGTGCATTTGTAGAATGGTACAGGTCTCGACTGCACGATACTGTAAGGGCTAAAAACTGCCTAAGCGGCCGGTACCTGATGGAATTCGAAAGAAGTCTTGAGACATACACTTTGTGCTTGGATCCTTTTCTGCAACCATCCGGCAAGTGGGTTTTTCTCGTTTGTCTGGTGTGTTGTGATATCGGTACAGTATATCAGTCGTACATAGCGCCTATGTCGCATTGTGGCGCAGTTAAGAGGAGCCGAGATGATGGTACGACTTCGAATGCCGGCCATCCTATGAGGCATCATTTACCACTCCGCTATCTCCGGATCCGCGTATACTACTATGTATGTACATAGTATTTTCTAGGCGGCGTTCTCTAAGGCTACGTTGCATTCTTAAATCTGCGACTTGACGCTAATGATCCAAATGCCAGAGCTGGCAAAATATGGTACATGTACAGTGGGTCTGAAGATCAAACATTGCAGGACGGTGGGAAGACAACCGCGAAACACTATTAATAATACTGTCGCTTTCCAGGGCTTCGGATACGAAAATACTCCATAGCAGATCGGTCGACGGAGCAAGGAATGTGTTTACATCAGGAATGTTATACTCTGTAGTCAGCTCACCACTGCAGGACTCACAAAATACTGTAGCGTTATGATGTAAAAATACTGCTGGACAATCCGTGGGCGAGGCAATGCAAGGTGCAGTCTCTTTGCTCTACTCTGATACAGAGTATATATCCGACAGTTCCATGCGGTCAACCTGGGCCGCAGTAAGGCAGAGCATTAGAGCATTGGGCTTTTTGACATTTCGGATATGTCACCATGCACTTTGGTCACGGGGAATAGAAAATGAGTATTGTAGTTTGTCTGGTTTTCGGGGTAGTACAGTACAATTAAGTTAATACTCTGTACATAGTACTGTACTATGTATGAAAATGAAAATACTGTACATGTGCTTACTGTACATGTGCTTCATGCAGGAACAAATTTGGGAAAAGATTCAGAGTGTGGATCAAGCTGCCGATGATCTGAAACAAGTCACTCACACATTTCCGAAGCCCGCTCTGAGATGCCGGAAAAGGCAATGAGGTAGAAATGCACCCTGGAGCTGGTCATGAATGAACAAATGTCGTGTTGAAACAGACAATTCACCGTACTGTACTACGCTGAGTTTATATTTAATAATTGGATGCATTGCGTGAGACGATGATCCTAACCTCGATAACCTTGCAGCCTTCAAGCAGATAGGGCAATCACTTCCGAGCTCTATCGTCCATTACAGAGTACCCATCTTGCTCACGTCCTGGATCCCTTCAAATGTTGTTACTGACTAAATACATACCATAGTAGTATCCCTTGGGACCCAGGTGCCACTGATTAGCTCTTCCCTATTTGGTTCAACGCCGCTCTGTCACATTTTCTCTAGTCTCCCTCCCTGCAGATCACCTGAGATGACAAGCTCAACGCCTGCCGCTGTCTGGTATACTCGTATCTTTCAAAAGCAAACCTGACTCAAAGTTTATGCTGCACTGGATACTCTCCTCCCTCCTTTGACTGCGACTAACATGAGCGCTTCTCCTTCTCCTCCTCCTCTTGCTTCTTCTTCCTTTCAGACGAGTCGGCAAACACGGGCAGCTCGAGACGCAGTGAGGCGAAGCACCAAGGGGTGTTCGCCCATCATTGGTGCAGATCCCTTCCTTTCCAAAGAGCCTGAATACAGCGATGATCAATAATCAATTCTTCGGATATTGAATGACGACCCTCTCCCCAAATTTGCCGCTCGGCTGTTAGGGTTAAGTTTGCTGCGATTCGTGGTACATACCCTGTTCCATGATCCTTGTTCCGGAACATAAATGGAAGTTCGCCCCTGCAGTTTATCTGGGTTCGCTTGGTTTCTCGCTAATCGCCTTGACTATTCAGTACTCAGGGTTCCAGGCTCCAAGGCACTCATAGGTCTCTAAGCATTGAAAGGTATAGACGACGCGTTGCGTCAAGAGTCTCTGTATATCATTGGGTGCCCAATACGAGACCGCAACGGGGTAAGGCGTACCACCAGAAGCGCAAAATCATTTTCAACATGAGGCTTTTGCCTTTGAAAGATTCTAGACTCCCGGAGATGATCGGACCGTGAAGTCACAACATCCTCATATAACCGAGGTGGAAAGGTATGCCTTCAACCAAGATGTGCTGCATCCTAGTCGTTCATCGATCGATGCTTTGTGGCAGCCAGTCCTTGGCCTGTGCCGTAGAGGGCTACGCAGTAGGATTTCCCATTCAGGAAACAAGTCCTTTGGCTACGCCAAACCTAAGTTACTCGGCCAGATGACCTGGAAGAGCAAGGAACTACGAAGAGTAGTAGCTTTGAATCGTGGAGTATGACGCGGCATCGAAGCTGTCTCGTCAGCATTATTAATATGAATGTTTTAATGGCCATGAGCTATTCTGTGGTCAAAGCGAGGCGGGATCGCTGGGTAAATCCGGGTGGTGAATGGATGGATGGATGGATGGTGATTTGATATGACATGGACTGCAATGCTGCATACAGATCTTTAGAGGCAACTCAAGATCTTCTTATAGCTGTTCTGGAGCTGTAGCACTAAGGTTCCATGATGCATAGTCTGCCGTCTTCTAAAGCTGGGGTTTATTATAGGAGATCCAGGTAACGTACTTTTTTACCATAGTACTATGGTATTTATTTACCGAAAATTGGCCAGTCAATTGAGCTGCTGTGGATTGACCACACCATCACGTACGATACATGCCTACCATACTGTACCACACAATCAAGGAGCTGGATTGATAGTGCACAGCTATCCAGGAATGGGAGCTATAGGTCCCGACGAAGGTTTCTGGTGGAAGCAAACTTACCTGATTCGCTGAAGGGCAGTACTTTCATAACAAAGAACTCGCGGAAATTGGATCCCTTCTTTTTTGAATGACGGTTGGGCTTAGTCTCTTGCCTTTCTCGGGCTATCTTTTTTGGAACCACGACGATCTTGAAACACGCGGGTCGTCTGCGGATTCAGGAGCTGCTTGGAAGAGAACACAGTAGCATCCGTCAGCTGGAGTAGAAAGTGGATCAATGTGGGTTTATTCCTACTTCCGCAAAGTTCGTCCCTTCCCTGCTGCCCTGCTCTACCAAGAAAGAAAGAGTACGGCAACGAACTTGTCCATCACAAACTGTTTGCTTTATCCCGATTCAGGTAGGGGATTGGTTCATCACCCGTTGCCTCTCCTTACTGCCCTGATGCCTGCTCATGCCCTACCCGTCGTACAGACCAGATTCGGGGACGGTCCTACGATCATCCGATCTACACTTCCCCTTCTCGGTACGCTCCTCCATTGCCTAGGTCAAGCACAGGCACTGGCGCTCGGCAGATGCCTCATTCGCTCCATCCTCCGGGTGCACGACGGTGTATGGAAGATTTCTCGACTCAGCTCTCGAGATCCCGAGATGCCTCCGCGCTCACGCCGGGCCGGTACAAGCACGATGATACCCTCAAATTCCACAAGCAACGCATTTGTACGGCTCTGCACCTCAAGTCCAAGCCACCTTCACCCCGAAGAATGTTCGTGATTGGACGTCCACTATTTCGGGTCACTGAAACCAGCCCAGAAAATGCGCCACTAACCTCAGAGTGATTAACTCAGGGCAAACACCAATCCCGTAGTACACTACCAGGTCTCGGTGTCCACGTTCTACCTTGGAGCCGAAACAGCTACTCCGTAATACAGTACCCCTCACCCGCTGCTCGTCATTCTGAGACTGTCGATGCTGAATTTAATTGTACCCGTACCAATCTAACAATCGATCTTGACGCGGCTTACACTCTGTGGCGTGTTGTTTCCACAGTGTCGTACCTAATTTTTTGGACCCATCATCTCCTAGATTCATCCCGCCCGGCTCCCACTAGCCACCAACATCTCAAAGAACCAGCATATCTTACTTGCTGCTGGTAGTTTCCTCTATGATCCTCACCAGAAACCCCACGGTGGATGGGTCTCAGCTCTGTGGGTCTTCTTTGCCCTACAAACGTACCCGACGCCGATCGAGCTGAGTGTCCACACCATCCTTAAAGACATCATCCTCCCGTCGTGACTGTGCGTCTCTGCCCGAGATTACGTTCGAGAGCATCTGGCTGCTTGCAAGCTTTCCTGCTTCGGCAACTATACTCCTTGCGCCCTGTGATGCTTGAAAAGTCAATGCATAATCACAGGCAAAACCTGATACAATCGTTGGCCATGAATACAACTTGTGTGTTTTGCTGGCCTCTCTAACACCATCTTGTTCATGCAAGTCATTCGTTAAAACACAGCCGCTCACTATCTTTTTCCAGCGCCTTCGTTGACTGGGTTGACCCTTGCATACTCCAATCTCGAACGCGCGATCGTCGTCTACCATTAATAGCTGGCCTTTATCAATCGTCTGGAACCCTTCGTATGTTGGGCTATATTCGCATCTCGTGGGCATATCACTGCTGGCATCGCGATGATCAACCTTGCTGACACATACTCAGAGACGGCTCAAGATTTTCAGAGCGAATGTCTAACCCACCATCAATCTGAATGTCCGGGATCCTACTATAGGGATTTTCCAGTCACTAAATTCACTTATCTCAACCCAGCGGCATATTCAGCATCACCAGAATCCTCTCCCACAGCGAGCTCACAGTCTACATACGACTCGTGGGCTCAGCCTTGCGGCTTGGGCCAGGGGATGGATAGCGGCGATCAATATGATCAGTATCGAGCAGCCAATTACCAACCACCTGAACGGATTCCAACCAATCCTGGACATCCGTTGTCGTTGCATGCGCCTCCACATCCGCCGGCTACAGAGCACGCCAACAGGTCAACTATCCCTATCACAGGTGCTCAACAGCTGCAGCCTTCCGCCCCTTATGGCAACTTCGCATATTCTCAGACCTCAACTTTTTCCGAGAGCCCAACTCAAGTGCCCAGGACTCAAGCGACTGAGATGCAATACACTCAAGAATATCTTGGGGGTCGTGCAAGACAGCAATCTGGCCAGCAACCATCCCAATCACAATATGCCTCTTACTCATCAGATGTTGCCTACCCCAGTGGCCCGCAAGCACCGTCCTACACAACAATCCCTCAGTATCAACAGCAGCAGCATGGCAGCCGGATGGAGCTTTCGAGCCAGTACGGAGCTGCTCAATACTATCCACCGGGTGACGCTACAGCCAACACCATATCGGGAGTTCCAACCCACCAGTATATCGGTGGTCAGCTCCAGCAGAATGAATTTTCTGAGCCAATAGCTGGGGAGAGAAGTCCTTTAGGACAGTCATTTAATCTCGGCATGGCACAATATCCTCCAGAGACTGCGCCGTCCCCAGTCCCAGAGCATATGGAAGCTCAGGATGCTGATAAGAACTATGAACGCTTCCAAGCTCGTTTGAAACACATATTCAGCGATATTCAGGCAGGAAAGCTTGTAGAAGCTGCGAAAGTTTTATATGAATTAACGGACTGGTTGAGCGAAATCTTCATAGCTTATGGTACGTTCATGATTCATGCTCGATACGGCCGAGATCTCTAACTGACGAAAGGTTTGACTAAAGATGACAAAGAGCTATATCAAGACCGCATTGAATTCTGGAGAAGGTTCAACGACTGTTGGTTGGCTTTGTTCCAGAAGCAGAAAGATCTCACGGAGGAGATGCTTAGAGGTGGCCGACGTATGAATATCATGGTACTAGACGACATTCGAAAAATGGGCGACGCAATCGTTGCGCTTAGCGACAAACTTGATCCCCATGGTCTTGTGGATTACGAAATGGGTGCATGGGAAGAGGACATAATGGAGAGTAAGTGAACAGATCATTTTGTTAAGAACGTCACTGATCGCAATATAGTCATCATAAAATGCCGCCAACTTTTGGAAACTCCTCAGGCGCAAGCTTCTTCCCTCCTACTCAATATATCACATCCGGGCCCATGAGGCAGCAGCTCTGTTCTAGGTTCAAGTTTCTTCTATGTAGAATCATGGTGTTACGACTCTAGGTCATTGACTGGACCGTTCTCCTTTTTGCCTTCCTTTTCCCCCCATATACTATAGATCTCGATTCTGTTTCCTTGCGATGCTGTTGACATCTCACCACAGTATGCTGTGTCTGATGAATCTCAGATACTCCGGGTTACGAATCACCCACGCTACTTTTCGGTCCTTTCCCTAGCAAAAGCCCTGATTTACTTTGTCATTCCTTCGCAATGATGACCATTTGGCATCAAGAAAAGTTAAATGTTGGTCTTAGATATGGAATTTTTGGGGAGTATTTGTTTTGGGTTTTCTGGCATTTAGACTTGGGTCTGGACTATATCTCTTGTATTCCCTACTTGGCTTGGGAGACATTATCTTGGAAGGGGCTCGCTGCGTCACGCGGTTTGGCAGCTTTGATACCCATGAGACGGCGCAGATATACGTGTACTCTACATGCATTCACAGGGGCGTACACACCGCGGGCTATACTGCACCTTTTTCGGTTCATTTATTCCACCTTTGATAGAAACTTTGTTGTCTTCGATTATATCGTTTAGCCTAATCCCTTCTAGGTGTCCAAGAGAGGCGAAGCATAAACCGCAAACAATAGGCTGTAAACGCCTACCATGATAGTACTACCAAGGCTGACGACTGGTCTACGAAATTTGTCACTAGTAGCTAAGAGGATCAAAAAGGTTCATATAGTGTGAGAGCTACTGGAGGGTTGCATTCACCACATCTCACCGTTGCCAAAGATAGCTCAACAGCTTGTCTAAATCTTTACGCTCTTAAGGTCAAAATTCGCGGCATACAATGTGGACCGAGCCAACTCAAGGTCATACCGGTAGAGTTTTGTGGCGGTCGCTCCTACGTATGTTCTTGGAGTACTGACGGCCAGCAAATGCTTGAAGACGAGTGATTCCGGTTTTCGAAGTTCGAATTCAAGATCCTCGTCTCGAGAAGGCATTAAGCAAGAGAGTATAATCCTTGTTCAGGACCAAATTATCGGTAACCGATAAACAAGTCGGGATTTATGGCAGCCCAAATGATCGACGTTAGGGTTCGGTTGCTATTGTGTCAAACTTTGCAAAGCAGATCGGGTACTCCGTACGGAGTAGTAGATGCTACGGTATGGAGGGCTACTCTGAGTAGCAGAGCGCTATGTGCCTGGGTAAACCCAGCCAGGAGACCCCATATCCATACACATGTGTGATGCTTTGAATCTCGAAGGTCCTACTTGCTTGCATCACCGGGGCTGACGTTTCTGTTCGGACTGTCGTTTGTGCATTGGCGAAGTCCGGTCTGCTCTGTATCCTTGCCTTCCTACTCGTACGCTAGGTCGCAGTACTGTACGGTTGGTACGAGGGAGGTCCTTGCCTCACAAGATAAGGGTAAACGGAGAATCCACCTTCCGTTTACTCTGAGTATACCTACCGAAGCGACTACTCCCAAGGGATCTTAGTTTCAAACTTGAGTCTTCTCATCTGGCAACCCCTGAAACGTTCTGACATGTTGATCTTAAAGTTGATGCTACTTCACAGAGACCTCGCTCAAGTAGTGGATATGGCACCACCATAACGACTACAAACCCGATGGTGAGGCAAGACCCTGCCGAACTAAGTACGACGGCCGGGTCTCCCTGATACTCTGTAGATTGGGAGTTTGGGCTCATCATACGGAGTATCTGCGACGACCCGAAGAATCGACATGCCGGCAAGATCACGTTATCGGCCCCTTTGATGGATATCAACACTTGTGATGGCGCAGACCAGCCAGTGGCCCATGCTGTACCATACCGGCCAATGAGCTTTATTCTGTGATATGACAGGCCTCGGTGTTCCGATACAGTACCGTACCGTAAATGCCTTGTGCAATCTCTTGGCATCACACGGCATTTCACTCCTAGGGTCGGTCAATCAATCAGCACAATCATCGTTTGGAATAAATTATAATATGTACTATGTAGTATGCCACAGGATATCGGAAGAATTATGACACAAACAGCCACCTTCCTCCTTGCATACTACCACAGTCTGGTCTCCTCTTAGCCGAGCAGAAGACGATTGATACCTAATCATCGTCCAATCTGTTGGTTCCTTCTTTCCCAACGGTCGTTGGCTGCTGCGGTAGCGGTAATAGCGGGAAGTTACACATTGCTTATCCATGACTCTCGGTTATGCATGCTGCAAATAGATGTAGCACACACTTCTCAAGCTAACCTGCCTACAGTCGCTAGGCGTCCAGTCATCGATCTCAGAAGCGGAGGGGAAGCCCAGAGCCCAGATCTATGGGACGTTACACCGGCATCGAAATGACAGTGGAATGAAGCCACAACACCTGTCGAGTTCCAACAATTGGAAAATACATAGCGCTGTCCCACTGTCAATGATCCACATCACTCTGCCGAATCCTTCAATCTCGGATTGGGCAGAAACATCCATGTCATGGTCATAATATTGCCTTTGGACGCCGATCATACTATCCAACATTCATGCGGCGGCTATGTCTGTACGAACCCCTTGTCTTAGTAGCACAAGCAGCCGCGTATGTTCATACCCAATACACTTTGTACATGCGACAACTGCAGATAGGATCACTGTCCTCAAGCCGGACAACCCATCAAAAATCATGAAGACCGGGCGTGCGCAGGATCTATGAATCACGTTATTGTATTCGTGGTCAGGCACACACAATCATTCGACTCGAAGAATTTTTCTGACTGCGGACAAATTTCCGATTTTGAACATCGACGACAGACTGTGGACAACATGAGCGATTGTTGGTTTTCCGCTTCATATGCCGTGGATTGATTGTTGTAAGGATATTCATTATCGTCGCTTTGCCTCTGTACTTCGTAAGGTACAGTGTCGACAACCTATGTCCTATGTCGAGAGGCAACCAGGCATCATCAGCCTTGATGAGGCAACGTTCAAGAAATGATGAGGCATGATTTGAACGTGCTCCCGTGGCCCCATCGCCCCAGATCTTAGACAGAGTATTAAATAGTCGATGATCGTCGTTTCACAAACACCGCTTGACAACTTTGATGATCAACCACCCTTATCCACAATAATTGAACCACACTCCTCAGCATTGAAGTCAAGGGATCCATAACTTTACTCCACAACATCATCCTCACTATCACATTGTACGCCTCGAGTGTCATCATGGGACACAGCAAGGGAACGCGAATGATTCATGTCAAGCGTGAGAAGTGGTCTACAGAATCTACTTTTGTATGGTAAAAGTGTTTCTCGAGAGATTACCATTGCGGAGACATTGAACCAAACGGATCCAGGACACCGATGAGGCGATTTAAGCATCACACAGGATAAACCTTTCATCCGTCCAAGACCAGCATGATTGCCGCCAGTTCGGCCTCAGGTTCATGATATCAACATATGCGATACGATTTGCAGCAAGGTCGTCTGATCGGTTCGGATTCTTTTGCCTCTGATTATCTTGGTCACCGTTCACATGCCAAACTAGATTTGCCAGTCTTAGTCCAGCTTCTTTCGAGCAAAGAAATCCATTCTTGCTCCGGTAGTCTATCCTCGTATCTGGCTGACTCACGCACGACAAAGGAGACACCCGTACTTCTGACACGGATACCTTCTTTGAAGCATGCCCAGGATCGATGGCAATAGTTTGAGTGACTGTGTCAATAAGAGGAAAGATGATGTGTATCTGTTGGCTCCGTACCGTCTGAATACAATTTTGAAGGCACACGTATGCGCAGATGCACTAGTTGGGATGATGGTCGACGTCGATCACTGTTATTTAGAAGACATCTGCTATCAGTACCAATATTACCTTTGAAATATTGGTTGTCTTAACTGCGGATGTGAATGAAATCGGATGCGCATGCTATCACTTGCGGTAGAGGATTGATATCCTTTCAATCCCCAAGACCTGAAAAGCTCGTTAGCACCCATTACGAAGCCTAAAATCCTGGCATTCTTATCCACAAGGTTCTCAAATCACGCGAGAAAAAAAAAGTCAAGCTCCGGTCCTCTCTATGGCTCTCCACATATAGAGCCGGATACTTTCTATCCAGAAGAGATAACCAGCTTTATGACTATTTCCCGAGCCCGGACTGTTTACGGGAGACTTGCCCTACTCGTTCATACGATGGAACGAGCTTTCCCTGCTTTTATGACGGTCACGAAAGGCGCTGTTCCCAATTACTCCCCGTCCGGATTCTGCGACGCCGAGGAATACATATACTGGATTGCACGTGAGGAAAGTATTGGCTTGATTATTTGAGGGTGAGTATGTTGATTTCTTTTCCAGAGGTCCAATGTCCTAGTTTCATGCATCCGGCCGACTATTCCATGGTTTTCATGTGAAACTGACAGTCTGTCTACTATTTAATCATCATCCTTTTGATTATCACACATTTCATTATTACGTTTCTGTTCTCGTTTCTGTTCTCATTTCGTTCTCATCAACTACAAAGTTTTCATCTAACATGCCTTCCCCCTCTTCCAGCTTAATCTTTTACAACAGAATAGGTTACCCTTTCCATATCACATATACGCATAAGCACGCATAACGGTTGGACAAAGTTATAAGCTACTTCCTCCATTTCCATTCCATTCAGCTTCAAAGGATTCCTAGTCAAAGTCTCTACTTCCAGAGCTCAAGATATCAAAAATCTATAAATTTCGAAAAGATGAATCAACTCTCCGAATATCCTTTATTCTTCATACACAAATAAACATACATATACATACCTACATTCCTCTCACGACCAGACATTCACTGACCATGATCTCCCTAAATTTACATCCCTACCACCTGTAACAACAAGATT